>OX388345.1:98288255-98888255 GCA_947579665.1 Sympetrum striolatum
GGAATAATAGAATGTGCTCGTGTCCTTCAAAATACTTCTGAGAATAGTTTGAGAATTCGGATTTTTATCTGTTTTCAAATGAATAATCCAATATCAGATGACTGATTCTAGTGAGACTCGTTGGCTGCATTGCAGGAATCATTTATTTAAGCTATTTAATTTTCACAAATAGTTAGAGATATTGTATTGTCCTTCTTGATCTTCTGTTGTGCTGCATAGTAAGTTCACCAGGAAGACCAAGGTTCGATGCCAGACGATTAAATTGCAGGGAATTTCAAGAATATTTTCAATCCTTTTTTTTCTTTAGAGGACCGTCCCGATATGATGACGATATTAAATTAGTGTTGTCGATCTGCTTGCAGTATGCAAGCTACATTTTACTCGTGTATCTATTATCTATTATATACAAGTGCTTCTCCAGATATACTTATATATATATATATATATATATATATATATATATATATATATATATATATATATATATATATATATATATATATATATACACGAGTAAAATGTAGCTTGCATACTGCAAACAGATCGACAACACTAATTTCATGTCGGCATATTATCGGAATGTTCCTCAAAAGGAAAAAAATTGATTGATTAATGATATTCTTAAAATTCGCTGCTATTTAATCGTCTGGCATCGAACCCGGGACTTTCTGGTAATATTTGCTATGCAGCAAAACAGAAGATCACCATCTCTAACTATTTGTGTAAATTCAAGCAGAAATATTGGTTGCATTTTCCTCAAACGACGTCCTACGTTTCCCTTATATTCCTTATGAGAGAAATGTTATTGTGCTTTGGCATCAAACCCAGGAATAGAACGGTCTTATGAAACTTATTTTCTGAAACCAATTCTTACCATACATCTTCCAGCCTAGCACGAACTTGCTATCATTTCGATAAGTGCATCAAAAACAATAATGAAAAACTACTCCCATGTATTTTAAACGGCCGATTTTTGCATCGTCCTAGCATCGAACTCGGGATTTTTTCCGTGAAAGTCATTCGATAGATCACGACCATAAAGGGCAGATATTCGCATTTAAGTAATTCGCGAAATGGAGTATTTTTTTTAAATTCCCGAAAATCAATGCAATGCATTTAAACGGGAAAAATCGGGACTTTGGGGCCCTCTGGAATCGAACCAATGACACTGAGGTTCAAAATTACAATTTTTCTGGCGGTTAAACCTTATGGCCAATATGTCGTAAATATTTCATGTCAATTGTAGCTTGCATACTTTAAGCAGATCGGCAACACTAATTTCATATCGGCATAATATCGGGACGGTCCTCAAAAGTTAAAAAAAAAGAATTGAAAATATTTCTAAAATCCCTGCAACTTAATCGTCTGGCATCGAACCCGGGTCTTCCTGGTGAATTTACTATGCAGCACAACAGAAGATCACCATCTCTAACTATATGTTAAAATTCAAGCAGAAATATATATATTTTCCGTAAAGGTCATCAATGTTTCTGATAGATCTTTACCATGTATATAGGCTCCTAGAGTTTTGATTCTCTATCTATCCGTGAAGTATTTTGTAAAAATATCGGAAAATCACAGCAATGCATTTAAATGGAAAAAAATCGGGACTTTGGGGCCCTCTGGAATCGAACCCATGACATTGAGGTTCAAAATTACAATTTTTCTCACATTTACAAATTTCTCACATAAGAAATATAAGGGAAAAGTAAGACGTCGTTTGAGGCAGTTGCAGCCAATGTTTCTGCTTGAATTTTTACACATAGTTAGAGGTGGTGATCTTCTGTTGTGCTGCATTGTAAGTTCACCAGGAAGACCCGGGTTCGATGCCAGACGATTAAGTTGCAGGGATTTTAAGAATATTTTCAATTCCTTTCTTTATCTTTTGAGGACCGTCCCGATATGTTGCCTATATGAATTTAGTGTTGTTGATCGGATTGCAGTATGCTCCATTTTACTCGTATATCTAATATATATATAACATAACATTTATTGTTCAATTGAAGCATAAATTACATTTAATTAGTCAGAATTTAAATGTTTAATGAGGGTGATAATTTTTTTTATATTTCCAATTCATCTCGTAGTCTTCTCAGTAAAGGAAGCACTCACAACTGCAGCACACCAATAATATGTTTTATAAATTTCATCTGATTATCTTTGTAAAAACCGTTAAATCATTCTTACCCTCCAATTTTCACGATTATTTCCCGTTTTTCAATTTGGCAGGTTTCACTAGGTCTAAAACAAAAATGATTGCAACATGTTGCACCTTGAACCAGTGGTCAAAGGTACGTGATGCAATTTGGCTATAAGGTACGCGACGCAGCAAACTTTAACAAACATGGCTACAGGATCATGACCTTTACTCAAAACAGTGAAAAGTATATCAACGCTAGTATCTGTTACGTAATGAATTGATAGAGTCGACGAAGGTACGAGAGATAAACTGCTAAAGAGGGGATGAATTGAGGATAATTAGGTCAGTAGGAGGATCTTTACTTCGCACTGTTTCTTGTTTGCTTGAAATGTTGTTATTGGGTGAATGACCTTTCCTTTGTCGACCATCTACATTACTAAATCAATTGTCTTCAAATTTAGTTCTCATCCCTTCGTTTGTTTCCAGGAAAGAGGATTTTTGCTCTAAGTTTAGACTAAGATTTTGACGTACTGAAGAGGATGTGTGGGAATGTAATATAAGGAATATACAACGCATTAAACCCACCTTTACTTACAAAGGCACCAAATACGTTTTAATTTCGAAATTTAATTTCTCCATATTTACTTGTATGGTATTTTTCCCATTTTTATTGCTGATTCGTGGGATAACTCTTATTAGAGAGACTGAAATGCGTTCTCAGGATATAAGTACGATTCGTAAAAGATGTTACGTCGCTGTATTGACGCGTATCGGTTGTCCATTACTCATCCCGGAAAGTATTCAAAATAACAGTAATGTTATAAATTTTGTGGCTGTAACGGCGAATATGTGGAACATTTTATGAGATATTAAGGTACAAAAATCGGAAAGCTGTCGAAACGTGTCTTTATTAGAGACAGATCCGTTCGTTCTCACTTAGGAGAGAACTTCCGTTCTTTGGAGAGTCCACTCTCAGGTAAGAAACTCTAGGAAATACGAATCGGGGTTTAATAAATAAATACATTTCTCCACAAATGAATTATACGAACTGTGCGTAAAAGTACAACTTACGCTTCATTCCAAAAACTTGTGAAGTGTTCTTAGTCCGCCTCACAATGACGTGAATTTGGCGTCAATCCGCTCGAACCAAGGTTTTCCGTAAAAATGCGAACAATCCCGAGTACAGTCATCCCGGGAATCTGTTGAAATGGGTCAGTTACGAAGACTCATTCACAGGCCATTTTGGAGACACTGATTTAATGATTTTCCTCCTCCGACATGCGCACTCCCTCCTTCACTTTCTCCATCTCGGACGCCCTTTATTGAAAACTTCTCTCGCTGTATCTATTGTCTCGCCGAGATTTATCCTCCATCTTAAATCGTTATGATTATACGCCAATGAGTCGCTCGTTATTAAATATTCTTCGACTGACTCTCGGAGTGTATCGTTTTTAGTTTCTTTCTTTGCGCCTGGAATGGGTTTCCAATGATAATATTGATCTTTTGTCTCTTATTAGCATAATCATTAAAACCAAATGTTAGAATATCATTGGAATATATAAATATTCGCAGCAGAGCGGTTTCTGTTTGGAAAAGCTTTATGTTTAGTTCGAGAATTCTATCTCTATGAATTTCACTAAAACCAGTGCAGTTCAATGTCAGCCCACTTTGTTCAATTTGTGAAAATTTTCCCACATCATAGGAAACTCACCGCCAAACAGTTTTGATACTCTGAAAAAGAAATTATTATATTTTCTGATTGCATATGCTTTATATGGAGCAAAGAACGTAAGGAAGCGGTGCATTCCTCCGAAAAAGCTCAACTGTATCGTAACTCCATGTCTTCGAACTCAATCCATATAAGAAAATCTTCGAAGACGAACGATTGATTGAGAAATAAAACGTATAGTAACTTAGGTGTGTAATAAGTTAATATTTAAATGGCGAATTTGAAAATTTTGCAAAGACGGCGGAAATTGACCTTCCAATAAAATACCGTTTTTAAATCTCAATTGTCTTTTGAATCACCAAGAAAAACGTGATTAAGAAAGCGGTCTCCGATACAAAAAGTGAGTGAATACCGTTTCCACCATTTCTCAACGTGACGTCAGTGACATATACCATCACTGCTATGGCAGAAGATACGCTATTCCCTGTAGAAAATGAATTGTGAATTTTCTTCAATAGGATACCGGCCTTGGTGGGCGAGTGGTTGGCGCGCCAATCGAATCTAAGGCCCCGGGTTCGTATCCCGGCTGATCGGCATTTTTCTGATCAGGGAATGGCTTTGTCCCGTTCAGGGTTGGCGGCATCCGGCCGTAAAAGCCACTTCATCACCCATCATTCATCAGCCGACCTCATAAAAAACGGGAAAATAGAGGGAAAAAATAAAATTCAATAGGATATGAAAATCAATTACGTCTAATTAATGTTCGCAAAGAATGGACGCCTTAACTGAAATCCGATGGACAGATTTTCGTTTTTCTCCGGAAATTATTTGATTGATCCAATTTATCTTTTGGTCATTAGCAAATCAACTTTTTCCACTGCACGGCTAAGCCGTAATCGATCGTCGATTATCGATCATGAATATTATAACCGTTTTCAGAGCCCAACGGGGTTCTTTCATGGCTCAATTTTCTTTCCTCTGCATTTTTGTCTGCCCTCTCGTCATACAGCGAGACGCCACAGTTACTCTTTACCGATCACGTTGTTCATCTGAACTCATTTCCATCAATCCCCTCTGCTGCTGCCCTCATTTTAACGTTCTCTTTTAAATGGCGTTTCTTTTCTTACAACATTCCCGTCGAATGCATTCATCTCCATTTTTATGGTCAGTCCCTCTATTTACCTCCATTCGACTGTGAATACGGGGAATGATTTTGTTGTGCCATCGAATCCTTTGTCCTGTTTAAGCAATTAAAGATGGAAGAATTTTAATCAAAACATCTGTTTGAGATTAATAAAATTAATAGCAATTGAGGTGTCTCGCTGAATAACGTTGTGAGTATTTACGCTCGTGCAATATTAAAAGCTTGAATGGAAAGATGAGGAAAATTTCGAGTAAGAATGATTGTAGCTGCTCTTTTGTTTCCGAATGAGCCATTTCATATGCAGGATCGCTAGGAGCGTTTATAAATGCCATTAATCAGGAATATATTCTTCCCATTTACATATTTTAGTCTATTTGTCCTTCTGTTTTTCTATATATAGGGGAGACCGGGGCTGGTTGGCCATAGGGGCTGGTTGGCCCAGTCGAGTTATTTAATACAATAAACGCTAGATTGTGTTAGGAATCAACCAGTAGGTTGTTAGTACTGTACCCCTCCTTCTACAGGACCAATATTGCCGGCGGAGCACTTTTGGACAAGTTGTAGTGATTAATTGTTTTTTGCGTGCTTCAGTAAAATTCTACTCGTTGGTTAAATATGTTTTATTTAACTTTTGCTTACTTTAGGCGCAACAGGTGAGTAGTATAATTAAAGGTCATAGTTTAAGGATTACTTCTGTATGGCATACATTCGAAATAGCTTCAGTGGTTTTCGTCACTAATAGAGTTTATTGTAAACCTGGCGATGGGGCAGGTTGGCCCAGAAACGACGGGGCATGATGGCCACCCGGGCCAAACTGCCCCATCCTATATATTTTTTAAAACTCGATGAAAGGTTAATTTTAATGATAATAATATGTATAATTCGTCCAGTTTATTCAATTATTAATATAATTTTCGAAGTTAAACATATTTTGATACGTTACAGAGGTCAAAAGATCGTCAAAATCACGAGATGAAAAGCATTTCAAAAGAAAAAACGAACCTGTAAAATTTTTTATAACCTTAAATAATAATAATAATTTTTATTTATCCAACGACATACATATGCATGTTTAAGACATGTCAATAATATATAATCAATCAGATCAACACAACACAGTCAAACTTTACATTATAATCACATTATAACATACATTACAGTAATGATACAGCCAAAAAATTGTTCTTAACCGTTTTCGATAGGTCGAGGTTGCATCAAAGTCATAATCGATCGACAATCGACCTAAACTGCCAACCATCAACGAAGGGCAGTCTTCCACGGTTAGTTGCTTTGAGTCATTGTTAAATTATTTCCTTTCTGGCGCATTATATTAATTTCCATAATTTACTAGTTTTAACTACTAAGAGTCTCAAAGGAATAGTCCTTATGCCATAGGAGTATAATTTTGAAAGAAGTTTCTTTATGGGAAACACTCTCGAATGCCTTACACAAGTCACTGAAGGAAACTAGAGTAGTTTCATTGCTTTCAAAGGAACAATGTATATTACTGATCATTGACATCACACATTCTATGGCACCTCCGCCTTTCAGGAAACCAAATTGTGTGGGACTTATTAGATTCTTCTGTTCAAAGTAATACATATTCTTGAAAATAATGCTTTCTCTATTATTTTAGAAATAACAGGAATTATTGATATGGGCATGTAGCTTGAAGGGTCATTTTTCTCATCATTTTTGTGTATTTAGATAACTTTTGTGATTTTTAATTGTTCTGGATAATTACCAGATTCAAATATCTGATTAATAACTTTGGTTAGAGGATATGCTATAGTATGTGCTATGCCTTTTAACAGTTTTTAATTCATGCCATATATATCACAGAGTTACTGGTTCTTAACGAGGCAATTATATTGAATATTTCTTTTTCAGTTGCAGGTGCTAAGTAAAATGACTTTGAGTTGGAGTAATTAAACTATTAGATATATTATACTATAATACATTGTGCTGTTTTATGTTAGAGCCTTCAATTAACTTTTCAATTATATTGGTGAAGTAATCATCAAAGACATTAGGTGACATATTTGTTAAGCAGCTTTCAGACTTAAGTTGAGTCTCAGCCTTGATTACTTTCCATAAAGCTTTTGATTTATTATTAGATGCGGCAATGTATTTCTTGTTTGCTTCCACTTTTGCTTGCCTAATCCTGTAGCCTTTTAAGGTCTTTACTGATAACCATTAGTTTTATTTCGATTTCCTAAAGTTATACTAGTTTAACTTATCAAAAGATTGTATGGGTCAACGTGCTCCAGCCTCTGGGCCAACCTACCCCGATGTAGGGGCTGATTGGCCCACCCGACATACATCCAGTAATTATTATATTTTTTAATTTGTAACTCATATTTTCAATTGTAAAAATTTCAAGTCTTTTTATTAATTTAAAATTTCTCTCACAAGGAATATATGGGAAAAGTAGGACGTCGTTTGAGGCAGTTGCAACCAATATTTCTGCTTGAATTTTCACACACAGTTAGAGATGGTGATCTTCTGTTGTTCTGCATAGGAAATATCATTAGAAAGAACCGGGCTCGAAACCGGATGGTAAATATATCTCCCATATATTACACATTTGGGTAGTTTTTTGTTATTTTTTTCATCCACTTTTCTAAGTTATAGGAATTTCTTGCTTAGCTAGAAGATGTACATTAGAAAGCGGATTAAGAAAAAAATTTTGGTAAGACCGTACTGTTCCTGGGTTCGATGCCGGGGCACATTAAAATTTCTCTCATAATTAATATATGGGAAAAGTAAGACGTCATTTGAGGCAGTTGCATCCAATATCTATGCTTGAATTTTCACACATAGTTAGAGATCTTCTATTATGTTGCATAAGAAGTATCATCAGAAAGACCCGGGTTCGATGCCGGGCGGTAAATATGCCTCCCGTTTAAAATACATTGTGTTAGTATTTCATTATTTTTTGATGCACTTATCGAAATTATAGGAAGTTCGTGCTTGGCTGGAAGATGTATGGTAAGAATTGGTTTAAGAAAAAAATTTTCATAAGACCGTACTATTCCTGGGTTCGATGCCAGAGCACATTAACTTTTCTCTCGTAAGGAATATAAGGGAGAAGTAGGACGTCGTTTGAGGCAGTTGCAGCAAATATTTCTACTTGAATTTTCACTCATAGTTAGAGATGGTGATCTTCTGTTGTGCTGCATAGTAAGTTCACCAGGAAGACCCGGGTTCGATGCCAGACGATTAAATTGCAGCCAATTTTAAATTTTAAGAATATTTTCAAACCTTTTTTTTTCTTTTGAGGACCGTCCCGATATGACGCCGATATGAAATTAGTGTTGTCGATCTGCTTGTGCAGATCTGCAGTATGCAAGCTACATTTTACTCGAATATATATATATATATATATATATATATATATAATCATCATTCGACTTCGAATGTAGGCCTCCCCAAGTACTTTCCAATTTTCTCTGTCCTGAGCTTCACGTTTCCACGTTACACCTAAGTACTTGATGATGTCTCTATTCCATCTGTCCATAGGTCGTCTTCTTGGTCTCTTCACATCTCTTGGTATCCAGTTGAAAACTACAGATGTCCAACGGTTGTCGTTGCTTCTCGCAACATGACCGGCCCACCTCCATTTTAGTGATCTTACCTTACCTATGATGTCTGTAACTCCAGTCATCATTCTCACCCAAGTGTTTCGTTTCCTGTCTCTTCTTGTGATTCCCAGCATACAGCGCTCCATGCTCCTTTGCGTTGTCTGAAGTCTCTGGGTTATTGAAGCATTTAACACCCAAGTTTCACTTCCATAGGTCAAGACAGGTAAAATGCATTGGTTGAAGACCTTCCTCTTCAAAACCATTGGCATTCTTGACTTCAGAATGTGTGAGTTCCTTCCAAATGCACTCCAGCCAAGTTTCATTCTTCTGTTTACTTCATTAATCCTGTTTTTCTCTCCTGTTGTTACAAGTTATCCAAGGTATGTGTATTCCAAGCAAACATCCAGAGGTTTTCCTTGAAGTTTGACTGGCTCTTGCACTGTAAAAGAATTATACATTACCTTTGTTTTTGTTAGGTTTATCGTGGGTCCTATCTTCTGTCCTGCTGTGTTTAGTTCTTCAAGTTAGCTCTTCTACGTCTTCCCTCCTGATGGAGGCCCTCATGGCCCCTTCGACCATCTTCGATCATTCTTTAGATAATGCACGAGCCTGCGATAATCGGAGTATCGACCTGAATATGGGAAAATAAACAAACCGCCGTGTTTCCCGTTGTCCCCTAATGAAGTTTTGATGGCACTCGAGTGTCGATTATGCCGCTAACGCGAACCCGGGTAATATAACGGAGGTGAAATCCGGTCGCTACGGATTGTTTAGAACGCGTCGAAACGAAATGTCAACGTATCGAGTGAATACCAATGATATACAATTCAAATGAGAAAGCGTTCTCCGGTTTATGGAAGTGAGGAGATCTTGCGAACAAGAAACGATGTTAGAGTATTACCGTATGAGGGCTTATCGGGGTAAGTGCTTCGAAAGGCTCTCTGCGTTCAATCCACGAGCCATAATCTGGAAATTCCTTAAATCGAGTTTCGTACCCATTCCAAGAATAGTTTTCCGCCTAGAACTGGGAATTTATAACTACGCCATATTTAAGTGTATGCTTTCAGATGTTTTATTAAATAACGAGGATTGACCCGCAAAATTAAAGGAACTCTAAAATCGTCTTAAGTTTTTGTGTATTTGAATCCTCACTAAACGATGTATATTACCACGAATGTTATTCTCAGTTTTCGTCACCTTCGTGAAATTAAACATTTTGTTCTTATTCGAACAGTGTAATCTTTTTGCTTCAAGAATTATTGCTATACTTAGATTAGCCTGCTCCTTGATTTCTTAGAAAAACATGTATCAAAAATTACGATTTTCCTTTTGTTTTTTTTTTCGTTGCTTGGTTGAGAAGGAAAAACTCATTTTGCTTTGAATTATACATTTCGCGACGAATAATTTTCTCTTAAAATTTCCGCTTCGATTCGAACTGTAAATAGATCGCTGCGAATAACTTCCTGTAGCCTTGAACCGCCATTTAAAAGTGTAAATTTTGAATTTTGAAATCGCAGAAATGCGCATTAATAAGCATCATAATGGAGGTGCCATTGATTGGGGGCTCTAAAATTGTCGGACCATTGAAAAAATTACATTCGTTTATTTCCTGAAATCTTCGCTTTTCATCGAAAATGAAATATTAATTGCAATAATTTCGCATTTAATTTCATTAAATTAGCATCCTTCATTGTGAGACAGAACTGCACGTTCGAACCAAATTATTTTTATCGATATTTTAGAGTACCATCTAAACCTACGTTTTTTATCGACGATTAACATTTAATATCGACGAATACTTTTAAATGCGTCCTATTAAGTGATTAAAGGAATGAACCTTGCAGCATATGTGATGTCTACGTAAGAACCCTGCAGGCCGCCTTTTAGCGTGTGGCACGTTGACTATTTTCCTAATCGATCGCTTTCGCGTATCGTTCGCGGAAAAAGTGAATTCTTGAAACGATTCGTTCTAGCATCTATTTCCCTAATATTCCTCGCAGTATATGTATATCAGGGGGTCACATTATATCGGTTACATCATCTGAGAACGTAATTTCTCAGAACTTATTTAGTAAATTATCCTTGACTTAGTCTTTTATCTTCTAATGATTCCCATCCCGCGTCCTGTATCATCTGAGCAATACTCACTGTTTTAGCAACTCTTTCCAAATCGCATCGACCTTCGTTGAACTGAGCGTTTGAATCAGAATTAAGCGTCGAAATGGTTAGGATTTATCGTTGGTTAGCATTCATGATTGTGTCACATGATTAACGGATCTCGGATATCGGAAGCTGCCCTTCATTTGTCTTTTAAGGGCGAATCGTCGTCTTTATATTGTTTTCACTCGTCTACCTCTCTTCTTTTGTTTTCCTTCAACAAATGGCAGTTTCACCAGGTTCGCGTGTTAAATATTTTAAGCGGAAATCGATGATGCGTATTTAAAAAATTCATTTGATAGTGCCAGTCTCTTTCTTTTTTCTTCCCATAGAGGGCAGATCAACCGACTGATCGAAACAAAACGATGGTGTTTCCCGAAAGGACGTCGTTTCATTCCTTTTAATGGCGTCTGTTTTGCTCAAAGGGGAAAATAATCTCCTTGGCGCACTCGACTGCATCTCCATTCGCGGCGGAAGACGCAAAAACTATGTGGAATCTATTTTTCCTCTCTTGTTTAGCATTTGTGTTACTCAAACAGTTAAACTGTATACGAATCTCTTTAATTTATCGGTTGATTGATTCTTTGACGATTGGCTGAGCTATTTAGAGTTTCGCTTAGCTTTTGACACGATTTTTGAATTCTGACTTATTTCGACAATTTTTATCATTTATAGAAGTCGATTTAGAATCGAAGTTAGAATATATATATATCGTATGTGCCAGTGTATACCATTGGTTGAGCGAATAAATATCTTTTGCTTTGTCAACGACCGTATTCTTATTGTGTAAACGCAGAATTTAAATTTTATATTTCTCTGGTGCACTTTTTTCCCGCTTATAAAATATAATATTTATATAAATAATAAACATGAGCATTCTTTACTGATGTAACCTTTCTGGAAGAAACTCAAATTTCTAACATTCTTAATTATCTTTAAAAATATTTTTGTGCACCACATAAGAATTCGAGTATGTTTTCTTATGTTTACACTGTATCTAACTCGCGTCTGAAATTAAACATTACCAAACTAATTGTAAACTCTTTTTTCGTTTCTTTCTTTGCACTTGGTAAATTTTGAAGATTTTTGTGACGTTCTTATTTTTATAAATATTATATAAATATCTGCTTAAGTTCAAATAATTTTTACGCTATAAACGCAGTGTAGTATTATCATGGAAAATAAGGTATTTTAATTCGATCTATTTATTTATATTTTGTGTAATTTAATTCTACATTAAAATTACGTGCCTAACTGCAACTAGGCCTTGCAAGACGCCGAAATTCCATTTGTGAGTTGGAAAACGGTCTGTTTGTGAGATACTTACTTCTATTGTATTTTTAAAGCAATTTTCCGTGCACGTGAATATGGGAATAACGGTAACGAGGAAACAAACTGTATTAGTTATCTGTTCTCACTATCGTCGTATTTTTCTTCTCGACGATCCATTTGTAAAATCTAGAAAGACCTCCAAATTCGGAAATGAGGTAGGAGTCAACGTTTTTAGAAATGGTGACCAAATTACGGATCTCCACGTTTAAATGCACTTGAAATTAAGGATTGTTTTGAGCCCACATTAGGCGTCGTTCATCGGAGACCAATTTAAATGGTCACTTCTTCTGTCGTTGAGGGAATGAGAATGATACTTTGTTTACTATTCTATGCCATCAATCCGATCGATTGACTCGATTTATTTTCGTTGTATTTACGATTGGGTTCTTGTCATTTCGGTTTCAGTTCTTCAGTGATTATGTCACGCTCTCGTATTACTCGAAGGGTTTGAATATTAAATATAATTATATAATGTTATAAAATTATAAAGTTCCCCCTGATTCTCAGGTATTTATTACCAACAAAGAGGTCAGCAGTCGTAGATTGATGCAAATGTATGCGTAATTAACTGGAAATGAAGTGAATACAGCTTCGGAATGAGATCAGAGTCTGTTAAAAGTGGTGAAACGAGTGATATGTTTTCGCCTCCTATAAAACGCTTGTGCGTGAAACCTTATTCTTGGGAAGTTTCCAACTCTCAAGCACTTTTCGGAATTGTAGGAGAGCTTCATTGTTTTTGGCATCTGAATCAATCGACTGCAAAAAAGGCACAATCTTTCCGTGTCCGAATTCTTGCGCGTCCTGAAATCAGCTCAGTGGCTGCTTTTTGTGTTCATGGAGTATCCGCAGAGTGGCTATTCTCGTAAATTAAAAAGGAAAAATAATCAGAGCAGCCGTTGAGCAATTTTCTGCTTGGCCTTCTAATATTTCAGATCAGAGTTAGAAGACCTTTTATCATTGGAAGACCGTCAGGCAATTACAAACTAAAGGAATACAGAGAGTATTATATTTTCACTTTGAAAGATTCGGATGTGAAGAAAATTGAACGTCGGGAAAAATCGAACTCTAAGTCTCAGTAATGGGGTATTGCATAATATCGTTCACAATTGATTTATAGAGATTAGGAAATGAGAATACTTCACTAAGCTGCTTTCATTGAATTTTGCTAGCAGCTTCTGTGCTAAATCGTGGCAATATTTTACTCTGAAAAACATCCGAATAATCGATCTCGAAAGTCACGAATGAATGCTAAAAAAAGGGGTATTCCGAAAAATCAAAAAATTGTCTTATAAATACAGAGATCTAACCCAACGGTGGTATGAATTTGTTTAATTGGTGTGCATTTGCTATCTATAGATATTGTGGTTCAAACGGTAATCGACATAGTATATCTTGGAATTTGTTTTTGTTCAATCCTATATGCTTACCATCGTCGTGTTATGATCTGTTTAGAGACATCGACAAATTCTTCTCGATTTGAATCGGTTGTTTTTTAGGAATAAGAGGAAAATGTTTCAAAGAAGTAGAATTATAAAGGCGCTGCCTCAATTTCATTTGATTTAGAAACGCGGCCAACGAGTAATTACAAGACCAATGCGTCGTTTTTCCATCAAAGCAAAGATCTCTGTTTTTCCCGGCGTAGTTGCTGATATTTAGGATAAGATATTTGAAGAAACGCCTTTTACATTCTGCGTTTTTAATTCTCACAATATCTCCGCTATTACTGTAACTTTTTTGAATTAAATGACGTTTGGACGTGTCTATCTATATAATTAAAACGCCGGCTCAAACAGCTTTAAAACAGTATCTCTGTTTTCTTTGGGATTTTTCAGATTTCACTGGTCCAGGTTCCTCGCCATCAAGACATATTAATCATACTTAGAAAGTGATGAACGATTCGTTTAGTTTTAGGTGATAGTAAATTTAAAATTAACGCAGAAATGGATGTTCGTCGTTAACTTATGGTTCACGCGTAGTTTATAATTATTTGAGGAAGTATCATAAATGTATATCTGACACTCGTATCAGAAAATAGGTGATGTAGCTATCATTTCTCATTGAAACGTTCATTTACAACCAAGATATTTTTAGAACTTATATGTATATATACGGAGAGAGAATTCTTCTAACCCGAGGTTTATTAATGGTTAATTTAAAAATTCAGTAACTAAATAATAGCATTTTTCAATCAACACATTTTTTAATACTCCCAAAGACTTTGAAAATTCGCATTAAATATTTATCTGAGTTTGACGGAGGCAACGTATCTGTGCTATATCGAAAAAGATGAGTGAATTTATTCTAAATCGTTCACGTTTTTGATAAGAATTATGGAGGGGAAAGTATTTTAGATAGGTCTATACTTTCCAAACCTTTTTATTTTACCCAAATTGGCATTTCCAAGAGAGAAAGTTATCCATAATTGTATGCAACCATATGTACGCCTGTGTAAAATCGGGTGCATATAATTTCAGGGGTTTTTGTTTCACATGTTATGATCACTGAAACGAAGCAGAATAATTATTTAAAAGTCAGATCATCGTAAACATCTCACGATTCATAAAGAAGATGTCCTCAAATATTTGTATCTTTTACTTCGATGTACGGAAATAAACTGCTAATCGGTATCCTTTCCAATCCCTCAAAATCTCGTATTTAACTTTACACTCTCGTTTAATACTAAATAATTTTACCTACACGAAGTAGGTTTAGTCTCAGATTTAGAGATGGTCCAGCGTAGAGCAGCCCGATTCGTTTGCGGGGATTTCAGGTTTGATAGCAGCGTTACGGCAATGATAGAGTCCCTCGGTTGGAATTCACTACAGGATCTGAATATCGTCGGAAACTTTTCGAAAAGTTCAATCGTTCAGAATTTATAGACGAAGTAAGTGAAATGTTAGTGCCAGTAAGGAGCGAACGCGATCTCCGAGAGGCATCGACGAAGCGTTATAGGGAAGTAATCGCAAGGATAATTACTTTTGGTCGTTTTTTCCCCAAGCTATTAGAGATGCTAATAGGTAGGAATGAATAATGGTGGTGTATTACACCCCCTGCCATACGCCTCTGGCGGCTCGCGGGGTATATATCTAAATCTAAAATCTAAAATCTAAAGTGAGAGCCGAAATCTTCACCGAACCATCCGATAAGTTAACTTACTGAGGAAATTGGCATAAAGATGCCAATTACTTCTCTTTTAGAATTTCCTTAAAGGATTTCTGTGGTAGGCTCCTCGTCTTTCTCCAAATTAACTTGAAAATAGTTTTTCGTACACTTGGGAATCGCCTCATTTTCTGAATAATTCCAGTTTCCGAGAGTTAATTCGTCCCTATAAAAGGGTGAAATTCTGCTCTGGTGCCCTTCGAACCTAGTTTATGGCAGCACAACTTCCGTTTTTAACACCGTCGTGCGTTTTTTCCTTTTTTAGAAACAGCCGATTTTGCCCATCGATCACATTGCGACCCTTCGACCAAAGAGGTCTCCGGTGTTGCCTTTTAAGGGTTTCAAGAAAAAGAGAAGTAAAGCGGAGTTAGGCGCTAAAGCAATGTAAAAATATAAACTAAAATTGATACTGTGAAATGATACCATCAGAGTCATTATTTAGTTATATTATATTTGATATTAAAGCAATCCGCGTTTATGTACTGGTATTAATCCTTTCAAACCTCAGTTTAAGGAGGTATTAATCGTTGCCTTAATTCTCGACTCCAATTGCCTTAAGAATTAAATTGTAGCATTGAATATAAAAATAATAAATTTGCTTTTTCTTCTAATATGCGGTCGTATAGAAATAACTATTTACGAACTCAAGCAACTGGGGATTATTGCGAATTATTTTATGAAATAAAATTTCGTTAGAATTTTACATACATTTTCCGCAACTAGAGACAAAATTTCTTATTAACTTTTTTTCCTCTGCAGACAGATATCCAACTCTTGATGTTTGCTTCTTGATTCTTAATGACGTAATGTTGGTAGAAAATATATTTTTCCAGAAGCAATAACATTTTTTCTTCCACATCATGGCATCTCTCCCCAAACTCGGCCCTTTTAACATGAAATTAAAATTTTGTACGCTCAACTTTCGTAGTTTTATACTAGACTATGCCTCTTAAATGTGATTTCTAATTTCTTAGTCGTTGCAGATGTAATGCTAATATTTACGAATGAAAGATTTTGTAGAAAACCAGTTTTTGCAGAACTTTTTATTTCAATATTCCCATCTGTCAATCTGAGCGTCGTAAAGAAAGAAATGGCTGTAAGCGACGGATGAGGGAATACTTTTGTTCGGAAAAGACGAAATACATTTGCCAGAATGCGTGGATAGCGTATGAATTTTCTCTCCTTTCAAATTCATTCAAACAATTGTTTATCGAGCACAAGCTAAAACAGGTCGAAATTGGAAGAATTTTTAAAGCGAGAACACAATTATAACTATGATTACAAATTAGATTGTTTTAAATAAATTCACTCTATTTATTGCTTTTTCGTTTCCCTTTTTATCCTTTTCCAGATGAATAAAGACATAGAAATAAAGGAGGGCATCCCCAATAGCTTTTTCAATTTCCATTTTAACTTTTATTCGATGTATCGTTTGATTGTGGGAAAGAGATGGACACAATTTTATATTATTAATTTTATCTATGAAGAAATTCTTAGCCAATTCATCAAATTGCACGCACAATCATTTAAATTAATAGAAATTGATTAATCAAATTTTATAAAAATCACAGCTGTAAATTGTATACTGGATGGGATGAATCTGTAACAAAACCATAGATATTCGAAGTACAGATCTGGGTGTTATGCGTGCCCCACCAAGTCAATTCGTATTACTAAAAAACGAAATTAGCATATTTTTGCAAAATTTGTCTCCATTATCTAAAAATCACGCTTAAACAAATAAGTGTAAAAACGAGCCAACTGATACGGATTAAAGGAAAGGGCTCTTACGGAGAAAAGCGAGGGATTAGCAATATGAAATTTCTGAATATAATGCAGAGCTGAAAACGACTAAATTATGGGATGGAAATGGAATCAATGATAGGGCTTAAGAGTGGAGGTCAATAAGGTGAACTCAGTGAAGCGGCAACACCGTAGGAGTTGAAGAAAGTAGGGGATTAAAAGAATGCAATGATCCTCCGAGGAAGCTTTTTTATTTTAGGATTGCGAGAGCAGAAAATAGCCAACGGACATTCATATATCTTGAGAGCGAGGAATAAAAATGGAAGGTACCGATGTGAGTGTGGCGTGTGGATGTTGCGTGTGGATGAGCCACTTATCTGATTTATTATCGAACGCGCGTTGCGGAGATCTTGAGCTCGAAATCTTAAAAGTAGTGATACTGATCGAATCGACTGTAAAATGTGTGTGCAAGAAATGCCTAAATGAGTTAAGAAGGAGTGGAATATAACGATTTCTAAGATGATCGGCCAAAAACTAAGAAGAACATGCACGGAAGAGTTGTTATAAATACGTAAAAAATTAATGTATGATAACCGGCTTTGAACAAGCAGAGAATACTGCAATCGTATACACTACGAGTAGAAATTGCTTGCATTCTGCATGCATATTGATGATACGAATTTCAAGTCGATATCTCATATGAGGGTCCTCAAACTTAATTCTGTATTCCCCCTTTGAAATGTATGGTAGAATACAAATGGTGCCCCAGCGACGAGCCAATGATCATAAGGTAAAAGATGAACTGTTTTTATGAAACATACTTCTGTCCACATGCCTGGCCATAGAACTTCTACCTTCTCGGTAAATTGACTATCATTAGTATCAATGACTTTAATTTTTACGACGTACTGACCGTAGCGTGTATCCGCCAGAAAATGCGACTTCGAACCTCATTGTCATGGTTTTGATGCCAAAAGGCCCCAGAATCCCGATTTTTTCCATAAGGTTGCATTGCGGGGATTTTTGGAAATTTTTTGAGGCACTTTCCGCCAAATTAGACCGTTGAAATTCGAGGGATCGCTGGAAACAGTGCATATCTGGGGAAAATTAAAAAGATATCTTCGAAGATTATCCTTGGTTCGACGCTAGGCCAGGGAAAATATTCTACGTAAGAAATGCACGTCAAGTTCGTTTTTACCGTTTCAAGGCTTCATTGAATTTGCAGAATTAAATAGGAAAGAATGGACCTACAAAGTCGAGATGAATAACAAAAGAAAGGAAATTTAATGAAACTTCTTATTTCGGTCGCGTAGTATCATTTTCATGCGAACGGAGAGTTCAAAATGAAGGAGGCTTACGCATTGGTACTTATTGTCGTGCTTATCGAGTAACTTTTACAAATTAAATTCATAGGGAACTAAATGTTCCTTTAGTCACAGTCACATATTGTAAATAAATCGTAAATAAGAATAATTCGCTGGAGATTTGGCAAGCAATGGCCGTGTAAATTACGCATGTGCCGTGAAAACGACACATTCGCTTCTCTTAGAAGCGTTTTCTCTATCCAACGCCATTTGTCACCCTTTTAGGTGGTTTGAATGGGTGGATGCTTGGCAATTGTTTGAATCACGAAATAGTGGGGAAATATGCTTTCACTAAGCCCTTCTTAAGTATTTAAAATGAACATGGAGGGGCAAATGGAATACTCATCACGGAAGTTATGATTACCTTCTGAGGTGATGAAAAACAGTGTCCGTCGAGGAATCTCAGATGATACAGAATTCTATTCATATTGTTCGTATTTTCGGCTATAAAAAGTGCACGAACGCTTTGTTTATTTTAGCATTATTTTGGCTGCCTTAGTGACAGTGTACTTTCCAGAAAATCATCATTAAAAACATTAAAAGTATATATTCGAAGTTATAATCCTTAGACGTTATTAATTTGACTTATTCAGAAACCATTAAAATTTTATTTACTTTATTATTATAAGTGTTGCTTCAATAATGAAATAACTTTCGCATTGTTTACCGAAATTCATTCATCCTATGCGTTTATGGAATAAGTAGCCCTTGCGTCGAATCCCTGTTTCAGCTCAGAAAACATGTTGACAATACTCGATGTTGCATCTGTCTTGTAGAATCTGCCGTCCGCAATCACGAGAGAGTGTCCATGTGTTTTACAATTGGCTTCGTTTGACAAAGCCTCGAGCGTAGCCGAAATATTTAGCTGCTACATTTAAGAGATGACAAAATGTAGAGAAACACTTTCGAATCGGCTCATTCGTCCGCGCAAAATAACTCGAGTGGAAAACGCTTTAATTTGAGGAAGCTCATTTGTGAAAATGTCTCCTTCAGTTCTGGATTGATAGAAATGTCTCTCTTATTACAAATTTGAAAAAATAAAGAAGTAAATAAATACTCGCTTTCCGCTATTTTAGGGTTTCATCAGATTATTACGTGTAGCAGAAAAACATTTTCAAATTCCATCCCAATTCAGAAGTATAACTTATCCAAGGGATAAATGGCCAATGGAAAGGGTATTGCCAGCCGATGGTCATTCATGTCTTAAAGCATGCATCGAACCATTTTACATTTTAAGAGATTCCACTTTTCGGCCTCTTGTAAAGAGGCACCAGAAAACGTAACTCAAATCTCAATCACTGATTTGCGACATTTCAGATTTGAACGAATGACGTTTCGGAAACAGGTCGAATACACTCTAATTCTGTAAATCTCTACGGAAAGATTTGCAGCTATTCCGTATCGCACTTCGCTTTTTATAGAAAGTAACATTCGTTCATTATTCGTAATACGTATCTTTATTTAGCGCAATATTTCTGATTAAAAGTTTGGACTGCGCCATGGGACGGCTGAAGATGTATTTCCTTACTAGTGTGTTTGCTTCCTTGTTTATGTCCTTGCTCGTTCTAGTACGTTTGCCTCTTGCTCGCACTATTCAATCCGCCTTTCTTCATTATGAGTGTGGAAATTCCGCTCTCTGCCGAACGAATGATTACATCAGAAATCCATTTGAGAGCGATGCCCTTCCTCTTATCTTACTTAAGAATCGATGCTCGCCATTGGAAAAATGGACGAAGATTGATGAGGAATAAGTCGTTTGCCCTATTATGCGTCTTTTCCCCTATGTGCTCTAAATAAGATTGGAATAATTTCAGAGCGTTTTCTTAGCCTAAGAACACACTCTTCATAGACAAGTGAGAAATAACGGTAAGGTCTTTCCAAGTACCCCGTTAACCGCGTTCCTGCTTGTGATCCCTTTCATGTCGCTATTTTTCAATTCTGTTTATTTTTGAAAAGTAGACTTTTCTTCGGTTTTCCCCATCTTAGATAGTATTTATCTAAGATTTATTAGACAATAATTAAAGGTGCGCAATGTAAACTTATAATACACTGTACATTAGGGTGTCCTAAGACGTCATGGAAAAATTTTATTTTGTGAATTCGATTACGCATACCCTCTATTTTTTCTATTTGGCCTTATAAATTTACTTAATAAATATTATTGCGATTGGATTATGGTAGCCCGTGCCGACTTGATGCTAAAAAATTTCGAGAAATGAAAATTTGTACCGACAAGGGGGACACCAGGTTAATGGGTAATTTATAAACGGATTCTCACGAATCTTTCAGAGCACGTTCTTTGCTTAAAAATAGTGGACACGTGACTGGCCGTTGAACTCAATGGGCTTTTGTTTATAAAAAATTAACAACTGAATATCGGAGTTAGGCAACCACGCCATACACCTATATTACTAAATAGCTCTCGAATTAATAGGAATTTATTTTCTTTCATATTTTTGCGACTTCGAATACGCATACCCTATATTTTTTTCTGTTTGGCCTCTATAACTCACGTAATAAATGTTATTGAGATTGAGTTATGGTAACCTGTGCCGACTCGATGCCAAAGATGAAAAATGAAAATTTGTACTAATTTAGAACGGAAGGATTCCAGAACTCAATGTTTATTTAGTAAATAAAACAGCAATATTCCCATATCGTGTATGTTTACTATCTAACGTGTAAAAAACATTATTCTTGACATTTTCTTTTTAAAGTTCGCATTTTGCAGTCAGAATAAATCTTCTGGTGTTCTTGTACGCAACGTAATAAAAATTGCTTTTGTTCCTCCTCAACCGTGATTAAGCTACGAAAGTCCTGCATCAAGTAGACCGCTCTTACAGCTCTATCGCTCACTGCCCTCAGCGTCGAAACCTTCGCTTCTTTAAATGAATTATTTAACTAAATAGTAGGACATTCGAAAAGAGAACTGTCGTCAATTTTAAGATGATCGAGTAATGACTTGCTTCTGACTGAAATGAAGTTTCAGATGTTTTTCTCTTAAATAAAACAAGAGAAAGCCAGTTAACAAAATTATCATCTAAAGAAACAACTACTACATTTATTTATTTAACTTATCATACAATGAACCGCGTGTTAAGGAAGAACACAATTGAACTTTGAAAATTTAAAAGAAAGCTATGGTAATATCTGTGTGCAGATTCTTAGGCGAGGTCGAACCAGTGATACTTAGGCTCGATATTTAGGATTTGACAGCTGGCGCCCACACAATAAAGGCTACCTATTCGTAAATGGTACTTGCGGTTTTGATTAAGAATTTCAAAAAATCTATGACCAGCATTTTTCGGAAAATTATGTCGACTTCAAACCCCAGTATAAATTCAATGTGCAGGAATCAAAGTAATTTACTTAATCATAATAGTAATGGCTGCATGTGGAATTTATTCAGCATTAACTAAGCGAAGTCTCAAAGTTCGCACAAACAAAATCCACTTTTGTATTTGTGGCCAGCTTTTTTCGATTCTAGCCCTCTGTACGAAGTTATATATATTAGAATAAATATAAACTAAAATTAAAGAATGCTTGAAAGGTATCAAGATGATATTCAATCGCAAAAAGATAAGTTATCAGAGAAAGAAATGGAAGAAAATAAATTCATATTAAATCGAGATCTATGTAGCAATATAGGCGTTTGGCGTGGTTGCCTAACTCCCGATATTCAGTTGCTAATTTTTACAAACAAAAGTCCATTGAGTTAAACGGCCAGACGTGTGTCCACTATTTTTAAGCAAAGAACGTGCCCTGAAAGATTTAGCTGTTTAGCATCAAGTCGGCACGTGTTACCACTTTTAAATCGCAATACTATTTATTGGGTAAGTTTATAAGGCTAAATAGATAAAAAGTAGATGGTATGCGTTCGAAAAAAATGACTTTGGTTTTTTTTAGGAGACCCTACTGTACAAAGAATTAAATTCGTATTTCGTTAAATCGGCACGAATCTCAAGCGTAATTCGCTCTTCTGCATACAATATTGGACATGAATTACTTCGGCTGTTCATATTTCTTCCTAGCATAATATTTTCCATCAATGCAGATTTAGAATGAAATTGGTTATTTCAGTTAATGCTCCACATGCCCGTAGGATGATCGTTTTCGTAAAGATTATGCTTAATTATGATACGATAATTAAGAGAATATAAACTACTGTAAGTAGTAAGTAGGAAAAAATAGAAAAAAAACGTATATCATAAATATGATAATGGTGTTGCAGATTTATGAAAGATAGTTAAGTAAGAAATACATTTAAATTGACTATCCGCGAGCCTCCATAAGGCTTATAGCAGAGAATGTGAAACACTCAACTATCTAAATAATTTACATATTTACGCACCGTATACTATACGTAAGATAATAGCAATATATACCATCTGTCCTCGCTATTATCTCACGATAATCTTTTTACCATCTGGCTGTGAAAATAACGATCGTTGAGAATAGGGATCATGTCGTCGCGCATTTCGTCATGTAAGCCACAGCTAAGGAATATCTCTAATAATTATTGTTTTTACAGAGTTATATTCTTATAAGATACCCAGTGGAGGGCTCCGATCATTTTGGACCATCCTGCGTCGAGTACTAATAAGTCATACTCTAGCTAAGTCTTAAATTTGGTTAGACGTCGATTAACATTGTCATGCAAAAGTCACAATTCCACGGATAGCGGTCTTATCATTTTTCGTAACTGATAAAATAAAAGATGGTCTTCTTAAAATACTGAGAACTCCGAAATAAACAAATTGTAATACTCTTCGGAGTCGATTGGTGGATCAGTAAATAGCTAAAAAAATGAGAGAAGTAACTTTTGAGAAACAAAATTTAGAGAATTTTACCAAAAGGACGTCTACCGCTGGCCTTTTACTACAGTATTTACTGTAAGCCATTACTCTGAAACGATAAGGAATCCATGGATCCAATTTTTAGGACGGTAGTTTCATCAAGCGATTTATGATTATTTTCATTCAATCCACATCAGATTAACAGTGAGATTTCGTAAGTTATAGGCTGAAGAACATACAAAATTTCTAATCTGATGCTCTGCAGTCCCACTCTATGAGAGATTTATTTCTTCGAGTCATTCTTCTAATTGCGAGCTAAATATTATACATATATCAGAGAAGGCTAGCGGACACATTATGTTAGATAAAATCAAAATTAATCGAGCAAATTGCAACCCGTCCTCTTCTCCCAACGAGAAAGTTTTTCCTTTCCATTCCCCTTTGGCAACGAAAGGTTTATTTTGTCCTTTTCACCCACCTATTTCGTTTTGTCCTGTTTAACAGTTTTCCAAGAATTCTACCCTTTCCCCTGCAGGTCACACTTTTGTTCCCTCTCTTCTTCTTTTTCCAGGCACACGCCATATGGAGGATCGCGTATTTATGTAAATGTTGAAGATGGTGCTAGTAAACGTCAAAGCTAATTGTGAGAATTTGCTACAGTGTTGTTATAAGGATAATTTAATTTTACAAATTAATGGACAATCTATAGGAGTCATGCGAGTAAGGGGAAATGGTAATCTAGAAAGGATTATTCCTTATTTAAATCAATCGAATGAGCTTTAACTTTGTGGAACTCCATAGGTAACTAAGCACAAGGAAATAAATAACTTTGTCAAAGTTACACGACTTTTTGTGTGGAAGATGTGGAACTTTTATTTCCTTGTGTTTATTCCTTAGTTATTTCTCTTCATGATAGAACGCTTTTCAATTGGGAAAGTTAAACGAAAAGGTTGTAAAAGCAATCAAATTATAGTAATCCAACGAATTATGCACATATCTTATGTATAAAAATTCAGCCTGCATATGTTTGTGCCCGCAAAACTCAAAAATCACTTGGTCGATTGACTTGAAATTTTTATAGAACATTGCATTCAAATATATATATATATGAAAGTGTTTATATTGTAAAAAATGGTGACACTTCGTCCTTGCTTCGATCCCAGACGAGTCAAAGCATTTCCGTAAGAAATGCACGTAAAGTTCATTTTTGTCGCTTCATGCTTCATTTCTTTTGCAAAATTAAATTAAAAAGAATAGTCACACGAGATTGAGGCAAGAACCAATAGCAGAGTAAATAAATAGAAAACCTTATTTTGGTCGTTTATTGTTGTTTCCGAATTGAATTTTCGAGATTTTACACGAAATACACGAAACGTTTTGTAAATTTTGTGAGTATAAACAGCCGGTCACCCTGACGAAAAATGCCATTGTTGAATCCGGGATCCTGCGTTGTGGCCTATTTGAAATTAAGAAGAAGAGAAAAGTTGCTGGTTTCGTTCACATTGATGGGCATAATCAATCGTTGGAAGTGATTGAAACGATCGATTTTCGAAAAACGAAATGTGAGTTAATTAGATACCGAATGTTGTATTCAGTTAAATTCATTTGTATTGTTTTGGAAATGATTTAATAATCTGTTATCGAAAATTAAAGTGAGAGTTACTTTGATTGCTGCATTCAATTCGATTCATTTCTTTAGTTATCTTCCAGTTGATCGTCGTCAAATTCAATAGTACGCGTTAACACATCAAATGTTGTGGCAGAAAATGGATAGTAGTAAATGATTTTTATATAAATAACGAAAATTCTCCATCCAAACGCGAGAGCCGAGCTAGCGTAACGGACCATGTCCTCCATCTTTCTTTTCTCTCCCTCTCTCCTCGAGAGAAAGGCTCGCCGGCCCGAAATTTGGACTTAGATTTTCTTGGTGGTAATTTTTTTTTTTGCTGTTTGCTACATACAATAACAGAATCGGTTTTTGTAGATCTTAAGGGTATCCTACGCTGCTTTCTCTACGTTTATGTTTTAAGGTGAATTACAGCTGAAAATATAAATAAGAAGGTATCTCGATATTTGCATTGCTTCACTCACTATTTCCTAACGTCTCATAATTTTTCATAAATTATTTCGACGTACTTTTTCCATATTCTTGCATTCAATTTTTTATATTCGCTTTCAACGATGCTTCTAATCAAATAATAATGTTCTACATAAATACGGTTTTTCTATAAATAAATGGAATTCTTCTAATTAAGTATATTATTTCAATAAAAATTATTTTCTGAAAGTAGTGCGATGATAATTGTAAGCATAACTCGGCGTACGCCTTCTCTCAACTCCCCTTCAATTGGATTCAACTCAATTCGATGCCCATTGGCTCCATGTGGCTGAACCAGGTGCGGAATTCTTCGAGGCGCGAATAACAAGCATGGGAATAATTCATGGAAATTAAGGTTTGTCATGTGTATTTTTATTATCATTTTAACTGAATAGTTCCTAAAATCGAAAGCAGTAAGATTTTTAATTGTTTGATGTGGAGTTACAGTTCATTTTGCCATTAAAATGACATTAATTGTACAAGGGATGGTATATTTCTTTATTTTACTATAAGGTACTGTCCGAAGGCGGCAATTATGACGTCAGAGTAGTCATAAATAAACCGAAGTGAAAAAGAAGTAATGTTGGAATTGAGTATGGAATAAGGACCAATAATTGCTTTGTTGATTTCAATCCCTAAATTTATTGATCCAAATGCAGTGTTCCTACATCTTCTTCCACTTACGATAGTTAACCAGCTATTTGCTAGGGATTTCCAATATTTTATCGTGTCGACGTTGATGATAATTGAGAGTTTAATTTTGCTCACAATCCCAACTGAAATAACCTCTTTCGTAGTCGCCATTGTTTCATTGGGAAGGCTTATGTTAGAGTCGATGATTGGGCCACAGTTTCAAATGAAACTCTTTAAGTCAGTATTTGATCAGTTTTTGGAGAAACCATTGCCTCGTAGTCAATTGCTGAGTCACTCAATGACTCAAACGTTTGGCCCATTCGAACCCTCATTAGGCAACGACAGCCTCTCGTCGGTTGTGGCACTTCGAGCGGCGATAGTAGGAGATTGAATGAATTATAGACTCGACTGAATACAGAAAGGAGGCCATCTATGAAATATTGTTTGTAGTACATCCCTCCAAAGTTATTCTATGTTTAATTTAGGTTGCAATATCTTGGCCGACTGGTTTAGTGATAGATAGTTTGCAGGTGAGGGTCACTACTTCGACCTCTCCCCATTACCGGCTTGGGTCGTTGTAGTTATTTATGCGTAACTCAGGTCACATTTTCTACCGAAAGATGATCCGGAGGGTAATTTGATCTTATTAATATCAAAGCAAAATTGTGGTTCTCGTGGAATCAATCCAATCTTCATTAGCACTCGGACGATTTATCGAAAGACTAAAATATATTTATAATTTTTATTCTTTTTTCATTCCTTTAATTGGATCTTGTTTCGTTAGGGTATAATATATCGAAATTTAAGCTTAAATGGTTGATTATCCGAGGTATTAGATCTCCAAAGTGTAGTGGAGTCCATACTTCGTTATACAAAAGGAGGAAATTCCGAGAAATGAAATTCCACGAAAATGTTCTAATGAAGATTATAATATTAATATTATCCGTGTTCATCACAAGTTGAATCGGAAAAATCATTTCGATGCTGGAAAAGATTTAAGAGCAGCGATACGTTAATCCGAAGCACAGAAAATATTGTACGAGAAGAGAAACATAGTGACTTGGCTGGGACTCGAGCCCAGGTCTCCGGGCGGTTGTTCTAACCACTAAACTACCGAGCCAAGTCCTTTTCCCTTCTGTAACTGGGGGCTTTTATCATCAAGGTGATGGTGCTCCACGTAGTGGCACCAACCACCACCACCAGAGGTCCTCATTGAGGCAACCGAACTATAAAGTGAAATTAAGAAAAATCTTCTCCAGGAAATTTTACAAATGATGTAAATGGAGTTTTGACTTAGCAAAGGAAAGCGTGCGACTTACCCTAAGGTTGTACGAGAAGGGAAAAACAGTGACTTGGCTGGGACTCGAACCCAGGTCTCCGGGCAGTTGTTCTAACAACAAAACTACCAAGCCACGTCCTTTTCCCTTCTGTAACTGCCACTAAACTGTCACTACCAAGTCACTATTTTTCTCTTCTCATACAACCTTTGGGTAAATCGCACGCTGTCCTGTGCTAAGTCAAACTCCATTTACAGAAAATATTCATGTACGATACTTATTGTAGATAAATGGCAATGTTGGCGATATCGCATTATATATTTAGAAAAATGACTTTCGCTATCTAAAGCCAGATTTCGGAAGATGAAATTCTCCTCATTATAGTTTTTAAACTTTTATTTCTTTAACAGCCGTGTTCCAAATCTTTTATTAAAATTTTCTTCTAAAAGTATAAATTAGAGAATGGACTTTAGAGCCTAAGCAAAACGAGACGAGCGATTCTCCGTAGTTCTAAATTCCTTCGCATGCGTAAAAAGGCGCATACTTTGCATTCACCCCGGATAAATTCCACGTCACTCTCAGATGAAGGGTGAAAGTTTGACAGCCACTGCTTCTAAGCGCCTCTTACGGAATACCGCAAGCCATGCCAGGCATGTGCTCGTCACCTGCATGACACATGCCTCTGCCGCGCTATTCTGTAAATCGGAACTTTGAAGCACATATTACGAGAAAAAAGAAAAGTTTTAATTTATCGGCATTGTCACCCGAGTTCTGGAGCAATCCTTTACTTGTATTCTAATCCGCAAATAAATACCTTCTCGCATATTGCGTCTATTTTTAAATACTGTCCGACGTACAGCAATGAATGGATTGACTTAATTTCTGCCGTTCATTCTTCAGGGGAGAAGTACATTTATATTGAGTCAGGCGAAAGATAATTGCCACTCCAATTGAGTATCGGCACTTTCTCATTTTAGTTAAACTGCCGCCGATAGTCTATTACTATCTAAAATCGTTGCAGATAGGGAACGAGCTAGGTGGCTTGGTCTGAACAATATTTTAGAGTGAAAAATTCAATATTATCTGTAATATAAAATAGAGTGTGTGTGTTCGCTAAAAACTCAAGAACCGAGAGTCGCAAAACTTTGAAATTCTCTACATTATTAAAAGTTGACCCCGCGCAGAGTATAGGCTTTTTTATTTACTTGAAGTACACGGTTTGTACCCAGACGGGTAAAAACCTATTCATAAGAAATACACGTTAAGGTCATTTTTTTCGTTGCAGGGTTCATTTCTTTTTCAAAATTAAATTAGAAATAATGCTCCTAGGAAGTCGAATCAAGCACCAAAAGAAAGAAAATGAAATAAGAATTCTTATCGTGGTCATGAAATATTGTTTTCGATTCAAAACATTTTGATAAAGTACGTGAATATTTTATCGAAATGTTGAGATCGTAAACAACCCATCCCCATGAAAATCAAGGCGATTGTTGAGTCCCCAGCTCATGAAATCCGTAAGAACGTATTGAGAAAATATGCCTACTTCAAATTAATGTTAAGAATAAGTGATAGATTATATGAAGAAAGAGCATTTGTGTTATTTGATGAGCTTCATGTTTGTGTTACGCATTTTAGTATTGGGGTACAAGTCAGCTACATAATACACTTACTTTCTGCAAAGAATATTCATCGGTGGTGTCAGAATGATATCTATTATATATAGACGCTTCTCCGGATATACCTATATATATCTATTATATATAGACGCTTCTCCGGATATCTATTATATATAGACGCTTCTCCGGATATACTTATATATATATACGAGTAAAATGTTGCTTGCATACTGCAAGCAGATCGACAACACTAATTTCATATCGGCATTATATCGGGACGGTCCTCAAAAGAAAAAAAAAAGGATTTAATTGTTTCTTAAAATTCGCTGAAATTTCATTGTCTGGCATCGAACCCGGGTCTTACTGGTAAACCTACTATGAAACACAATAGAAGATCACCATCTGTAACTATGTGTGAAAATTCAAGCAGAAATAATGGCTACAACTGCCTCAAAAGACGTTCTAATTTTCACGAATGTAAATGGCTCTTGGGACTCGAACCAAGGACGATCTTGGAAATCTTAAACATGTTTCTGAAAGTTACTTATGATGTCTATCTATATGCCGAATTTAAAGTTTCTATATTATTGGGAAAGGTTTCAAAATAATTCCTAAAAACGGATCAACTTCTGATTGCAGAGACACCTGGTGTCGAACCCAGGACATATTGTAAGCTGTGAATGCACAGTTTGATTTTTATAAATTTGCTCTTGTGTCATGCCAAGTTTGAAGTCGATAGAATGTCGGGAAGTACCTAAATTTTGTTTCCGTTATCTCCGTAAGAAATGCATTGAGAAGTGCAAATGGCCCTCTGGGATCGAACCAAGGACCATCAGCGAATATAAAAAATTTAATTATGAAATATATTCATGATATCTAACCTCATGCCGAATTTCAAGTTTCCATGCCATCGGAAAATGGTCCAAATAAAATCTTAAAAATCGCCGCAATGTATTTTAAACGGCCGATTTTTGCCCCGACCTAGCATCGAACCATGGACAATATTCGAAGATGTCTTTTTGATTTTCGTTAGATATCCACGGCATCTAGCGATCCCTCGAATTTCAACTCTCTACCTTTCCGGGAAGTGCTTCAAAAAAATTTTCGAAAATCCCCGCCATGTATCCTTATGGAGAATATCGCGACTTTGAGGCCTTCTGGAATCGAACCCATGACACTGAGGTTCAAAATCGCATTTTTTCTGGTGGTTGTACGTTATGGCCAATTCGCCGTAAAAATTTCAAGTCAATCACGCTTGTGGTTTAGGCTGTGAATTAGTATCCTATCTATCTATCTATATAGGTATACGAGTAAAATGTTGCTTGCATACTGCAAGCACATCGAATGCAAAAGTTTTTTGTCGGCATCACATAGAGTGAGTCTTTAAAAGAAAAAAAATGGTTAGAAAATATTCTTAATTTCCGCTGCAATTTATTCGTCTGGCATCGAACCCAGGTCTTCCCGGTCATACTCACGATGCAGAACCATAGAAGATCACCATCTCTAACTATGTGTGAAAATTCGAGCAGAAATATTGGCTGCAACTGCCTCAAACGACGTCCTACTTTTCCCTTATATTCCTTATGAGAGAAATGTTAATGTGCTCTGGGATCGAACCCAGGAATAGTACGGGTTTAAGAATTTTTTTTCTGAAACCAATTCCTAATATATATCTTCTAGCTGAGCGAAAAGTTCCTTACATTCCGGTAAGTGCATCAAAAAAATTAATGAAAAACTATCCCCATGCATTTTAAATGCGGGATTTTTGCATCGTCCTAGCGTCGAACCCAGGACGTTCTCATTAGTAATCATTAATGTTTATAATAGTTCTTGACCATATCTCTAAGGTCCTTGAATTTCGATTCTCTACCTTACCGGGAAGTATTATTTAAAAAATTTTGAAAATCGCCACCATGTATCCTTATGGAGAAAATCGGGACTTTGGGGCCTTCTGGAATCGAACCCATGACACCGAGGTTCAATGTCGGCTTTTTCCTGGAGGTTACACGTTATGGCCAATACGTCGTAAAAATTTCAAGTCTTTGGCACTTGTGGAACATGGTAAAACTTTTGATCCCCTATATATATATATATATATATATATAACTTATATATAGGTATATCCGGAGAAGCGTCTATATATAATAGATATATATATATATATAACTTATATATAGGTATATCCGGAGAAGCGTCTATATATAATAGATACATGAATGAATCCGGAGAAGCATCTATATATAATAGATACACTGGGGATCAAAAGTATAAGCATGTTCCACAAGTGCCACCAACTTGAAATTTTTACGACATATTGGCCATAACGTGTAACCTCCAGGAAAAAGTCGACTTTGAACCTCGGTGTCGTGGGTTCGATTCCAGAAGGCCCCAAAGTCACGATTTTGTCCATAAGAATACATGGCGGGGATTTTCGAAAATTTTTTTGAGGCACTTCCCGGAAAAGGAGAGAGTTGAAATTCTAGAGATCGCTAGATGCCGTGTATATCTAAAGGAAACCACAAAGACATCTACAAATATTGTCCTTGGTTCGATGCTAGGCCAGGGCAAATATTCTCCCGTTTAATTTACATAGCGATTTTTAAGATTTTTTTTAATTACTTACAGATGACTTGGAAACTTGAAACTTGGCACGTAGATATATATCATAAATATATTTCATAATAAAATTTTAGAGCTCGCTGATGGTCCTTGGTTCGATCCCAGAGGGCCATTTACATCCTACAATGCATTTCTTATGGAGATTACGGAAGCAAATTTTTGGTACTTCCTGGCAAGTTGTTGACTTCAAACTTTGCATTTAATAAGATCAGGTCAAACCAAGTCATAATGTGTTTTCACAGCTGCCAGTAGGTCCTGGGTTCGACACCAGGCGTCTCTACAATCAGTAATTGATTCAATTTTTAGGAAATATTTTGAACCCCTTCCCAATAATATAGAAACTTGAAATTCGGCATATAGATAGAGATCATGAATAACTTTCAGAAACATATTTTAGATTTCCAAGATCGTCCTTGGTTCGAATCCAGAGAGCCATTTAAATTCGTGAAAATTAGAACGTCTTTTGAGGCAGTTATAGCCCATATTTCTGCTTGAATTTTCACACATAGTTAGAGATAGTGATGTTCTATTGTGTTTCATTGTAGGTTCACCAGTAATACCCGGGTTTGATGCCAGACGATGGAATTTCAGCGAATTTTAAGAAAAATTTCAATCCACTTTTTTCTTTTGATGGCCGTCCCGATATGATGCCGACATGAAAATAGTGTTGTCGATCTGCTTGCAGTATGCAAGCAACATTTTACTCGTACCTATATATTCATTCATAGGGGATCAAAATTCTAACCATGTTCCACAAGTGCCAATGCCTTGAAATTTTTACGACATATTGGCCATAACGTGCAACCTCCAGGAAAAAGCCGACTTTGAACCTCAGTGTCATGGGTTCGATTCCAGAAGGCCCCAAAGTCGCGATTTTCCCCATAAGATTACATGGCTGGGATTTTCGAAAATTTTTTTGAGGCACTTCCCGGAAAAGGAGAGAGTTGAAACTCGAGGGATCGCTAGATGCCGCGCATATCTAAAGGAAACCATAAAGACATCTATGAATATTATCCTTGGTTCGATGCTAGGTCGGGGCAAAAATCTGCCGTTTAAAATGCACTGTGGCGATTTTTAAGATTTTTTTTGGATCCTTTTCCGATGGCATAGAAACTTGAAATTCGGTATGAGGTTAGACACCATAAAAACATATCTTAATCGAATTTTACATATTCGCTGATGGTCCTTGGTTCGATCCCAGAGGGACATTTGAATTCCTCAATGCATTTCTTACGGAGATAACGGAAACAAATTTTAGGTACTTTCCGGCACGATATCGATTTCAAACTTTGCATATAGAAAGATCAAGTCCATACATATCAAACAGTGCATTCACAGCTATCAATGTGTCCTGGGTTCGACACCAGGTGTCTCTGCAATCAGAAGTTGATCCGATTTTTAGGAATTATTTTGAAACCTTTCTCTATATTATAGAAACTTGAAATTCGGCATATAGATAGAGATCATAAATATCTTTCAAAAACATTTTTTAGATTTCCAAGATCGTCCTTGGTTCGAGTCCCGAGAGCCATTCACATTCGTAAAAATTAGAACGTCTTTTGAGGCAGTTGTAACCAATATTTCAGCTTGAATTTTCACACATAGTTAGGGATGGATGGGGTGATAGGTGATCTTCTATTTTGTTTCATAGTAGGTTTACCAGTAAGACCCGGGTTTGATGCCAGACGATAAATTTCAGCGAATTTTCAGAAAAAATTAAATCTTTTTTTTTTTCTTTTGAGGACCGTCCCGATATAATGCCGATATGAAATTAGTGTTGTCGATCTGCTTGCAGTATGCAAGCAACATTTTACTCGTATCTATTATATATAGACGCTTCTCCGGATATACCTATATACACATTCATTCATTCATAGGGGATCAAAATTCTAACCATGTTCCACTACTGCCACAGACTTGAAATTTTTACGACGTATTGGCCATAACGTGTAACTTCCAATAAAAAGCCGACTTTGAGCCTCGGTGTCATGGGTTCGATTCCAGAAGGCCCCAAAGTCGATATTTTCCCCATAAGATTACATGGCGGGGATTTTCAAAAATTTTTTTGAGGCACTTCCCGGAAAAGGAGGGAGTTGAAATTCAAGGGACCGCTAGATGCCGTGCATATCTAAAGTCATCCATAAATACATCCACGAATATTATCCTTGGTTCGATGCTAGGTCAGGGCAAAAATCGGCCGTTTAAAATGCATTGTGGCGATTTTTAAGATTTTTTTTGGACCCTTGTCCGATGGCATAGAAACTTGAAATTCGGCATGAGGTTAGATACCATAAAAATATATCATAATAGAATTTTACATATTCGCTGATGGTCCTTGGTTCGATCCCAGAAGGACATTTAAATTCCTCAATGCATTTCTTACGGAGATAACGGAAACAAATTTTAGGTACTTCCCGGCATGCTATCGACTTCAAACTTTGCATGATAGAAGAACAAGTCTTAACAAATCTAACTATGCATTCACAGCTATCAATGTGTCCTGGGTTCGACACCAGGTTTCTCTGAAATCAGAGGTTGATCCGATTTTCAGGAATTATTTTGAAACCTTTCCCAATAATATAGAAACTTTAAATTTGGCATATAGATTGAGATGATTAATAAATTTCTGAAACGTTTTTTAAATTTTCAAGATCGTCCTTGGTTCGAGTCCCGAGAGCCATATACATTCGTGAACATTACAGCGTCTTTTGAGGAAGTTGTAGCCAATATTTTTGCTTGAATTTTCACACATAGTTAGAGATGGTGATGTTCTATTGTGCTGCATTGTAAGTTCACAGTAAAGACCCGGCTTCGATGCCAGACGAAGGAATTTCAGCGAATTTTAAGAAAAATTGCAATTCATTTATTTTCTTTTGATGGCCGTCCCGATATGATGCCGACATGAAAATAGTGTTGTCGATCTGCTTGCAGTATGCAAGCAACATTTTACTCGTCTATTATATATAGACGCTTCTCCGGATATACCTAGATATATATACATTCACTCACTTACTCACTCACTAGGGATCAAAATTCTAACCATGTTCCACAAGTGCCACTAACTTGAATTTTTTACGACGTATTGGCCATAACGTGTAACCTCCAGGAAAAAGCCGACTTTGAACCTCGGTGTCATGGGTTCGATTCCAGAAGGCCCCAAAGTCGCGATTTTGTCCATAAGAATACATGGCGGGGATTTTCGAAAATTTTTTTGAGGCACTTCGCGGAAAAGTAGAGAGTTGAAATTTGAGGGATCGCTAGAAGCCGTGCATATCCAACGAAAATCAAAAAGCCATTTTCGAATATTGTCCATGGTTCGATGCTAGGTCGGGGAAAAAATCGGCCGTTTAAAATGCATTGCGGCGATTTTTATGATTTTTTTTGGGCTATTTGCCGATAACATGGATACTTAAAATTCGGCACCTAGATAGATGAATATATTTCATAATCAAATTTTACATTTTCGCTGATGGTCCTTGGTTCGATCCCAGAGGGCCATTTGCACTTCTCCATGCATTTCTTACGGAGATAACGGATAAAATATTTAGGTACTTCCCGGCATGCTATCGACTTCAAACTTTGCATGATACAAGAGCAAGTCTTTACAAATCAAACTGTGCATTCATAGCATACAATATGTCCTGGGTTCGACACCAGGCGTCTCTACAATCAGTTACTGATCCGATTTTAAAGAATTATTTTGAACCCCTTTCCAATAATATTAAAACATGAAATTCGGCATATTGATAGATTTGATAGATACATTTCAAAAACATGTTTTAGATTTCCTAGATCGTCCTTGGTTCGAGTCCCGAGAGCCAATTACATTCGTGAAAAGTAGGACGTCTTTTGAGGCAGTTACAGCCAATATTTCTGCTTGAATTTTTACACATAGTTAGAGATGGTGATCTTCTGTTCTGCTGTGTTGTAAGTTCACCAGGAAGACCCGGGTTCGATGCCAGACGGTTAAATTGCAGCGAATTTTAAGAATATTTTCAATCTTTTTTTTTTTCTTTTGAGGGCCGTCCCGATATGATGCCGACATGAAATTAGTGTTGTCGATCTGCTTGCAGTATGCAAGCAACATTTTACTCGTATATATATATATATATATATATATATATATATATATATATATATATATATATATATATTTAAACGATACCGATTCAGGGTTAATTTTGTGGTTATTATTAACTTGTAAAAAATTCATGGTAAACAAACTTTTACTAGACCACTAATTTATTATCCGTATAACACGACCCAGGTTTCGTATCGTCGCTACATCTTCAGGTGACAAAATAAAAACACACTTCGGAATATATACACTCATGAAAGGAGGAGGGGAGAGAAGGTAGCAAGTAACGGAAGGTGGAATAAAGGGGGAGGAAGGTGGAATGTGGGAGGGAGGGGGTAAGGGATGAGGCAGGTTACATAGCAAAGGATCTCAATCACAATCCGTTGATTTGCAAGATATAAAGTAAGTAAGGAAAGCAAGGGTTACACCTGATGATGTAGCGACGCTACGACAACGACGAATGACAAATTTTAATCGCTCCAAAACAGAATTTGATTCATATTTGTACTCTAAAAGTAAATTCGAACCAAAGTTAGCTCAAGTTGGTCTGTTCTTCCTTTCTCTCCCAAAGAAACACCGCTTTCGTACGCCCACATATTTCCACCAAATTGAGGCTAATTTAGGATAGTCGTTCGGCACTTGTGATGTACCTCATGCGTAAGTTGTTTTATTTCTTTAATGAACTGATAAATTTTAACGAGAGTTGCTGAGTTCTTTACACACCAGTTTGCAGAACTTCGGGTATTCAATTACCGTCAGTGAAAATTTCAGTAACTTAAGAACATACTGCCGAACTTATATTTTTGAGCAGTCGCTCGTCTAGATCCTCTGCAGACATTCATTAGAAGGCAAAGTTTGATTACGTGGACCTATTTGCTTATGTAACTACTGATAATTAGATGCGTTATTGTAATGTTTTTTAATCAGAGATTGAAAGGAATCTACTTATGTTTTTTTGCTTTTTACTCCCATTCACGACTTTAAGTACTCGGAGCAATACCTGTTTGCGATGAAGTGTATTCAGAATACAAAATTGTCGATTTGTGAAAATTCACAGACTCAATTCTCAAAAACTCACTAAAACTACTAAAACTCAAAAAATTTCAATTCACTCATTCCCGCTACAAATTACCGCCTAATATTTTCTTAATATATACTTCATGAATATTGAAGAGTGACACAACGGTACTTTTTCCACATTTTTAAGAGTTAACAGCGCGAACTGAAGGAAATGCCCATGTATTTTTCATTTTTCATAATTTTCAATGTGAAGTTTAGTTATATTTCTTGGAAATACACCCAGAAAATTATGCACGTATATCGAAACAAGTGTACAATACAAAAAGTAACGATTCGATCATAATATCTAATTGTGATTGTCGGCCATAAGATACGCAATATCACTAAAATAGTGTGGCCAAATCTATATTAAAAAATATGGATATATGTGTGAATGTATATTTAAATAACTATTATCTCTCATTCTTCCAATTTTCCGAGAGTTATGTCGCATTTAGGAAAGAAAATGAATCACTTTTCTTTTGAGCGTAAATTCCACGGAAGTCGACATTTTCCTATTTCGGAACAATCTTTGTCTTCTTGATTTACGAGAGAGCCAACGCATTTCCTTTCAGAATATTCAATTTTGTCCCTCGTTGGGATAACTTGCTGCTTCCATTTCGGACTTTTAAATCAACGTCGGCGGCGAATTAAGTTGTTGGTTGGATGGTTTTGAACAAAATATCGGTTATTTTTTCTTAAATTTCAGCACATTCTACATCGAAAAAGATCATTCGATAGACATCCTTACGTTAACGCCATAAATGCCTTTGAAATCGTCGCTAAGTACTCTAGAAATCGCTAAACTAGGAAAAAATTTCAAAAATATTTAAAAGATGAAATGGAGACCGTATTATTGTTGTATACGTTGTGGCAACCAGACATTGTCAGCGAATTCCCCCGCCTTTCACAGATTATTGTCGTACATTTTTCCGAAGAGCATTTTGCGTTCACTTTTATTAAATGAATAAACTCTTAATCAACGTGCGTAAAATTCAATAATGCAAACCCAGTTGTACAATTCCCGAACTGCGTTAACCGTTTTGCTCTAAACGAAGTATTTGAATCTAATTAGAGACGGAAGGAACGATTCTGCAATTCGCATTACTCGATTATTGGCTTGGATAATCAGTTTTCTTTTTAACCAATTGATATATACAGCGGATGAACCACTGTTCAACAAAAACTCATAAATTATTCAAAATAGTGTCGTCACGAGTACATAGTCTATGCAACAGACCTTGATGGTTGGATTGAATAAAAAAAATATCAAAGAAAGAAGAATCGCTGTAAGTAATAAATTGCTTGTAGAAAGTTCTCTCGGGTTTCCAGCCGGGTTGCCTCCTGCCATAGGATCGACGTTTCGGGTGCGTACTCTGCACCCATCTTCAGGAACTCATCAGTTCCTGAAGATGGGTGCAGAGTACGCACCCGAAACGTCGATCCTATGGCAGGAGGCAACCCGGCTGGAAACCCGAGAGAACTTTCTACATCATATTCACCGGGAAAAAACTTCTTCTTTCTACCAATAAATTGCTTAATTAGAATAGTAACGGTATGCTGTGGATTCATTTACAGTAGAACCCCGGTAATCCGGACGAATTCAGGCACATAGGCGTCCGGATTAGCCGGGTTTTAAATAAATAACGTATAAAACCTTCTTTCTCAAAAATTATATTGTATAGATAATGCATGTATATATTACATAAGGTATTACTACATGCAAAGTGAATGAATATTATCAGCGAGCAAAAAAGTGCGCTACCGTTCTTATTTTTAAATCAAGTGCGTGGTCTCTAAAACCTCTAAAGAGCATAATTTCATGTGCTTCAAAATTTTGCTCCTCGGCCACAGATGCCCAACAGTTAGCTAGATTGAACACGACATCTTTTAAATTTACCTTTTTCAGTGCATTTTCCAACTTTTCATTGTGCACAGGATCATTAAGAATATTTGTAAGAAGCAACTTACGATATCCTAACGTAATGCTTTGAATAACATTCTGATCCATGGGTTGGATCAGCGCAGTCGTGTTAGGAGGTAAAAACATTGCGGAAATTTCACCGTCATCAGTGCGCAAATCTTCTGCAGAAGGATGGCCAGGACAATTATCAAGCAACAATAAAGCACGTTGTGGTAAATTGACGGATTTCATATGTTGTCGAACTGCTGAAACGAATTCTGATTTAAACCAATCCAAAAATAATTCTCGTGTGACCCAAGTGTTTTTTTTTGCCCTCGTTGGCACACAGTGACTGACTTGAATGCACGGGTTTTTTTGGCTGTTCCGACAACAAACAAAGGAAGCTTATGTTTGCCAGTCACATTTGCACACGGCATAAATGCAATCCTTCCTGGTGCCACTTTTACATTGCGATCGGCTAAAGTTTTGTCAGGTAACATTCGCCAGAACAACCCTGATTCATTGGTATTGTAAATCTGTTCAGAACTCAGATTTTTCTCATTGATTACACGCAGTACCTCAGTTCTAAATGGCTCTACTGCACTTTCATTGCTAGAAAGTTTTTCCCCGGTCACTTTATGACGCCTGATCTCATGCCGATGTTTAAATCTGTCCAGCCACCCTTTGCTGGCAACAAAACCCTCGTCACTTTCAGTCATTCGTCTGTGAAAGAATCGAGCTTTTTCACAAATCATGTCGCCACTTAGTGGCACGTGAAGCCGCCTTTGTTGAATAAGCAATAAGTAAACTGCATTTTCTAGCGCAACGTTATCTGCTATTTTCATAGTTTTACGCATCTTTAAACCACTTTCTGTAATGCCCTCAAACTTCATTATGCTGTCCTTATTTTTCTTGAAGTCACCAACTGTTAACTTTCCGATGCCAAACGTCCTGGAAATCGCATCGTAACTCTGACCATTGTTTATCAAATTAATGATTTTCACTTTGTCCTCTAATGTGAGGGTTTTACGCTTACGAGACGCCATAAATCACTGGACAGTACCGGGAAAAAAGGACGTCACTTTAGGCTTTAAAAACCGGCGAAAACTAAACGGAGACACAGAGAATCGGAAGAACCAAGTGATACTGAGGGAATGGATCGTACCGCATCTTTTCACGTGACCAATCTCTCTCAGCAAAATTGTTATAGACCTGGAAAAATGGATCTAATTTATGTCCTACCCACTTAAGGTTTTAACTTGGGCTTAGCTCGCCACTCTCTCCTGGCCATTAAAGCTTAAAATTGTTAAGCTTTTCTAGCTTATAAACACCAACTCTATGCATGGTCATCCTCATTGGACGTCTATCAAAGGGAAGGATTGTTTTTTACGCCTCTTCTCTCATAGCTTTTTAATGAACGTGATGTTTTGAGAAGTGATACCCTGCTGCAACTGAAAATTTATTGTCTTTCGAAATTGTTTAGTCTCGCACATATTAAGCTTTCCTCTAATGGAAAAATGCTGTCTCAGAAAAGTATCACAAATTAGATGTGTTATCAAAATAAAAGAAATACTTCGCTCTCCATCACATCATTGAAGCCAATGGAGACATTTATCAAATAGTCTGTCCACCTCTCGTTTCTTGTTACTAATATGCGTGTTTATATGTTCACAAGAAGAAGTTGCGGGTTTGCATAACTCCCAATGGACCGTCCGGATTACCGAGGGTTCCGGATTAGCGAGTGTCCGGATTACCGGGGTTCTACTGTATTTGGATTCTGAAATTTTGATGAATCCTAATTAAGATTTGGAGTTTTAAAAAGCCCAAGGGAAAAATTGTGTGAAACATGTTTAGTCTTGAGTCGTTAGGCGCTGAAATATATTTATGAAAATGGGGAATAACCACCCACTCGCGTTTCAGAAAACAAACACTTGATTTAAAGAGAATTCGAATTTATAAAATGTTTAATTCGTTTTGATTTATTGGAATTAAATTAGCAGAACTTGATAAAAATGTTGGTGAGCAGAAAACGAGCATTTTTGGTAAAAGTTGTGATGTTGAACCAACCAACAGTTTATTTAACTAAAAAGATGATTTAGATCGATAAAGAGTGGTGCAATATTCAATTCTCGGTGGTTTCAAAATAAATATTCAGTTGGCAAATATTGAAGGCGGACCACCGAAGAGTCGTTGGCGGTGCACTCTCTTCGATGAATTTCAGGAAAATGATTCTTCGGAGTTCTTTCGAAAAATCTCCATCACCCTGTCACATCCCGAATTCGAAGGGGAGGGGAAGTTTTGAGGGGAGGCGATTGGAGGGGAGGTGAAGGGGAGTGGAGTATCCTATTAAGATTTCAATTGGAGACTTTCCGAGGGTCCGCCTAAGTTTGAGAACAGAGATATTTTAAAAATATTTTGAATGTGCACCCTTCGATTATGTATGTGAGAAAAATGCGAAGAGGGGAGAAAGTGATTGAGGTTGTACCGCGGAGGAGAAAAAATGCCGGTAAGTCTTCTTATTTCCTTACCAAGGGAAGGATCATTATTCTTTCGTGTGATATTCACTTAGAAATTCAGACCAGAAAGCATTTCTGATTTGTTTCTAGGATTACCTATTCGAATAGTTAAAGTTTTCATTGATACATGTAATATACTTATAATAATGTAACAACTTAACGACGGGATTGATGGAAGAGGAGACTTTTTAGTCTCAATCTCGCCTATAATGAAGACCCCTAATAATAATAATGACCACCACCGATTGCATAAACGTATTATAATCGATAATTAATGTCCTCGTCCATTACTAAAAAGGAGAAAGGGTCCGCAAATGCTTCCTTGAACTACTTCAAAATTGAGACTTAGTTGTAATTCGGAGAAGCGAAATTCGATCTTTCTGTCTTCCATCGCAGGGAAGTTAATTTGGCATGGGAATTGGAAGTAAATTTTGCTAAGGTCCTTCGAATTGTTAGCTCCAACCAATGGTTTGTGCCGTTAGATGATGCTGTGATAGCATACAATTGTACAATATTATAGAATGACAGAGAAACAATCACTTGGTATAAGGTCCGCAGCAACAGTTATCATATGTGCTACATCATCAGGCGCTCCATCAGATGATGCCTCTGTGAGACGAAGCACATACAATACATTTTCTGTGATTGTTTTTCTGTCATGTAATGTAGTTCTTCAAAGTTACCGCTGAATCGATTAATTAAATATTAAATAAGCTTCATTAATTTCGCTATGTATTATTCATATTTAAAAGCGTTTACTTAAGCAACATACTTTGCGTCAAATCGTGTTTGCAATTGACCTAAATTTTAATTTTGCTTCCTCACGTCGTCCACCGATAACTGCAATCCGCGTTAATATTCAACCCGCGAATTCAACGCACTTGAGCTTATTTAAACAAATCGTTTGTGGTCTACTGACACCTTCAAACAATAAAAAAAGAATCTCCAATGGCCGCCACGGAATTGAATGCGACTCTGGATCTGAAGCAATAGCTTACGGATAATAACTGCTGAGGATATTCCTGCAAGAGTTGACTTTAATTCGTAATTCGCCTCATCGCCTGCTTCATTTATCAAAGAGGTCGTTAATGTAATTTCCTTTCCCGAAAAACATTTTTTTCTCATATTGACTCCCGGAAAATAACTTCGCTCGATGTAATTTTAGAAATACATAGACCCTTTCGGTTCCGCAAATATATTTGCTGAGATCATTGGCTTCTTTCGAATTAAAATTCTTTTAGGAGTATATTCCTACGCTATCGTCACCGCCGATTTATTTGGCAGTTTATGCAAAAATTAATTAATAAATGAAGTTAGAAGCGAGTTGCTATACTGATTTCCAATCCTTAAATTATGGCTCGTAAATAGTAATACTTGTATATATATAAATTTTTTGAATCAACGAAATTACATTGCAAAAATGCAAGAACAAGAGTTTGAAAGCTTGATATAGAAACTAACTGCGACTCGTCGTAGTAATAATTATTCTTTATTATACATTTCCAACATAATTTACTCGTATCTTTCATTAAAATTATGATTATTATTCATCATAGAAGATAATAGCATAATTGAAAAACTTTAACCAAGTGTTCCCGAATGGAATTGGTAACTCATAAATGCTTTAGAAACGTAACACCGCTTTTCTCTGTGAACATTGGATTCCATCGGATTACCAAAACTCATGAAGCCAAAATTATGAGCAATACTCGATCTAGACGTCGTGTAACATTGTTCTTCATTTGTTCGCGACAGTTAATTGTTTTCCTTTCGATGGTAACTGCGAAAATGGAGTCACGTATGGCGTGGCAGTTCTAATTCGTGTCTAAAACATGTTATTCATGCAAACATTTGAGATTGGATATTAGAGATGGAATTGATTCCGTCGGCGAATCGATAAAACGAATATAATGAGAGGCGGATGGAGTAAAAAATGTGTAAGGATTACGGTTAAACTTTCGGGGAAAATAGGAGGGAAATAAAGGAATTATGGGCAGGAAGTAGCGATAGGCGACGTGAGCTTTAAAAATCGGATCCGAGATGGCACCAACGAGTCCGTTGCCATTTTTCGTAAAACAGGTGAAGGGAAGGCCGGCGATGAGTCAACAGAATGCTTCTGCGGAAATATAATTTTTTATCGGAGGAAATGGAAGGAAGATTGTATACTCGCGGAGGGAACAAAATAAACGATTTCTTCGTATTATGATCGAAGACTTATTTACTCTCTTTTTTATACTTTATCTACATTATATGAATTGATTGATTCATATCCTCTTCTTAAGAAGAATACCAATTTATCTCCCTCGTATTCGATCCTTATTCCTGTAAATAAGACAAAGTATAAAAGAGGGCAATAGCTTGCTTTCCCCAGCTACGCAATTCGCAAAATTTATTCTTATATTTCGGTTTAATGTAATTTCTTATTCCGGAATGGTGAAATAAGTGGAGCTACTGAATCGAACGAAATAAAAATGAATTACAGAGCGAGGTATGACATAGTCTAAGGATTGTAGGAAGAAAATTACATGTACTGTTTTACGCTACTCAAAAGAGTACTTGTAGTTTATTGCTAACAATCCTTTGGTATGAATTTCCACTTTGTAAAACCTGCCACAATCGCTTTGATTTATAAATATTCAATTAATAATCACAGAATTAAACCGCTCCAGTTTGTGTATTAATAATAATAATAATAAATCGTCTTTATTTGGGCGAGATAGAGACTCCAAGGATATTGGAGTGATGTATTGGACTGATCCAAGAACATTGTAGTCTCAAGTAGTAGTCAAGTCTCAAGGAGTAGTCTCATCTCAAAGTTATCCTGAATGAAATATTGTTTAAGATAATACATCGTTTAAACTTAATTCATTTTGAGAGTATACCCTAAAGCATTTCAGGCGGAAATTTTCAATCCTTGGTAAATACTATGGAAATAAAGCTAACCCATAAAGAAATAAAGCTATGATAGTAGAGAGCCTGCGCGGACATTCCGTGGAACCTCGGAACTCACGCAAACTCCTTGTAAAGAAAGAAAATTTGGAACGTTGATGAATTAGAGGATTGAAATCTCCAAAAACGGACCTCTTGGAAATTCAAGAATCCGTTCTTTGAATTCTATTCATAATAGAACAGTGTAATTATTTTAGGATGCACTTTTCGAGTAATTGCAGCTGTAGAAAAGGTCTTCCTTCTCTGTGGGAACTCTTCTTTAAACCATAATGAGCGGATCCATCGACGAGGCCTCTATTGGGCGATGTTGCATTAAAATCTAAATAATTTCGATTGAATGTGACCAAACGGACTTTTCGCCCTAAAATGGAGCCTCGACTTAAATGTGCCTGTAAATTTCAATTGAAATAATTGTCATAATATTCCTAAATCATAAGTAGCTTAGAACGACTTACTGGCCTACTCTCTGGGTCCTGAATCCTATTCATTTTAAAGCAATAAATAATTTCTTCCAAAAAGGATAGCTTCCTGTCAATGTTAAAACGATTTTCAGTTCATAAATAGGAATGCCTCGCTATTTACCGCAAACTATGCTGTTAAGAACCGCTGCATCGGTTTTGCAGTAAATTGTTTACCGCAGTTTTCACTATTTTTCTTGATATGAACGATTGTCGCATGAAAATTGCAAATAAAATCATTTCAACGATGTCGTTCCCGTATAGAATACTTTAATGGAATTTTCGATCCTGAATAAGATAAAATTAAAGTAATGCTCCATCTCTTCGGTCTCTCCCTAGAGCAGTTTACATTCTTGTGGGCCCAACTCTCAAGAACTTTGCTTTTTGGTTTTAGAACACTGTTTGTTGACACGGTACGCTGAGTTAATGTCATGGTGGTTGGTCTCTATCATATCTTACTTCAAGAGCTAACATAAATTCCCTGAAAGAGCTATGACACCAATATGCTTTTCCTGTAAAGAGTGAACGAAAGTGCTTTTAATCCACATTTCAAAACCACCTTAAAATAATCATATGGGTCCCTGTTTTGAAAATGTCTACCTTCCTTTGATACGGCCCATTATCTATTCATGTATGCCTGCATATTATTTCCACCTTGAATTCGCTTTACTTTACGAGATACGCAAATCCCTTCCTCGTATTTCTACCCTTCGTTTTCCCTTTTCTCCCTCTATCCCTGTATTTTGCATTCGTAGCAAATTATATCCAGGATTCCACGACACGTCCTCAGAAGCAATTCTGCGCTCCAAATTCATCCGGAATTTGCGGTCCGCTTTTGTGACCTTTAATCCGAGATGTAGCGGATATTTAGGGGCGCATTTGTGGAAGTTCCTCATCAGCGAGAAAACTGATCGGAGATACCTTGGAGGTGATGTTCTGTTCGAAATGTAACTGGATTTTAAAGAAAATGGAACAAAGAATGAATTATTATTCTGTATCTTGTTCTCGTAGTTTATTAGAGCCGGCCTAACTCAGCCCGAATAAGAGGTCGTAGGCCATATTCTCAACTTTCTGGTATCTTTATTCGGAATTCTTTAGTTTCGACAAATACTTGTATCCTTCGATATCATTCGTCGATACGAGATTCGATTTCATTTTTCTTCGTCAGCATCAGTTGCGCAGATATTTCCCATTCCGCATCTTTTCTTGTTTTTTTTCACAACAAATGAATAGAATGCAGCATTTCCTTTGCAGGACATACTAATCGACGAAATCAGAAATAAGGGTGGTTATTAGAATCTCCGAGGACATCTTTTAAGGAAACGCATTTTACTTTGCTCGTTTTTACCCCATCTTTGGCTCTCCGCCTTTGAATTTCCGCTACGAAAACGAAGAGAAATCCACGTTCCTGAGAGATATTCCGGCAGCCAATTGATCCGTTGATATCCCTTGTGAAAATCCTTATTGGTTTCCAATAAAATTTTATTTCTATTAGAAATCCTACTGGTTTCCTATAGGGTTTTGGCCTTTGGTTTCTATTGGTTTAAACGAAATCCTATTCGTTTCCGCGTACATTCCTATTGCTTTCCTTATGGTTAATCGCATAAATTTCAATAAAAACATACCTGATACATTCAAATGTTTATTTCACATAAACAACAACACGTCAAATTATTTCCAAAATAATCCCATCAGTCGATCAAATTCAATTTCTTGTCCGCTTTCCTTTTTCTATTCTCTCTAATATTTCCGATAGCCTCCATTGAAGAATGGCTAATCTTAAAATGAAGCAGCAGAAGTTAATTGACAGTTAGCTTTTTCGTAGATGAAATACTATTGCACGTATTCTAAGGCAATCGTTTAGAAAAAGTGTGGATTCCCGCAGACCGCACTCGGCCCTCTTATTATTAAAGCTATCTCGCAACAACCTCTCTTTACAATTATTCTTAGTGTACCCCACAATTAAAGAGTGTACCAAACAATCTCTATGCTACTTCATGAGCACATACTTATTGTATTAAGTTCATCTACGAAGCAATGCACCGATTGAAATACATCCGCCGTTTCGTAAGTTCACAATTCCAAAGGAAGCATCCGACAAGAAAGCAGAAAATGTCCTTTCGAAGCTGATTCACCTCTGCTTGAGCCGATTTGAGCTTCTTATTCTCTAAATTCATCTTCGTAATCAACTTCCTGTGAACCATTGATAAAGCATAATTTGATTTATTTTTTACTAAAATCATGACACGAAATTCAAAATAAAATATGACATTTATAACCAGTCGTTCTACCTTTCCCAAGTCAAAACACCACTTTCCCTGGATTATTCAGCATTCATTCACCTATGCAGCTTGGATAATTCGAAAACTCTTCAATAAGAACCAAAATATTTTATTTTTATTTACTCCGACTCCCACAGTGAATACCTTATGTTATCCCTCGTGCTTTGGAAATTGTCTCTTCTTTGATGCATTTCGAGGGCCATCATATGGCGTCCTCTCAATATTCTCGAAATCGAGGTTCTTCGGACACACACAATAGTGACCCATAATCGATATAACGAAGCTAGGCATATGCTGAATCCATCTCCTACAGCATTTTAAGTAACCTAAACTCAGTCAGTCACCAAAATCGCCTCACGATCAATGCTACGCGGCGGAATGCTCTTTCGAAAACAATTGTAGTTACAATTTAAAAATCCTAATATCGCGCATACAAAGTAAACTAAAAGATGCAAGGATGCTTCACAGTTATTTAAGTTCATACCTAAGACAGAATAAAGTTTGTATTTTTACGTAATATTTATTATTAAGTGATGTAATAACAACAATAATCGTCGTTATGTACCATGTGTTTTTAATTACAGTATTCCAGCCTCGTCTTGCACCTTGCCATGTTTTGTCTGTTGGATGTGAACGGGAAACGAACCTGGAACCTCTTTTTGGCTGCCCATTTGGCTATCCGGGGCCCTAAAACGATTCGTGGTCCTATTGGCAGTGGATAATTTAAATCAGACTGGAAGTAGGATTCCGAGAAGCTATCGCAAAGTTTCTTATGGAAGTCGCATCATTTTTAATCTTTCTCCAAATCGATAGTTTTTTCTTTATTCATTTAAATATCTACGAAATTCAAATATTCGATTGACGCCGTTTTTACCAAAAACTTATAATTACTTAATTTTGGTTCCTTCTTCGGGATTCGACCGTCTTTATCTTTGGTTTTATGTATTAGGTTTTACGCACGTAATTCTATCGATTCAAGGTATAACACAAGAATACACCAATAAACACCTTGTTTAAAATTCGAAGCGATTTAGCTGATAATTACTAATTTCATGATCCTTAACTTATTTCGCTCTATTCAGCAATAAGGTGAAGACGATGCATTTTTAGCATTACAATAAATGGAGTCCTTTCAGATTTCGAGTCCATCATGGATTACTTACATTTGGAAGCCATATCGTCATATTGCTTTAAACTTTGATTCGTTATAAAACAGAACAGAAGATCAGGCAGAAAGAGCACCGATCGTTAAGAAATACACGAATTATGGAAGAATGGATCGAAGAGGTGAGATTAAGAAGAACTTTTTCTGGCTTTGGGTCGATTTCCGTCAACGTTCGCTTTATATTTCATCAAAACCTTCAGAAAATTCTCGAACCTGTCGCCAAATCACTTTTCCCAGTTCTTCCACTTTTTCTGCCGATTGGCTCCATCCCAGGAAATAAAAAAAACATCCAGAAAGTTTCGCCCGTATGCCGCAAAAATTCTTTTCTCACCTCTCTACCCTCAACTCTTCGTGAGTCCCTATTATCCACGCTCTTTATATCTATTCAAATCTATTGATCGTCCTTTTCGATGTACTTACGCATTACCCCGCTAATCACATTTTCGGTTAAGATTTGTGCCGTTCGTGAATTTCGTAAGACTATTATTTTGGGTGACCGTAATTTTGTATATGTGGGTTATAATATCACTCGAGTAGGTATTGAGGGGCTAATTTTGAATTATGGTGTACATTCGTGCGGTTTCGATTAGGTTTGGTATTATGCTCGATATCCTCTCTCGCTTTCTCTTTAATATACTACCTTTAATTCAGTCGTATGCAAAGTCTTACTATCGAAGATTTTCTAGTTAGTTTTTTCGACAATAGCAGCACCTTATTGCGTCAAACATTTCTAATCCGTAGAAGTGCCTTAAACCCGCTGATATCGCAGCAGATTCTCGGTTTTCGTGAAACGAAGATGCTTCCCCATTCAGGATTCAATTACTCTATAATTCGAGGATGATCGAAACCCGGCAATGCTTTTAAAATAGTGCACTTACAATTGAAATGCTAAACACAAGAAACTACAGCTAACTAGTAATCTTAGAGAATTATCTTCGTTCGTTGATTATAGATATAATTCCTCGATCTTAGAGTAGGACTTAAACTAGCTAATCCATTTTTAGTTGCGAATATAACGAAGGGATCAATATAGATGCTAACATTTTACTGGAATTCAATGAATATTAATCAGAAGCACCCCATTGTTCAACATCATCTTTTTATTCGTAGAAAGGAAACTCGTCTTTTCTCCTTCGGCAGTGTTGGAATGATAACGTAAGAGTTTGATACCCATCACTTAGCGCACTTGTTCCAAATTGTAAGCAACGTAAAGAACCTCAAAAATGTGATAAATCAATTTTTGTTTCTGAATCTACTGTTTTCCTTTGCATAGCCTTAACTCGAGTCTTCTGTGCTGTAGCTAAACAGTTGACTTTTTTGTTACAAGTTTATTGTTTTTTTGCCCATTGCAAAGTCTGGTGCTGTTTTTAGATTTATAGAAATAAATATAAGTATCTTTAAAAATGCTTCGAAATCCAAGTCAGTTATTTGCATCTCCGCCAAAAATGTGAGAAATTCCATCGACCGTCTTCTTAACTTTTTCCCTCGGTTCGTACTCGGAATTAAGGAAACCATCGAGAGTAGGGCTTTTGCTGAGCATTCCCTGGATCAACGGATGCACATAAATTACTTCTCGAAAAGAGGAAAATATTTCGACCTCATCCGGTGTCGGATTGAAATTCTTCGCCTGGATGATAACGTTTTTCGATTTTTTTCCGGCGATAATAGAAAATTGCCGTATTGTTGTAAATCGAATCCAAGATGGAAATTACGCCCCCAAAATTGAAATATCGCAACCTGAAAATGCGAAAGGTAATTTTCGGCGAAAATTTGAAAGTCGCCTTTCACTTTTTCCTTATTGACGTCATAATGGTGTCCATGAGTGTGGATGCATTCGGTCGAAATGATCGTAAAAGTATTGACGGAGAACTTGCGATAAGCTTCCAATAGTTATCTGCGTTAGGGCCTTGCATACTGGCCGATGCACAGTGGGCTAGAATCGAAAAAACCTGGACGGGGCGAAAAATGGTTTTTTTGAGTGCGGATATTGAAACTTGACACAGTTATTGCAAAATGATTGAATTTTATGTTCTCGGTCGTCATTCTTTTAAATTTTCAAGAGTCGAAAAGATGCAGGGAGTCAAACGTGAGAAATTTCCACAAAAACGAGAAGTTTCGGATTTTTCGGATAAACGTTCAAATTCGTTGATATATAGTTGCTTTTGAGAGAAACAGTTGAAAAAAACAACAATGCGATAATCTAGCATATCTTATTTTATTTCAATCCGCTGAATGTTTCATGCTCTAAGATGATTCTTTGCTTATTTAAAGCAACAAAATGGCGGATACCTTTTTTCGGACAAATTTCGAGATAAAGTAAGGAAATCAACTAGGTAAACAGCGATGGACTATCAAGTCTCTTATATCACGTCAATCTAAAATGCTTATAGATATGGAATCTGGAAAAACTGTTTTATTTCTCCTGCTACCCTGTGATTGCGGTAAGCTTTTCGTAAGCGTTTATCCAAAAAAATTAGCAGTTTGAATTTTTCTTGGGTTAACAGTATAAGCAGATACCCGTTACATTTTCTTCAAGAAGACAATTTCTTAATGTTATGTATGTATCACTACTGTATTTATATAACCTATAACTGGGTGTGTATCTATGCCACGGCTGGCTTCGTCAATCCTACTTCTTCGTACGCATTTTCTGTGAGTCAATGCACGGCCATACAAAATGGTGTCAGAAGTGGGTCTCCTCCCGTTATACGATAAAGTATTTTTTTAATAATGTGCCACAGTTGTCGTGTTTCAAGCAAAAAATAGATCGAGATGCCTTTACTGAACAAATCCGAACAATTTCAATCAAATTCGGCAGTCGTACTTGGTCAATCGTACTTGTATCTTCTGTCATTTAATAAACGGCCTAACATCACTTAATTCATCAATATTTTTTATTATAAAATGCTATATTGCGTTAAATTAACTCGTGGTTCAAGTAAAACCATCTGCCTCGTCGTCACTTGATTGCCTTCCATCTGCTGTTTTTGTGATGTCGAAGCGGCTCCACTCATTTTATCCGATTTCATACAAATGCGCCAAACTTATAATATCAATGGAATGGGAAGGCTGGAAAATTACAAGAATACCAGCAATCTGATAGAGGAAAGGAACTTGCGTAAGACGAGGAATGTGAAATGATTAAAATCAGTGTCCTAGATAGTGCTCAAAGAATTATCGACAACAAAAATAGGAAACGATGAGTAACGGTAGAGATTTTAAATAATATAAGGGAAAAAGAAAGTGGAAAAAGGTTGACAGTGAACATAGGCGTAGAATGTTGTAGCGAAGGGGCGGACAATAGAGATGCTGGGGGAAGAACATGAAGGCAGTGAATACAATATGGACTAGTAAAGACAGCGGATTGTAAGGGATCCAGCCAGCACAAGGGTAGGGTACATCGAGGCAGGTTTACACAATTTTTCGAGCATTATTTTTATATTTTTAGATGTTGCAATTATTGAACTTTAAGCTTTATTTTGGTTTCTTTTATGTGTCGAAATCATCATATTTATTGATTTAATTGATCGTTTTTATCGGCGATGTACTACCTTGATGCCACCATCACCGTGATATAAACTTGCCCCGGGGAACAAATGTCATCACCGAAACACGTGCAACTGACGTGAACTACTCCGAAGACACGTGACTCCAAATTGACAAATGACTGCCGTTTCTTATAACTTCGATATTCGATAACCCTGATCTATTCTACTATGATAGAGATAGGTAATTCCGTAGCCATATGCCACTAGTGGTTCGCAGAGTATATAAGTGATTTAATTCTAACTGAATAAGAATTGATTGGAATATTTCGAAGCAAATCGGAAAAGAACTAATCCGGTTATCATAGAGAGAAAGGAACTCCAGTTGTGGTAATGAGGAGCTTCAGAGTGCGTATGTCTTGCGGATTTGAAAAGGCTTTCGATAAGACCCACTGATTCGGAAATGAATAGAAATTGTGTTGAACTGGAAACTGCGAAATTAATGCTTAAGTAAATCGATGCGAGTTAGGATTGGGATTCCTTTAGTACCATCACTTTGTATATATGTACGGGAATGAGAGAAAATACAGCGTTTTGTAAGTAATTATGAGAACAAATCAGCGAGCGATTCTTAGATGCTTGAGGGTGCAAATCGATAGAAGATTTAGGATATTGAAGATTCATCTCCTCAACTTTAAGATATTTCTTAATTCGAGTTCTGGAATGCAGTATATAATATGTGTGCGCGTTTTAAAAGAGCATAAATTCGCCGATGGATGTACTCTGACACTCTTTAGACAGCACGAAGTGTGAATAACGGAGATCTGCCTTTTTTGAGCTCAGCAGGACGCCATTTTACAGTTGCCACCGCCCGCACTGAGTGGCGCCACCGGTGCTTCTTTCGCGGGGCTCGTTTTAAGCTAGCCGATACGAAATAGTTACGGCGATTATGAATTGAGTTTCGATCGGACGTTTCTCTTATATTCTTCATTCATTTGTAACGAAAAATTTCGATCGAATAGTTGTCCTTCCTTTCACCGTTCTTCATTCAATCACCGACTTTCATCAAAATGAAGCCACCGGCTGCGATTCGTCCTATTTAATGCATCCTCTGTGTTCATTCTTTGCTTTATTCACTTCTGCCACTTTACTGCCAACTTTCGAGGCAACGGCCATTTCTCGTATTTGCATCTTCGAAGAAATATCAGACGACACTATTCTCAGCTTCTAAATGTTTCCTCCTCAGATACACTGTGTGCGTGCGCAAAATCGATCGTTATGAAATCCACAAAAAACGAAAACGAATTCCTAGCCATATAGAAATATTTAGGAATGGAAGCTTATTCATCTGTTTTTCCGATTTCTTTCCTGGGAGCGTTCACCTCCCCCTCACTCCCCCCTTTTCCCTCACTCCCCCCTCCCGCTGTGCGCTACTCCCGGGGCTTCGGTGGCGTCGGCGCTCTCGGATATCCCCCGGGGCTCAACGACCACTCCCAGCGACCCTGTTGCGTGGCCTCACTCCACTCTCCAAATGCAGACATTTGCAACGTGACAGATGCGTAAAAGTTGATTCGAATTTAATCGAGTCGTGTCAGGAAAACTTGCGTTAGATGCATACATACTTGTAAGTGCGATGCGTGGATGGGAATCGTCGCGAGGTCCGTTTATTTTAGGATTCTTCAAAGAGAGAACAGCTCACTCGCATCTAAATCCACAGGAAACTAAGAAATTATTCTCTAAATGAAAATGCGCCATAAATCTAGCAGAAATTGTCCGAAGTTTATTTCTAGGTTTTACCTATAGCATCAGTCTGTGTGTGGTTGCTCAACGAACTTTCGGAAATAGTGTTTGTCAACAGCTACGTCTAATTATCGATTACCGAGTTGTACATCACTTTGACCGAATTCTCCTCTCAGAAGTCACCCATTGGTCTCTTTTCCTGCGAATAACTCGTTGGGGAATCCAATGAAGGGGAGACTTCCATAGTGCGTGCACGCAAAGTGCGAGCACACAGGTCGACTACGGTTTTGAATCCAATGTTTTGGTGCCACAATCGGACGTATTGCTTTTGTATTCGCGAACGTATTGAATAAACTAATATGTATGAGAGAAGTTAACAAAAACGAACCACGTATTTACAATGATACTGCCAAGCAATCATTTTTAGTTAGATATCAGTGAGGCAAGAGTGGAATCATTCTTAATATGAGGAAATTGGTGAGCTGTAAAATTGGGTAATAAACCGATGGAGTTTTGTAAAAATATGCTCAATTTTGTCCCAACTCGAATGTAGCCTCATATTTTGTTTTGTTGCCGACGAGAATCGGTTATCACAAATGAAGTGTTTTAAGGTCGCAGGAAGCGTCCGAGCCGTTCTAAGGGTCGAAAGACATCTTCTTTCGGTTTTGCCCAAATATTATCTTTAGCAACCCGTTCTTTCCGTTTAGACGCTAAAACATCTTCCTGAGAGTTCTTCTTTCTCTTTCGGGGAAGTCGAGTTTAATAAAGTTTATTCCGCATCCGCCCACGGTTTTCGGCAGAAGAGTGCGATAACTGCGATTCGATCTGTAAAAAGCATCGGATCTTCCGATTTGGAAAACTATTTATCGACTGCAAATGGGATTGATCGAATTGCACGTCGAATGAAATCTATTGTCCGACCAATTGATCAAAGAACAGTATTTAAATAAAATAAAGCATGAAACACGGTCGCATGGATTAACAGTTGCAAGTTTAGGGTAGTTCTTGTATTAACAAATTCTCCGTAAAAGTTAAGGGCACGATTAAGCCGTTAGTAGTTAGGTAAGTAGGATAGTAATGCAGATAGGTCCAAAATTAAACCTGAAAATTATTCGAAAATCTCCGAAATCCATATTTTATCGATATCACCAGCTCAGTATCATTTAGTATTTACGAGAGATGTTTTGAACTATGATATGTAGTTTGCCGCAATTAGAGGAATCAATCCATGTTTTTAGCGGAATTCACTCAATACGATCGCTCTAAAAGGTGGAACTTTTTTCGGGGAGGCCATGTCTTCCCCCTAATTTCCCGTATCTATGATCCAGGCATACAATTTATATTACCTTCAATTGTACTTGATAATATCCAAGCTTTTATAAGAACTCCTTCGTTATTGAGAGCACATACGCTAAATTGCTTTTATTGTTAAGTTTATCGGTGCTGTTTTTTACGGCATTATTTTCTTTATTACTCATATTATCCGCGTAAATTGCTCAATTTGATACGCTGCATTGCTCTAGAAATGGTGTTAATCAAGGCCGTTGGTAATGCAGTTTGTGAAAACACGCTTCAGAAGAAAAACGGTTATTTTCTAACCTATCCTCGAGGTAACGTATTCCATCGAAAGATCGTCCATTGCTGTCACTCGGAGATCGCAGAGATCGATAATTCATTTTGATGCCGCGAGATGGCGATATCGCAAATGAGCTCGTAATTCTCCGCCGGTCTCTTTCTAATCACGGAGACATTGATTCGCATCTAAAGGTTGCCGTGATGCTGCACCGACGCGTGATCACTCTCAAGATTCGAAAGATCACACACTTTGAGATTTCTATCCGCAGTTCCATTAAAAACCGAATGAAACTTCGTTTTAGGGAATCCCATCGATTTATTTAATGGTAACATACTTTCGAGGATGAATTTTCAATTAAAGCCATCGAAGGTTTTTAAAAGAATAATAGCGAAGTTGAATTATAACACTGAATTTAGAATTTATTTCCGGAATTGACAGAGAGAATTAAATTATCACGGCGATTCGGAATTGCGAAGGAGGGATCAAAGTGGTAAAGGGAGGCTGTTCGAATGCCCGAGTGAATAATTCGAATAATATCTTGTAAGAAATGAATGATTAGAAGAAGTGCCTTGATGAAAAACAGCCATGCGCATGCGCTTGTTGTATCCTCGTCGTAGCGCATGCGTGTCAATATTAGCATATAAGTAATGACAAGGACAAATGGCGGACAAATGCAATTCTCGATCTTCCATTTAATTCCTCAATCCATCCATTTACCTTTCTTTCCGGTCTAGATTTCTGCTGGTCCCAATGGTTGTTCCATCTTCATGTCCTTTCTCTTTGGTAAAATTTCAGCCGTCCTTTTTTGAGAAATGGTCCCTGATACTACCTGACAGTCGAAAGAGCGCCTCCATAATTTCTGCCGCCTGTTTAGATCCTCCTTTTTGGCACTCCTCTCCCTCTCGGGCGCCATTTTATCAGACGGAATCCGTTGCTAAAACAATGCGTCAAATAGAAGAGACTCGATGTCCCCTGGCGATGCGATTTGAGGCTGTACATTTATTTACTTTCTTCGAAGAACAGCTTTGGTTGGCAATTGTAAGCGGTAGATTCGTGTAATGGATTTTTATCTTACGTATATAATATGATGGCTCCACCTATTGAAATAAAACTTTTGGCAAATTTCCTACCTTATTTCGAGTCGCAAAGTGATTGTAAATACGAAAATCTTTACGAAACACACCAAGGTATAATAATTAAAATATATCAATCGGTATCCCAGCAAAGTATATCATTAAGTCATGTAACCGTATTTTATTTCAGAATGGAATTTATTTTTTAATCATAACGCAGGATGATTTATTAAAATATATCCGTCTAGCTTTTCGACTCACTGCATTTATATTGAAAGTTTCAGAGCATTTTTATGCTATATTTCAAATGTTAATCGATTTTTCTGGCTCTTTTAGCCACATCATAAACACTAAGGCGATGGAAGGAAAATATTTTGGTTCGAGTAAGGAGAAATGGGCATTTTCTATGAATTATGTTAGCAGCGTCCAACATATTGCCTGAACATTGAGAACAAAAGCCAATTTGGAGATGTACCAGCACTTCGAATCATGCTTCCGGTATAGCCGTTTGTGTTTGCCATCATCGCCGCATATATGGTCAACCTATAAGTATGGTTCCGGGGAATAGAAATTTAGTTAAATAATAAGTCATTTCGTAATTGCCTAAAAACGTACAATGAAACGAGTGAATGAAATCGACAATCGAATGAATCTGCTTTAGTCTCTCGTCTACAATATCTTCAAATAAATTAAATCTTCGATCTACCGAAGAATACCCTTTAAAATAGGTCTTCAAAGCCTCCATTGAACCAAGGAATTGGAATGGGCTTTACCGAAATTAAAAGATCGAAGAAGAAAAAATATGTTTACTTTCCATAGAATTTCAGAGCATGAATACGTTTTGTGGTAGGTAAACATTTTATTTCTTCTTCGATAAAAAAAATGAAATTCCTCCAGATGTAATTTTATTTTATTTAAATTAAGCAAGCATAGGAAGATATTCATCACTTGAAAACATTCATTGTCATATTATTAATTAATGAAGAAAAAGCGAAGCAAATGCACTACTTCGATTTGAAAGTAACTTATGTGAAAAATCAAGAGCTTCATTTTGATCCAATGTCCTCGATAAGAGGACTAAACAAATTGAGCGAAATATTTCGTTCAATTTGTTCACCATGAATAACACTAGTCGGTTCCACGAAGCGAAGGCAGAAACAATCCATTACGATCTTTAACTTCTTCCGCCCAAACTGGTGCATGCAATCGATTCACTGTTGTTTTTATCGGATCGAGGTTCTAAATGCTTCCATTCGTCGGCTGTGATTTCCTCCTTGCGATCTCTTTTGCGCTGAATCTCATGTGAATGTGTGGGAATGAGATTCACCATAAATATTGTGAGTATTCGCTGAAAGAATGAGAAATTTCGCATCGCCATTATTAATTATTATGAAAACCATTTTTTAACAAAAATATGTTCTCCTTATGATTTGACGCTTCTAAACTTTCATCCAACCCAAAACTAAATTAATTTAGTTCTTTTAAAATTTAATCTTATTTCTAAATGAATAATCTACCTTTTCTGTTGCGTTATCTAAATCATGATTCAGTTTATTATTTATCTCTGGAATGTAGATCACTTTGCTCTATGCTTCGAGTCGTCCAACGACTTGTTTTCCCATTTGACGTGAGAAACTTTCGATTGAATCACTCAATCGAATTTCATTGGCTAAAAATCATTCCGAAATTCTCTGAGATGCGAATCTTCTCTAAAATGGAGCATAAGAACGAAGCGTTATTTGATATCGGAAAAATTTAAATCTCTCGCGGACTCTTTGAAATTCAATGTAAATTAAAGACAGGGAATTTGGGCCACAAATTAGGTGTAAATTAATCTTTCAAAATAACAAAATGTTGGTTGAATGAAGTAATAATAATAATAATAATAATGTTTATTACGGGTTTTTAACCCATTTACTCTTTAAGAATCCTAAGATTTTATATATAAACATTGAAAACAAAAAGCAAAATACAGATAGATAGAAAAAAGTAACCTTAGTTGTAAAAAGCTATTGACAAATATAAAATTGTTAAAAAGCAATTTAGTATATGATGCGCAAACAATTATTTTACAGAATGTAGATATATAAGCATAAAAAGTAAGTGACATATAAGGAATGGGAATAAAAATTTAACGAATTATAACAAGAAAATATAATAATACCTACAAGTTTAATTCACAGTCATCACCAAGAGAATAATAATACCCATAAGAAATACAATGTTTAAGAGAAAAACACATCAATTAATATCACAAACTCTCAATTTTCTTTTTAATAATTCAATACTAATATTATGTATATAAATTTATCACACAATAAATAACAGTTTCTTATTGCTTTAAGTATAGGTGAATTGTGAGAATAATTCCTATTTTTATGCTTGGTTATAAATATTAAGTTATTCCTTGTGTTCTTTTGAAGAACACGAAATCTTAGCATGTCTGTAATTTCACATGAATCCATCATATTATTTAGAATTTTATAAAGAAAAATGATACCCGCGTCTTGTATCCAAGGCTAGTAGTTGTAGCTCCAATGAGATGCGTTGCTAATCTAAAGCCATGTTAAATTTATAAGAGATTAGGCGAAAGAACGTATGTTGAACTTTCTCAAGCTTATGAGAATTATAAAAAGGAGAGCATACAATTGAACAATACTCCAGAGTAAGGCGAACCAGTCCACAGTATAGGGAATCCCTGTTCTTAAAATCTCTTGTAATTCTATGCACAAAACCAAGTGTTCTATTAGCTTTTGCAATAACATTAACAATTTGAGGATGAAAGCTAACACAAGTATCTAAAATCACCCCGAGATCATTAATAGTTTTTACCCTAAGCAATTTATTGTTATCAATGTGGTAATCAAAGTCAATTGCAGAGTGAAGCCTATAAAAGGATATAACTTGGCATTTAGACATGTATAATATCATTTGATTATCGTTGCACCATGCAGATAATTTTTCAAGACAGGATTGTAAGGTAAAGCAATCTTCAATAGATTTAATTCTATGGTATATCTTTAGATCATCAGCATACAGTGAGAAGCATAAGGGAAGTATGTGTTTGCCAATATAATTTATAAATAGGTTGAATAATAAAGGCCCAAGGTAACACCCTTGGGGAACTCCAGAAAGTGCTTTAAATCTATATGACTTACATTCATTCACGCAAACAATTAACTCTCTATCATTAAGGTAACTAGTAATCCAATCCAACTTGCATCCTCCAAATCCATTTGCTTGCAGTTTGGCTATTAGGAGAGAATGGTTAACTTTATCGAAAGCCTTAGAAAAATCCGTATATATTGCATCCACTTGGCAGTGATTAGCAAAGGCATTAACAATAAAGTCATGGTAACACAGTAAGTTAGTAGAAGTAGATCTATCTTGAAGAAATCCATGTAGCTCTTTAATTATCAGTGCTTTGACATCAAAGAAAATTTTGTCAACAACTAATCTTTCGAGTATTTTGACCAATAAAGACTGTATAGTGATTGGTCTGTAATTTGATATACTGATTTATTACCACTTTTATAAATAGGAGTAATATTGCTAAGTTTAAACAGAGTGTGGAAATATTCCACTGCTCAAGGATTTTTTGTATAATATAAAAAAGGATATACTAAAGGAATATGACAATTTTTTATCACAGAGGCTGGGATTCAATCAGGCCCTTTCGATATGTCCAAAGATAGTAACTATGCAATGTCGCAAGTGCTTAGTCGTATGTAGTATAATTAGTATGAGAACAATACTTGAATATCGGATTGATGATTTATAAGGATAGTTTGCGCGTATTAATTTTTATCCAATACAAAATTTAACATTTCATTATTATTTTCAATCTAAAGAAAGTTATCACGTGAGAAATTCCAGGGAAAATTATCTACCTGTATCATCGTGGGAAAGTATATAAGCTCTTTATTCTATTGTAATTATTTTTTAATTTATATTTTGGCCATCTTAACTCAAATTCATTTCATCATCATGAGATGCGGTTTATTTCGAGTTGACGACGCGCAATCGCATCAAAATCACGCTCTTCTGTATAATAACCATAGTAATTTGACCGAACATGCGTGAGTTCGTCGCCAAGTGGAAGCCTTCCTGGGTCTAACCTCGCCATGGTCAAACTAAACGAAACTTAAAAAAGGAAACCTAAATGAAAAACATACGAAATATTTTTCCCTGTGTTCGTTCTATCATTAAAAGAAATATCTTTGCGTGTGGAGGTCCTTCAGGAAAAATTTGGAGTCTTTTGGCAAAATCAAATATATGTTACTCTGTGGTTTGGACATCTCCCTAAGAGATAGAAATCATAACTAACAGTAGAAAAAAATATTCAAGAAAATTTTGAGCCAACATTTTCTACAACTAACAATTTTGAAAATACCGCTGTTATTTTTTAGCACTAACTTAAGAGTCATTAATCTAAATTATTTATTTTTTAAATGCAAATATACACCCTATGAATTCTGGCAGATTTGCTGTGAAATCGAGTTGTGGCTCTTCCACAAAGAAGATTCGTTAACAATAAAAACTCCCAGAATCAGGACACATATTTGCTAATTTCTCACGAATTGAGGTTAACTCAGGGAAACCCTCTTTTTCGAAGCAGTGCGACCACTCTTTTGGCTGGACGAAATTTTTCGGTAACAAGTGTTTCCACTCTTTTTCTTCATTCCAACTTTCCTCAACTCCTTACTGACCGCAACCGCTTCTTGTCAAACACTTTCCCCCAAATAGTAAAAAAACACCGCCATCGGAAAACGTTCCATGGAAACATTGTTTTATATGAATCTCGGACGTTCAATCCATTATTCAGGTTATGAAGAAGGCGTCGGAAAAGCAAACCGACTCCACTAATGGCGGATTCAACCAAATAAGTTTTAAATATTATAAATGGTCTGTTTTGCACATAGCTCCGCGAGATTCCCTTTTCAGATTAATGCCGTAATAAGGAAAAATATATTTTCAATAGCCTAGTATTTTGATAGCGTGTAAGAAGCCTTCAGGTAATTAGGGATGGAATTTACTTATAGGAGATGCTTATTAGAGTACGAGTAAAACGTTGCTTGCATTCTGCAAGAATATCATAACCTAAATTTCAAGTTGGCATCATATCGAGAGGGTTCTCAGAAGAAAAAAAAGGGTTTAAAATATTCTTAAAATTCGCTGAAATGTATACGCCCAGCATCGTCATCTGCCTACTTTTGCCTTATATTCATTATGTGAGAAATATTAATGTAATCTGGCATCGAACCAAGGAACAGAATGGTCGTATCTAATTGTATTTCTTAAACCGAGTCTCAATATAGATCTTCTATCTAAGTATTAACTTCCTATCATTTCGATAAATTCATCAAAAAAATAATGAAAACTACCTAAATGTGTATTCAATGGGAGATGTATTTACCACCTGACTTCGAACCCGGGAAATCCTGGCAACACTTTCTAGGCTGCACAACAGAAAATCACCATCTTTAATTATGTGTGAAAATTCAAGCACAAATATTGGCTGCAACTGCCTCATACGACGTCCTACTTTTCACATATATTCCTTACGTGAGAAATGTTAATGTGCTCTGGCATCGAACCCCTGTATGGTACGGTCTTATCTAAATTTTTTTCTTAAACCAATTCTTACATCTTCTAGCCAAGCATGAACTTCCTATCATTTCGATAAGTGCATAAAGAAATAATGATATATATAATAATATAATACCACAAGCGTCATTGACTTGAAATTTTTACTACGTATTAGCCATAACGTGTAACCGCCAGAAAAAATTGCGATTTTTAACCTCAGTGTTATGGGTTTGATTCCAGAGGGCCCCAAAGTCCCGCTTTTTCCCATTTAAATGCATTGCCTTGATTTTCTAGAATAAAAAAAAAATACTTCCTAGATAGGTAGAAAATCAAAACTCTAGGAGCCTATATATATGGTCATGATCTATCGAAAAAATAAATGAATTTTACGGAAAATATCCTGGGTTCGTTGCTAGGACGATGTAAACATCAGCCCTTTAAAATTCATAGGAATAGTTTTTCATTATTTTCTTTGATGCACTTATCGAAATGATAGGAAGTTCTTGCTTAGATAGAAGATTAAGACTCAGTTTAAGAAAAAAAAATAGATAAGACCATGCTCTTCCTGGGTTCGATGCCAGAGCGCATTATCATTTCAGCCAATATTTCTGCTTGAATTTTCACACAGAGTTAAAGATGGTGGTCTTCTGTTGTGCTGCATAGTAAGTTCAGCAGGAATAACCTGGTTCAATGCCAGACGATTAAATTGCAGCGAATTTTAAGAATATTTTCAATCCTTTTTTTCTCTTTTGAGGATCATCCCGATATGATGCCAATATGAAATTAGTGTTGTTGATCTGCTTGCTGTATGCAAGCTACATTTTACTCGTTCATAAGTATTGATACATGAATGAATCCGGAGAAGCATCTATGTATCTATTACGAGTAAAATGTAGCTTGCATACTGCAAGCAGATCGACATCGACATCAATAGAAAAAAATGGATTGATAATATTCTTAAAATTCGCTGCAATTTAATCGTCTGGCATGGAACCCGGGTCGTACTGGTAAACTTACTACACTACTATACTAGGGCTTCAAAGTCACGATTTTTCCCATTTGAATGCATTGCTTTGAATTTCTGTAATTAAAAAAAAATACTTATCTGATAGTTAGAGAAGCTTAACTCAAGGAGCCTATAGATATGGTCATGATCTATCGAAACCATGAATGACTTCTACAGAAATTATCCTGGGTTCGATGCTTGGACGATGCAAAAATATGTCATTTAACATAAATTGAGTTAGTTTTTCATTATTTATTTTGATGCACTTATCGAAATGATAAGAAGTTCGTGCTTTGCTAGATGATGTATATTAAGAATCGGTTCTAGAAAAAAAACATGCCGTAATGTTCCTGTGTTATATTGTAGCGAATTTTAAGAATATTTTCAATCCTTTTGTCTTCTTTTGAGGACCGTCTTGATATGATGCCGATATGAAATTAGTGTTATCGATCTGCTTGCAGTATGCAAGCTACATTTTACTCGTATATAATAGATAGAGGGAGGAATTAATGCGAAATGATGACAAAGCCTGATGCGAGAACAGTGATTCCGCAAGAACGTGAAAAAATCATAATTTCGAGAAATAAGAAGCAAAGAACGGTGATTCATATTTTAGCGATCTATACTGTTTCCAGTTTTACAGAAAATTCTCACATAGTGTGTCGTTAATATTTTCTTTGACGATGAATTCTTTCATTTGAAATAACCAGTGAAATACATCGAACACAGCGAAGATGATCGAAAGCTTCGAATGGCCGACGAGAGAGCTCCAAACCGCGCAACAACTAATTCCGAAGATTAATTTTTGGTTCGACCGCAATCCGAGCCGGCACCAGAGCTTCGGTTTCTCGCTGCGGTCGTATTGATTTTTCCCAACTTCTCAGTAACAGTATTTTTTGCAGAATTTCCGCTCTAACAAATTAAATGCGAATTAACGCCATTAAATCGTCGTGAAAAAGTTTATATTTGAATAGAGGATAGAATAGAGTTTCATTTAATTTGGCTCTGTGCTATATGTGCGGTCATCATCTCACGAACAACACCTATTCCAGATCTTTCGTATTGACGAATTGTATTCAAGAGAATGGCATCACTTCCTAATGAATGCAAAGTATTCACGGATTCACGTGGGCTCATCGCATTTCCTCTCTTTGGAATTTTGCTTTTTATGTCTCCGAAGTTAGGACTCGAACCCGGAACTTTGGGGCTATGCACTCCACCGGATGGAATATCTGAACATTTCATAAACATTTTCATTTATAAATATTTGGGCTTTTGTTTGTTGAGTGTGGATACTTGTAGCCTCAGATGAAATTGGATTTGCTGCTTCTGATAAAATAATGAGGAATCTGAGTTTTTAATATGATAAAATATTTTTGATCCTCAAAATGATATTTATGAATTACTAGTTAATGAAATTAAGAAAATATGAAATGACGGGTTTCATATCGTCTTATTTACAAAAACATTTTTTGTACGAAGGTGCAAATGCGTATTATTCGCAAAAGATACGTATTTTCCTTTCAAAATCCGTAAAATTCTTCATAGAAAAAGTAAGTTGCGGCAGTATCTATAAAAAGATATGTACAACAAGACGTACATAGTGCCACAATACTGGACTTTTATTGTATTCTCTGCGGCGTTTGTTTGTACTCCGAATTGAGCAGCCGTCGAAACTCTTTACTTTGCACCAAAATGGCACGTGTGCCCGTGATTCTAGGAAGTGAATACTTCAGCTGGCGTGGAATTGTGCGCAATGATTAAGGTCAGCGTTGGGAGGTAAACTGATTTTATTCCGAAAAAACGATGAGCGACTCAGTGTTTCTGTTTACCTAATCAAATAAGCAGAGAAAGGTAAAACCACCAGATATTCAAGACTTCGTAGAAATACTACCAAATTATCAACCATAAAATAAAATTGGAAAACGGTTCTGCTTGAGATAACAAGTTTGATCCGTTTTTTCTTCAAAATGTCGATTGCTCCTTTCGCAGTCCTTATTCTTGGAAATCCTAATTTGCGGTGAAATTCGTTAATTCAGTTCCCCTCACCGAACACGGACATTTCTACGGAGCGCATTCTCGTGAGCTATGCGTTTCGTTTATATTTACGAGAGTATCGCGTTATGCTTATAAAGAATATTTATTTTTAATACATTAAATAATAACGTTAAAAAACATTCGAATTAATTATCTGCCAAAGATACTAAACGTATGCTTGCCGATCAAATACAATTCGTCGAAATAAAAATTGTCTACTGTTTATCAGACAAAATTTGGTTCACGTTACTTGCGCTTGCTTTCAAAGTCTTTGCTAACCATCGGTAGTTTTGCTAAAAGTGCTTCGACAGCTTAGGCCATTTCGCACATTGGCTCCCTACCGGGATTCGAACCCGGGACCGCTTTCACCAAAGGCAAAGGCGCTGTCCACACGACTATCCGGGAGCCTGCTAACCATCGGTTCTCTTACGTGTGAGCACATCGCAATGCTTTGGTTCAGTTGAAGCATAATTATCATATAATTTCGTCTCATCTGCTTCATTAAGCGGAAGCTTATTCACCGCGCTAAATTATTTAGACTTCGGAGATTCGTGACTCGAGAATTGCGTCAAGATGTACTTTGTGAACAACGTCAGGATTCATTCCGCCCACGACGGTCGCTCGTGAGCCGCTGTCGATGCGAACGAAAAAGACGATGACGTCGATTCATCGGAGGAAAGAGCTTCTCAAAGGTGGTCATTGGGTCATTCGGATGCTTCAAATCGGGATTCCTTAAAAGGCGTATGAACCCAATTTTTCGAACCGCGAAGAAAACAAAATGAAACTTCGCCTCTTCCTTCAAAAGTGGACGCTTTTCTTTCAGATAACGGAGACGACACCAGGTTTAGACGTGCCGCATTCGGGGAAAAACAAAGTGGTCTGTTTGTAACGTTTTGGAGTAAAATCGATGAATTGGTTTGTGACGTAGATGTGTGTACCAACGAAATCCATTAAATTCAAACACGCGATTTTCCTTTTTTTGTTCTTTGCCGTGGAATTTTCGCCATCGTGCCTTACTGAATAATTGTATCCGTCGTACAAAGACGCGGCTGATAAATGTTAAGAGTTCCTCAAGTCTTTAAATTTTACGGACTGTAATCGTTAGAAATATGTATATTACCACTGGTACTGGGTAATTAGGTGCTATTGTAGACAATCGTTTTGAATCTTTTCCTTTTAGTTGCTGTATTCAATTATGATAATGGATTTTGTACATTTTCCTGTGTCGATAATCTTAGGGGGTAGGAATAACAGACCGAATATCATTTCGATATATTTTTCTTCCTACTAATTAGATTATTTTCAGCAATTACATTTCTCTAATTTACTCTTCGTACATCGAAACTGAGGGAAACTGCAGAGAGAGGATTTTACAAATATCGTCCAATTTTGGAATTTAATAGAAAGATCTTTTCACTCAGAAATAATTATCCATAGCTGCTTTTAAAGGTAAACGAGCTAATTCTGTAGAAGGATCTGCTAAAAAATACTGCATAAAGAGTTGAGAGAAGCATTTCCTATTTATCGTTCAAGTCTTTGCTGTTTCTGGTCCCCACTTAGCCATATTGAAACACGGCCCTCTTTCGGGTAAATGCCGGTTTATTTTGTAGCTAAAATAACCAAGTTTTCTTTCCATTGACGGAAAAGAACACAGATGAAAGTCTTACCCAAAAGAAATGAGCTCATGTATAAAATCGAAACATGCCACGTTTGGAAATTGATGATTATTTCAGTCCACCTGTAGCAACTATATCTGTTTTGGGGATTTAAGATCCGTCGGAATTTTCCACTCTTTCACTACGTTTGCCTTTCCGAGGGCTTCACAAGCATAAAACACACGCTACCTTGCGCATAATAATTTTCATGAGTCGAAAGTGATACCATTTCATTTCTTGCTTCACTTGGCAACTAATCTCTCAGTTTATCATTATCCTTCTAATAATTGCATCAATAAAAAATCTGATATGGCCAGCACATGATTTTCTCCACATATAAAATGTAAATATTTATCTACGACAGTATTTTCGAACTCTATATTCCATCTAAACTTGGAAGATAAGTTATTAATTTATATAATATTATCTTTTACGTCACATAATAATGTTTTTCAGGACATGTTCGATGAAAAACGATGAAAGTGGCTTTTCGCCCACAGCGCCCACAAAGTACATAATCAGCAACTAAACAATCAGTTATACAAACATATGTGTCATGCAAAAGTTATAGTAAATTACATAATCTAAAACTTTTATAAATAATTATATATACCTTAATATCAGATTTATGGAGATATTTTGCAAAAACGGAAACGCTTCGAAATGTGAAGCTCGACTTCCGGTTAACCTATTTACTCCAAAACTAATCAACTCTAACAACACCAACCAAAATGCTATGTATGAAATTTAGTGTTAATATGTCAAATAATTTTCATGTTAGAGCGCCCACAAAGTACATAGTCAGCTACTTCCGGTTTATCAGTATTTCACGAATAATTCCTAAACAATCAGTGATACAAAAATATGTTAAATGCAAAAGTTATAGTAAATTACATTTTCTAAAACTTTTGTAAATAATAGTATATACCTGAATATCATATTGATGGAGGTATTTTCAAAATTGGAAGTTTGCTTCGAAGAATAAAGCTCGACTTCCGGTTAACCGATTTACTCCAAAAACTAATCAACTCTGACAGCACCAACCACAGTGCTGCTTATGAAGTTTGGTATTGATAAGACTAATAGTTTTCACGTTAGAGCGCCCACAATCACACACACACACACACACACACACACACACACACACACACAGACATCATTCCGAAAATTGTGAAAACGTGCTCTATGGACCCCAAAACATGTATTTCCGCTGATATCTCGAAGTCGATTTTTTCATGAAAACAATAATTTCTCTATACTACCTATGTGCAGAAAGTAAAAATTTTCTCATCTCTCTCTGCTTTCAGTTTCCCTTAGGATTAATCTCTTAATGGTGATCGCCTTTACACATATGCCAACCCGTGTTTCTTCTTAGAGAAGCTAGTTCATATCATTACTAATTATTTGAACGGATGAGCATCCGGATGATAAGATGGTCGTAATTATGGACTAATTTTCCTTGAAATCAATAACCTTCAGCTGAGTAAAAAATATTAGCAATTAGGCTTATATCATGGAAACGTTTGTATTTGACAATTCTGCTTCACAAAGAATTATTTTCCGAATAGTTATTCCTTATATAATTCAGTGAAGGTACCTTTATTACGCCATGAAATGAAATAACATCTTCTGTACTTAATTAAAAAGTTATTTATTAATTTTTCCAGCATTAGTTCTATGATTAGTCTTATCTATTACAAGAAAAATGTAGCTTGCATACTGCAAGCAGATCGAAAACATTAATTTCATATCGGCATCATATCGGGACGGTCCTCAAAAGAAAAAAAAATATTGAAGATATTCTTAAAATTCGCTGCAATTTAATCCTCTGGCATCGAACATAAAATCACCATCTCTAAGTATGTGTGAAAATTCAAGTAGAAATATAGGCTGCAACTGCCTCAAACAACGTCCTACTTTTCACATATATACCTTATGTGAGAAATTGTTATGTGCTCTGGCAACGAACCCAGGAACAGCATGGTCTTATCTAATTTTTACTCTTAAACCAATTCTTACCATACATCTTCTAGCCAAGCACGAACTTCCTATTATTTCGATAAGTGCATTAAAAATATAATGAAAAACTACCCCTATGTTTTATATATAGGAGCTATATTTACCACCCAGCATTGAACCCAGTTCTTTTTGGTGATACTACCTATGCAATATAATAGAAGATCACTATTATTAACTATGTGTGAAAATTAAAGCAGAAATATTGGCTGCAACTGCCTCAAACTACGTCCTACTTTTCCCTCATATTCCTTATGAGAGAATAGTTATTGTGCTCTGGCATCGAACCCAGGAGCAGTATGGTCTTAAAAAAAAATTTTTCTTAAACTAATTCTTACTATACATCTTCAAGTCAAGCATGAACTTCCTATCATTTCGATAAGTGCATCAAAAAAAAATCATGAAAAACTACTCCCATGTATTTAAAGGGCAGATATTTGCATCGTCCTAGCATCGAACCCAGGATATTTTCCTGAAAAGTCATTTATGTTTTCGATAGATCATAACTATGTATATAGGCTCCATGAGTTTAGACTCTCTAACTATTAGGGAAGTATTTTTTAAAACTTTCCTAAATTCAAAACAATGCATTCAAATGGGAAAAATTGGGACTTTGAGACCCTCTGGAATCGAACCAATGATATTGAGGATTAATATCGCAATTTTTCTGGCGGTTACACGTTATGGCCAATACGTCGTAAACATTTCAGCTCAATCACGCTTGTGATGAAATGGTGATCTTCCGTTGTGCTGCATAGATAGTTCACCAGGAAGACCCGGGTTCGATGCCAGACGATTAAATTGCAGCGAATTTTAAGAATATTTTCAATTCTTTTTTTTTTTTCTATTGAGGACCGTCCCGATTTGATGCCGATATGAAATTAGTGTTGTCGATATGCTTGCAGTATGCAAGCTACATTTTACTCGTATATATATAGGTATATCCGGAGAAGCGTCTATGTATAATAGATATATGAATGAATCCGGAGAAGCATCTATATATAATTTATATATATATATATATATATTTGTAATTTGATAACGGTTTACATCATAGTTGTGAATTAGGGCGGTGAGGGCACGATGTCTATAGTGGAAGAGGAGAAATATTTCTTTTCTGTGTGAATTTTATGAAATAGCGATACTAAACTCCATTGTAAAAATCTTTCCTCTGAATATATTTTGGAAACCCCTCTAGGAACACCTTTGACGAAAGTGTTAATTTGTTAAAGGCTCTTTCTTTTCATTTATTTTACAACTTGCGAATTAAGATTACCATATTTCCTCTTTCGAGATAACTAGCGTTTCCGTCGTAGGACGCAAAACTTTGAGAGAAATCCTCGTCCAGTTAGTATAATCCCTGGGAGTACCGATTTTCCCATTTAAATCAGATAAGTTTGCTTCTCTCGGCCAACCTTTTTCAGAGGTAAAACCGCAGTACGTCATTCCACCTTTTTTCATCAGTCGTTGCCCTAAACTTCCTTCAAATTGGAGGGATCTTTTCCAAAATATTGCGAAAGAATAGTTCAACTCAGATAAATCGGATCCAAAGGTCAATTGATCGCTTTTCGGAATTTAAAACTTGATCTTCAAACCATATTAGAATACGTAGCGAACATTTGGAATTTATATGGGCATATTCTTTGTTTAATTGGTCTGTATCTTCTGACCGTTTAAACAGGTCCTATAATCATAGATTATTTCATGTTAAAGTCTAAGAAAAATAGTTCCGACTGCGTGAGGTAATCACTGAATGAATGCTGTGAAGCGTATCATTCACACGGCCCTTGGTGCTGCGAACTCGGGTTCCAAAAGTTAAATTATAAGATGACGTAATAATGCATCACATTCATTCGAAAATTATTTCATGTATGGAGATTCAGAAAAACTCTTTTGTTCTTTTGTCATGTTACATATAGAATAGTTGAAGATCAGGTGATATTGGTTTATGAGAATCTGCTAAAAATAATTAGCATTTATTTTTGCCGCTGAGAAACAACTTTTTTAATTGATCATCTCATTGATTTGTAAGATATTTTGTATTGATATCTGAAAAAGTTTCAACTGTCGAATTCTGTCATCTTAATTTAATTGTATAACCTGTACTTTGCTTTTGGTCCCAGAATCTAAGTTTCGCTTCTCAACGCATCAGAACCGCATTAAACCTTCGCTTTAACTATTTTACTTGTATGCCTTATAATTTAAACTGTGTTCAATTTTATATTTTCTGCTACATATTTCTTGAAGAAACATAATTTGAGGGATGCGTAAATATAAATCCTTTGCTGAAATGATAGATTTATGGCGTGCTTATTTCAGGGCACAGTTAAATTAGAAAATGCCGAAAGATGGAGTGCAAACTTGTCCATTCTTAAATGGATTTTGTATACAAATAATTTGCTTACCGAGTAATAAATTTATTCAGAGGGTTAAAGTAGCCGAAGTTTTCGGGAAAATCCTGTCTACGAGTTTTTGCGTTCAACATAAACGGAATGCCGGAACCCATTAAAATAAATATAATGCCAACTTGCAAATGTGCTCTTTACTATCTCTACTCTTTACTGTTCATATCACTCGATTTTGAATTAATTCCACAAAGGACGGAACTAGTTCTGTGAAACCCCTTCAATACAAATGAAAGGAAGACAGAAGTGCACTTTACCCGCAGATTTATTTGCACGCAACCGTTTTCAAAGAATAATTGCTTAAAAAAAACGATTATTGTCATTACTCATTGAAAACAGTCGTGTGCAAATAAAGCTGTGGAAAAAGTACACTCCTGATTTAATTTTATTACTGGATTTTAATGATAATTTTAGAGTAATTTTATCATTTCTTATTTATTTATGCAAGAATCTGATCTTCCAACATTTTATCCCAAAACATTCGAACTTTCAATCAGTAGTCAGAGAACGACGTCCCGATGATTCCCATTCAGTGAGGGACAGTTCCGTTTTTCCGTCTTCATGTCGAACAATTGATTGCTTTTAGTTGCTTTGGTTTACTAAAAGTTAGATTTACTGACCTGGAAAACATATGAATGATAAAAACATTTCAATTGACATCTTTTTCAATCTTAAGGAAATTGATTTTTGCCATCTCATCTAATGGATTAAATCTATTAGTTTGGTCGTCTGAATATTAATTTTCATAAAAAAATTCTATCAAACTTATCTCAGGTTGAAAACAATGATTCTTCTTAATTTGATTTTGAAATTGAAATAGAGCCTGTGAACGATATTTCGATTTATATTTCCAAACCAATAATCCAAGAAATGAAAATTATACTTAATTTTGCAAAGCCACCTTGACTAAATATTCAATCTCATATCTTTCAAATGAACAATTTCTTCGATAAAGACAGCATTTGTTCAAAGATTATGAAAACATATTCAAAGATAAAATTAGGATAAATATCACCACATTTAAGGATTAATATTCAAAATACACAAAGGTAATACGGAAACGCATAAGCAAATATTAGAAATAAATATTACTGTGAAAACATCCGATGAATATTTTTTGCAGAAAATAACTAAAACACTACATAAGCACTGAACACAATCATTAACACAAACACTATCACGGAAATGAAAGTCGAAACGGAAACTACGATTAAACACTAACACTAGTTAGATAGTAAATGTATGTCAAGTGGAAATCGCATAAGAAAACTACAAACGAATGCTTTTTACATTACGCATAATACGAAAGATAAAGTTGCTTTACCTTTTCGGTCCTGCTAAAACTTAAAACTCGCAGCTCAACTCCTCAATGATTTATAACACCAAACCAAGGGAAATCTTTTCGCACTTTCTCTGTTTTCCTCAATTGCTAAATATACAGCGAGGCAAATCGATAAGATTTCATACTTAATTCAATGAATTTATTAAAGACAATTGCAACTTACTAGGCTACTTACACGCATTCAGTTGAATTGATCGAGGGAGAGCATTTGAAGCAACACACCTCTAACCAACGTTATAATTTTACAGTAAACAATTACGTTGACATAAATAAAACATGGTTGATACAGAATCTTAAGCAAAATTCGAAAAACTTTCTTAAATATTTCATTAATTCTCAATGTCTTCTTATAGATTAATCCACGAGCTAGATAGACCAACTACGTTGGCTGTTTACAACCTCAAAATGTCGATAAAATATTCAAGTATTTTATAAAACTGATCACAATTTCGAATCGCAAACGATATTTCACGACCAAAATAAGAATCTATCTGCTATTCTCCTTCTTTTGGTGCTTGTTTCGACTTTCTAGGACCATTATTTCTAATTTAATTTTGCAAAAAAATGAACGAAAAAAATAACCTCTACGTGTATTTCTTATGGAAACGTTTTGACCCGTCTGGGTTCGAACCGTGGACTTCAAGGAAATAAAAAGTAGTCTATACTCTGCACGGGGTCGACTTTTAATAATGCAGAAAATTTCAAGGTTTTGCGACTCTCGGTTCTCGAGTCTTTAGCGAACGTACACACACACACTCACACTCTATTTTATGTATTTATATACATTCATTCATAGGGGATCAAAATTTTAGTCATGCTCTATAAGTGTCACTGACTGGATATGTTTACGACGTAGTGGCCATGTCGTGTAACCAAAAGAAAAAAGCAACCTTGAACCTCAGGGTTCAATGTCAGAAGGCCCCAAAGTCCCGATTTTTCCATAAGGATGCATTACATGAATATTCGAAATTTTTTTTGAGGCACTTCCCGGCAAACTAGAGAGATCAAACTCGGGCTCTACGCCAGGTTAGGGCAAACATTCTCCCATATAAATGCAATGCGGAGGAATTTTAACATTTTTTGAATCACTTACAGATAATGTAGAAAATCAAAACTCGGTTGGAAAAAGAAAACTCTTTATGTGGATAGAGATTATGAATAAATCTTATAAATTTCTTCTAACGTTTCGCTGATGGTCATTGGTTCGAACCCAAGGAATCATTTGCATTCCTCTATGCATTTCTAATGGAGCTAACGCAATCCTATTTTATGTCCTTCCCGGTATGATATCGACTCCAAACTTAGCATTAAGTAAGTATTATTAAGTATCAATCAAGTCTTACCAAGTTATAATGCGTATTCAAATCGGCCAAGAGGTCCGACACCAGGCGTCTCTGAAATTAGAAATTGCTACGATTTTAAAGATGTTTTGAACCCATTCCCGATAACATAGAAACTTAAAACTCGGCATGTTAATACAGATCATAAATGAATTTTATATACCTAGTTTAACGTCTCCTTGATAGTACTTGGTTCGATCCCAGAGAGGCATTTACATTACTCTATGCATTTCAAATAGGGATAGCGAAAGTTATATTTCAGGACCTTCCCGGTAAGACGTCGACTTCAAAATTTGAATTGAATAAGTTTTATTTCTACCTAAGCGTTAAATGTATCCACATCTTCCAAAAGATACTGGGTTCGACTACGGGCGTCTCTACTGGTCTCTACTGTTCAAAACGTATGGCGGGAATTTCAAATTACATATGATGCACTTTCGAAAATAGTTTAAGCTACATCCTGGTAGGATAGTGAATTGAAAATCACAGTGGCACCAGAAAATGCGCTCTTCTTTCAATATATCTATAGAACTGTCACCAAATGTACGCGAGTTCAACGCCAGACGGGTGCGAATTTCTCCTATTCAAAATAAATTGCGGCTATTTTGAAGAATATTTTCAATCCCTTTTTTCTTAGAATCAACTGCTTGGGCCGTGACTTGGTGGTATGGATCCATCAGTAGCGAAAGTGAAAACAACTTTTACTAGACCACAGAATATTATTATTCTGTGGTCTAGTAAAAGTTGGTTTCACTTTCGCTCCCTTTTTTCTTATTTATATCGAGATGATATCAATTTGATATTGTATTATCAACACCCTTGCTGAATCCAAGTAACTTTTACTCGTAAACAGATAAAGTTTTTAGTCAAGTTAATATGATCAGACTGTCGATGTGTTTTTCAGTATCTTCAGCATGTTTGATTTAGAGTCGATTGTTTTATCGAAGTTAATGAAAAAGCGACAGGGTTCCTACAGTAGTTTATGGCTTGCAATCGCTATTATGCATTTATGCTTGCAATCGCTGTATCAACAACCGTTTATTTGCGTTGGATTATGTCCTTGGATGCACCTTCCGAGCTACACTGCGATTCCATTCATCTCCTTTTATTTCTCCATAACTCCTCACTCCTCCTTTACTCTTTACATCGACTACCCTTTCTCTTCATTTTTCCTTCCCTTTTACTTCCATCTTCCGATTTCTTTTTTTTTATCGTTGATCTCTTTAGACGTGGAGAGCCCGTTAAGTTGAACAGCTCCCGAGTAACTGCAAGTGGAAACTTCGATGAAAGTGGTTCCATTAATTTTCACAAATTTCGGGTAACTATTTGTTTGCGATTCCTTTTTATTCTATACTGGTTGAACTACCGTTCATTCTCGATGGGAAAAAAAGATTGGTTGAACATATCCTATCACGACTTATTCTATACTCCAGAAAATAATTTTCAACTGTCAAAGTAATAAATAAGACGTGGAAATGATTATAAATTACAAGTTACTTTTATACTCATTCACGCATTTTACCTATTTATTTCAATTTTTCACCATTAAATTGCGGTATTTTTACTCACAGACATTCCTTACCTTTATAGTGAAAAGTTTTGTTTTCGAAATTTTATTTAAGTTGAAACTGTGGTATCTGATGTGTATATAGATGCTTTTTAGCTGCATTTCGAATGCAATTTCTCAGAACTGAGGATCATTTAGGGTTGGTTTGTATCAGTAAAAGATGCGTTTTGCGATGAACGGTATCTCGGTTAGGTGTAGCCCATATAGCAATCGCGTTTGTGGTTCAGGCTGACAAAGATTTTATCCGATATGTAGCTAATAATACAAGTATATGTATTTGATACTGGAATACCAAAGAATTTTTCTCGAATCTTTAACCACTAAACAGTAAACATATATCATTCAATTTGTTTCGGATTCCGAAATGTTTATCTTTTAATGCCCATTCTTCTCGAAAGATCCTGTTATTTACGACGAACGCATTCATGCTCATTAAAATATAATTCCATTATTCAGGTCCAGAAATATTGGTTGACCCTCCATTTTCTCCCCCTTGCCCATTCGTCTTCCATTCTTTTCTAAACCCTTTTCGCTACCTAAATAAATCTCCACTTCCGTTGAAGTGTGAGAGGTCGTGTATACATCGTTTATATCTTACCTCCTTATTTACTCTGCCGCATAAATCGAAACGCACCCCAATGGTTTGTTTTTCTTTAGAATTCCAGGAAGTTGCATTTCGTACGATTATTCTTCCCAAGGACACAAATGCTCTACTTGAAGTTTTCATTTGTAATTTCTGATCAAACTCGCTTATCTGTTTCGATTTTTCAAGGACTGTAATAAGAATAGAAAGCAAGAAATAAAGAGTTGATTAGAGGTTAAGAATCTCAAATAGCCGTCTTTGTAGGCGTTCCTCGCCGATATTCGGAAAAAACCGCTCTTTAATAAGTATAACAATTCACAAATAACTCAACCTTTTTGTAATATACTTTGGAAAAAATTATTTGTATATTTTTATTTCTTAGATTACTTGTTATGGAATTCCAATATATATTATGTATTCCAATTTACTTCGATACGATTGTATTAGTAGTGGAGGAAAATCAAAGACGCCAACTGTTCCTCGCACACTTTCCTTATTAAGTTTGTGTTTCTTTTTCTATTTCCTGTGCACATAATGCTGCACGATTCAATTGATCAATATCAATCAAATCATGATATTCTAATCATGATCAATCAAATCATGATTTGATCAAATAAATCACTATCTTTTGCTATCAATAGAGTAACTCGGATGCAATGAAAGCGATTATCTTCGCAATTTAATAACGACCCCATTCTAGAGGATGTTAAATTGCTAAGTGAAATGTGAACATTAATGTTATTCCTGTTGTATTGAGTTTACTAGCGAGAGTAAGGATGAGCAGCAAAATTAATTGGTTTAGAAGTTTAAAATCTCCAATATTGTCTATTCACTCGTTTCATTGGGTGTTTCTCAAACAGAATCCTTTCTCCAAATACCGGTGAATGAGGTGAGAAATTAGCTGTCATTGGCATTCGGCGAATCCGTATAGTTTGATGACACTGTAGATAGCGACATCGACTCTTTTTCGTATGTTTTTCGATTTGAGTGACAAAGAAATATGTCAACTCGATTCGGTTTCATAATTTCGTATTTTATCAAGTATTAACCTTCACCTGGCACACCCCCCCTGAGTAACATACCTGGCATTGTGGGGTTCGTACGAACCCCAGTATAAATATCCTAGTAAAACTTGAAATATTGATTATTATTTTTTTAGAAAAAATCAGAGATCATCTTTAGATACCTCTTTAAAGGATGGAATAGTCAGAGTTTAGAAAAATCAAAATCAGCTTTCAGAAAAAATTCGGATACTTGAAAAAAAGTGCGTTTTTTTACTAAACAAATTCATAACTTTTTTGTTTTTTGATAAAAAGGGCTAACATTTAAGCTGTGTCTTTTTCTATTACATCACTATAAGGGAAAGATATTAGTTTTCATGGGTCTTCCAAAAAAAATATTTATTTTGTGAAATGAAGGTATGGATTTCACGGAAAAAAAATTTCGAAAAATAGTGAAAAAGTAGTTGTTTATTTTTTTTCAACTTATTTATTACAAAATAGTCTTTTTCAAGAAGTAGAGTTGCTAAAAAAACCGTTGAAGCTTTTAAAACAGAATTTCAATTAATAACCGGTACAATCGGAGCACATCAAAATCCTATGGTCTATGCAAATAGTGCGTTTGCACGATGCACATCCTTGATCGTTTCTTTTTTTCGTGCATATAAGGCGCATCTTTGTTTGATGACAAGCTTTAAATTCTGTAAATGGCGCTCTGATAAAACCGATCGATTCAAAATCGTATTAATCCCTACTTTTAAATCTCTGCGGAGACGGAAATGAATGAGACGACTTTCCAAATGCGGCTTTATCAAATATAAATATATATTTTCCAAACAATAATCCGCAGTTACTGCTCTTGGTTTTGGACGGCCCTGCAGGCTCTCAAAATTCGTGCATTCACGATGTCCAAGATGCCTTGAAAAAAACGCTGCGGCCACCTGTACGTCTTTTTACGCACACTGAAAGAGTGCCACAGCTTATCAAAGGTGTCCTTTGTTTTTATTATAATACTCTATTGGGTTTCTGTTCTGTTGTTTCTTCCGTGTGAAGAAGCGAGGAGGCCAGCAGCACAATTTTGTCCGATTTTTTTCTTCTTCGGAGCTGAGAAGGGTTGAATTGTCGCAATGGCGGAACTTGGCCCATCTTTTTTTGGAACCTTCGCAATAAAATCCGCTGGAATTTCACTTTTGTTCTTGCGAATGGTAATTCTCAAGTTATATGGTTAATTGTACATTCGTTGAAGCAAACTAATTGACGCACCCAATATGGGTGGGCCACCTTTTCCGGGTGTTATATTTCGATCAGAAAGAAAGTGGCAAAACGCACCACCCTAGTGCTTACTAAACACTACATCACATTTTGGTCGTGCATAAAATGCATTCGATCGTGGATTTAAATTTGAATTGAAATTTAAATGTAGATTACAAACGTTTTCTTGAAAAAAGACTTAATCAGTATCACCTTAAAGTTAAATTGATACTAATAGGGGACATATACCTAAAGGTAGCACTTGGGCTTCTATCCCGAGAAGAGGCGTATCTCCTTTCAGTACGGGAGAGATGACAGCCAGTGGGGCTACACTCTGTCCACAGTCACTGCACGTGGATTTTAGATGAACCTATAGCTACATGATTTGCCCTTTAATTCAAAATAATGAAGCATTTAAACAGATGCCAACCAAAAACAATATACGCTATCTTATAACAGGGCCGAAAAAAACAGTACCTACTTGAAATTATGCTATAAAATTGCGTAAAAAGAATTAATCACCATGAAACTCTTGCATATAGACAGGTGCATTCCAACTAACTGACGAACACCGTCAGATGAGCAATCTTGTGGTTTTCATTAAAAGCACTAAGACTAGGGCGTCTCTCCCGGTGGGGCATCTCACCCGGAATTACCTTATATACGAGTAGCTTGATATGGATTGTTTTCTTTTCGATTGTCCAAATTGTTATTATTTTAAGATTTTAAGAAAAATATATTTGGAATGGAAGGTTTGGTCTTACTCCGTTTTCCGTAAACTCAATTCACACTCATTACGCTGTAATTGAAAGGGAGGTGCAAGCATCAGTTATATTTTCTAACTTACTATCACCAACATGAAAATAATGCTTCGTATGCATGTATATTCTTCCTGACTCTGAATGCAGTGTCAGGACCTTTGATATTGACCGTTGATAGTATTAGAAACTTTAATAAAATCAAGATGTTCAGGCCGAACGATGTGGAACGCCATAGCAAATAAATTTAAAAAGTTCTTCGTATTTTCCACAATATTTATTCAAAGCTACCCGTTTCGACCATTACAGTCCTCTTCAGCCATATCATCATCAGGCATGTCGCTTTGAATAAACATTGTGGAAAATAAGAAGAACTTTTTCAATTAAAATTTATTATTTAATAAGTAAATACATTTTGAATACTACCTTTATGCTGTTTGGTAAGAGGGATTCCATATTCAAAACAATATAATGGAAGGTAAACATCTTTTATTTCCGGTATTTACTAACATATAGAACAAATAATTTGCACTGATTTTATTAATATTAAATTCAGTGGTTTTCATGATTACCTCCGTATTTTTAATTTCTTTATATAGCAATATATGGAGAAATTATTGTTTTCATGAAAAAATCGACTTCGAGATTTCAACGGAAATACATGTTTTGGGGTCCCTAGAACACGTTTTGACCATTTTCAGAATGATGTCTGTATGTGTGTACGTGTGTGTGTGATTGTGGGCGCTCGAACGTAAAAATATTCGTCGTATCAATACCAAACTTCATATATAGCATTGTGGTTTGTGCTGTCGGAGTTGATTAGTTTTTGGAGTAAATCGGTTTACCGGAAGTCGAGCTTTATTCTTCGAAGCGAATTTCCGTTTTTACAAACTATCTCCATAAATATTATATTTAGGTATATACTATTATTTAAAAAATTTAGAAAATGTAGTTTACTATAACTTTTTTATGAAACATATTTATGTATTACTGATTGTTTAGGAGTTATTTGTGAAACACTGATAAACCGGAAGTAGCTGACTATGTACTTTGTGGGCGCTCTAACATAAACACTATTTGTCGTATCAACACCAAATTTTATATATAATTTTTTGGTTTGTGTGTTTAGAGTTGATTAGTTTTTGGAGTAAATCGGTAAACCGAAAGTTGAGCTTTATTCTTCGAAGCAAATATCCGGTTTTGGAAAATATCTCCATTAATATGATATTTAGGTATATACTGTTATTTATATATATTTTAGAAAATATAGTTTACTATAACTTTTGTATAAAAGAGATAGGGGAATCAACCTTGTTGTTGATAACATTGTATAGGACAGCAATGATGGAAATAAAACAAAGATTAAGATGATTTAGAAGATGAGTGTTTGATATATTCCTATGAGACGGCCCTCGATAACAAACTAATTAGAAGGAAATTTAAGAGACGATTTAGTTCTGAAATAATTTTGCATTCAGTGCTCATTAAAGTACCAAAATAAATGTTAACGTCAATCGTAAAACATGCATCCAAAGACTCGGCATATCAAATGTTTGTTCCGATAAAAATAAGTGAATACTTTCGAATTTTAGAGCCAAACCGCATAGCAAACACATGAAAGCCGATTTCTCTTCTTCAATATCGGTTTGCTTTCATTCATTAACATGTGGGCTCGTATTATAATATGAGTTCATCTAAAATTTAAAACTGTTTCTTCTAGAATTGCAAAAGGAGGTTTTTTGGTTTTAATTGGGGAAAGACGAGAGGAAATTGCTATTTACCTAAAGTTGTTGGTTCAATGGCTGAGAGGACTTCTTAGGTGGATTTGAAAGAAGTCGATTGATCTTTTCGATGGCCTTTGGATCTTTTCCTCTTCGTAAAACTTTTCTCCGAACCTCAGATATTGCTCGTCAATTCGGATCCGTTCCTTTCGCGATTTCCTTTCCATTGTTTTACATTTTTATTGCATTCCTTTCACTTCTTAGCTATCTTACCAGGTTGGCTATTTCATTACTTGGATATTGGAGACAAGGAACTAGATTAAAAGGCAAGTATCGGGACTACAGGATTGTCAAACAATAAGTTGCAATGGGATTTCCTTTCATATCGCAATCCGCGAATGCGTTGATGTGAGAGATGAAATAACTTATGCAAAAGATAGTAAAATTCGCTTCGTTAATCAAACTATTTACCCTTTAAGCAAAATTCAAATATATTAGACTGTTATGAAAAATCTTGTACGTTATTCACGGTGTTTTGCATTAATAATTATAGTAGTTATTCTGTACTTGGTTATTTCACAGTAAAAGAGTAAGAGTGAAAGAGTCTCAAATGCTGGAAAGGGGCATTCTCTTACAGTGGGCGTACTTTTAAGATAAAATGAAGGAAAGAGAGACTTTTTCCACAAAAATTGTGAAAAAAGTGCCACCTCTCTTTCCTTCATTTTACATGATGGATTTCCACACGATTTCGACTGACTGTGAATTTCGTGCTTATAAGACCTTGTAGGCGTACGTTATTATTTCTTTCGTTTACTTTTTTCCTTTCTTTATTGTTTGTTTATGATATTATGTATATTGCTATATTCTATTTTAATCTGAACTGATTCTTATTTATTTATGCAAGTTCTTATTGGTAGTGTATTTCTATATTTTGTCATGTTCTTTCTTCTCATTTTTAGTTATTACTATCGATATCTTTACGCAAGTTTTTCACACCACCCTTCTTTGCGGGTGCTTTCCTGCAGTGTATCTTTTTCCAAAGGTTATCTTATTTCCTAATGTTTTTTACATCCACAATTATTCTAATTGTTTCTCATACTTTTCTCTTTAATTTAATTATTCTATATTTAATGGCGATGGAAGAAGAGACCTTTATTCTCGATCTTGCCCAAATAAAGACGATCATAATTTTAACTTTATGAATTTAATTTTGGTAATTAGTTACCCTGGGAAATACCCGCTATTGCGCTGTTAGTGGCAAAATATTTCGTAAGTGCTGAAATCCCTTTTTTGGATCGAAGTAAGACTTTTATTCTCCACGATTCCTAGAATCAGAAGAATTGTTTGTGAGAAAAGTGAGTGTCACTCCCGTCAATCGATGTCAGCAGAACATTCTCCAGGAACATTGTTTTATAATTGAATTGTTGCTATAATTTCAAGTCCTCATTATCGTGTCTTTTTACTCACCCCAGCGGAAACGTTATTTTTTCGTATTTTATTCCACCTGTATAATCACTTCGTGCTAACTCAAAAGCAGTTTCTGGTTACTGCTCTCGTTCACTTGTTTTTCTAAAGGGAAACTTCTCCCTTTCTTCGTTTTGCTTTGAATTAATCTCCGCTGAATTAATGCATGTAATTATCTCGAGTTTGGATTTGCATAAATTCGTTTTCCTGCTGAGAATCTTCTGAAACGAGAACAGACCAGAGTATTTCCGCCGAGCAGGCGCTTTTTAAAATACATTCCGCACTCGTTTCAGATGCAAGAGAAATCGTCCAGGAGAACCCGGCTTTTAATTAATGGCACTTGGCTCGAGAAGAAAACATTTTGATAATGCACTTGGAATAAGATATTTATAACGATTATCAAATTAGTTGAATACGTAAAATGAGGTAAATGAAACCGGAAGTGTATTTGATGCAGACGAGCAAACATGGTGTCGTACAACACGAACACAATATAAATAATAGTTCGTGGATTACGGAACTATTGAAGTTAATTAGCAACGGTTGGTATTAGACTTATTACTCTCAACTTGGGTAATTTGTAATATTTTATTCTATGTTTATAATTTAATGCTCCTGTGCTCATACTCTATTCACTTATCGAACGGTTCTGTGAATGCCGAAAGTGATCAGTTAACATATCTCGATGCAGTGATATCAAATCGGAATTTATTAAATTTTTTCGTGTCAATGGTTTACGTTCTTTCTTAATTAGAAGTATATTCGTCGGCCGTTTCTTCTACTATAATGTTGAATCGTTTATCTAGACTGTTATGATTCGATTATTTGAAGGATTCTATTTATATTACCGTATAATGTAGTGTTCCATTGTTATTTAAGAATAATTATCTTCGATTTCCCTTTAGAATTTGTTGATTAAAAAGGAAAGGGTTAAAGGTACTTTGCACATAAGGGCAGACTGACAGGGCAGGGAATTGAACCCGGGTTCGATTCCTGGCTCTGTCAGACTATTTGTCAACAATTTGATATCTTCGGCGTGTCCCTCGCCTTAAGACAAGTATGTGCGTCTTTTGATGTACGCTCTACGATGAAAATCAAGGTATTTTATGCTTTCTATAGAAATTACCTGGTGAGTTATGGCAACGCTGCTTTGCCAGGAGATCCAGAGTCGAGGATTTCATGTATTTGAATGCGGAAGATATTCCTATCCCTTTAATAGTTTGTTATTTTATATCCATTTTACATACCATCCCAACCCATCCCAACCCATCCCAACCCATCCCAACCCAACCCAACCCTCCTGGCAATGCAGCATTGCCATAACTCACCAGGTAATTTCTATAGAAAACATAAAAAACCTTAATTTTCATCGTAGAACGTAGAGCGAAAGACGCATGTACTTGTCTTAAGACGAGGGACACGCCAAATATATCAAATTGTTGTATATTGCAATTGTTTATAACTTTTCAAATCGTACTGCACGCCTTTCTTTACCTCTCGTTTGATAAATGCTGCTATCTGCTGATAAGTCGAGGTCCCTTATCAGCTCCGAGCTCGAGTAGTGGGAAAAAACTGTGATAAAGCTGAAAAAGGGGCGCCTAGGGATGGACCTTTAAAAAACCTCGCATAACTACCATTAACGTAAAAAAGTAACATTTCAAAATCTTTTCATCTTGGAAATAAAATGTAACAAAAGATAAACGTAATGAGCGTGTTGTTTACAATCGACTCTTCCTTCAAGTGATTAGTCTGATGTTTTGCCTCTCGAATATTTCATCGAAAGACGTTTGTTCATTTTTTTAGCGGAAGTCGAAACGTTCTGCGTGAAAAAAATTTCTCAGTTTCAACCTCTTTTTGTTCTTTAAAATTTTACAGAAATGTTTGAATTGCTTCTAAGTTTTGGAGTTTAGGAGTATTTTCGTTTCAAATAAATTACGGATATTCCGTAGAAGAAAAGCAAAGGATTGGCACTCTCTCGGATTTGAAGAGATCATTTGAGTAACGGAATTTGAAAAATGTCCAATATTTGCCGCGAAATGAGCAGCGTCTCGCCGTAGGGCGACTGAAATGTGGCCGTCAAATTATTAGAGGACTGCCCGCAAACTCGGCAGATATTTGGGACTCTGGGAAATTTCCGGAAGCCCTTCAGGCCATCTGCATTTCCTCTTTACACTACTTAAGGGAGAGGGAAAAGCTATTTCGTAACCGAGGGACATGCATTGTGATCGGATTCATGTATATTGGTGCACCCTAAAAGGTGATCCTACGTTGATGGTTGTGAAATGCTAGTTTTCGAATCAGATCAGTGATTAAATATATAAATGTTGTTATTAGCGTCATAGATCGCGATGAATCTCGAAATATTTACAAATTCTGATCGCAGAATGTTCTACTGTAACCTTCTCTTATTCGGTTCAAAATTGTCACTCGTTTGAAAAATGAGAATGATTTCGAGATTATGGTCTTTAGAATCAGATATCGGCGACTGGATTATTCGAAGCGGATGAGCTGTTTTTAAATAGCATTTCGAAGTTGTGATTGGGAAGTAATTCTAAGACTAGAGGATACAATGTTCGGATGCATTTACGGGGAAAAATCACTGAATTACCGTACGTAAGTTAACCAGCATTTAATCGATCATTGATTCCCATTTACACTCGGAAAGTGCTATGTTACCATCAAGGTAGTGATCAAAAGAATACTTTCAGAGACAGAAAAGAAACGTTTTGCGCTATGGGAAAAATGAATGAGGACTACAAAAAACTTGTTGTTCAATGACAGAGATCCCCCCACACAAGCGGCAGAGTATTAATTTAGATTTTCATCTTTAATAGATCGATGTCTTCATTTCAAATTTTCAATCATTTGCACATTTCTCTGAAAGGAGCTTATGTTTCGCGTTTTCAGAGCTTCCAAAAATTAATTGCGGTGAATTATGCTTTCACTTTGCGCGATATAGGCCGTTGTTGCTCTAAAATAATAGACTTTTCTTTCAGGCCGTTCAATTCAATAGGGCTTATGCAAAATTTGCCTTTATAAATCCAGGCAAAAACCACAAACTCGTGCATACATGTAGATCATTGCATCATTAGATCATTGCATAAACGATCAGTAAAGTATTTCTTCCCTATGTTTATTTTTACCATCAAATCTCACTCTTCCTCGATCCTTAGAATGCTTAGAAACCGAAATGTATCGGAAAAAGAGAGGCTCTGAAAGAAGACAGGTTCGCCGGAAAAAGCTTTTCGCATTTGAATGCGCAAACCTAATCACAATAATGACGAAAATTGATGTCATTCATCGCTTGCCCCTTTGATTTCGCTCATGCTTGCTATTCTGTAAATTTAATGAGTGTTTTTCCTCGTTATCGTTATTATATTTAGGAGTGAACTGGAAGCGGGCGTCCAATCAGGAGGAAAATAAGATTTTCTACTTTCGTCAATCGCGAATTTGGATCAAAACGTATCGCAGCCGATGAATCTAGATTAGCTTTATCAAAAATCGCTTCAAAAGTCAGTATTACATTACACCAGTCATAAATCGAAATATTATATTGAAAGAGTGCTCAGATCACATCGCAAATATTTTAACAAAAGCTATTTAATCATGCTCATACAAAAATCATTTCTTAAAATAAGCTTCAGCGATCTCTGAATAATTTCTCCGTGACTGATTGCGTTTCAACTGAAGGAGTGAACTCCTCCTTCTAACCTCCTTGGGCTAACCCTCGGAGAAGCGTTGACGACGTGGAATTCCACTAACATATTAAAACACGGATTATTTTTTCGAGCATAACAAGAATTCGCGTTAATTTCTCGTCAATTTCCAAGAAAACACGCAGATAAATACTGCGACTCGGCGAATAAGCGTCGTCTTCAGGAGTAAGCGTCGTCTTCAGGAGTAAGCATCGCAACTTGGTCTGGCAATTGCCAATTAAAAAAAATCGATTTCAAGTGTTTTGGGAAAGTATATTTCTGCGTAAATTTAGCGTATTCCCCCAAAAATATGTTAGATGGAACACCGCCGATCATTTCGAATATTTTTCTGTAGAAAGAGCTTAAAATATTGCTAACTAACGGTTCCAACTTACGGTTTCCTGGATATCAAATCTTCACTTGGTATACCTGCACTTTCGCCCTTTTTATCGCAATTCTAAGTATTCGATCGTCAATATTTGATTCGTGGTTTAAATAATGCGATGAAGATTATCTGTATTTTTGAGGTATTCGCAAGGAGTTTCACACCTGCCGTTCGCAGCTGCGCCAAGAGCAGATGGTGTCGGCGTCCGTGAGCGAATTCTTTCAGAGCGATTAAGTCGTTGGATTGGCATTATTATTCCACTCGGGTATCCTTAATTTAAAGTGCGGCAGCGGCGATTTATGAAAGACACAATTTCGCAGTGCGTGATTCACGAACGAAATTTCGGGGTTATTAAATCAGGAGCCAAATGGCCTCTAAAAAGGTTGATTAGGACAGCTTGAATTTCCCTCCACGTACGAAAGCAAACGCTATGACTGGCGAGATTTCCACTTTGGGTAAATAGGGTCCGAATCACCCAAATTGGGCGGTATTTAAGCATTAAATTAAGTTTTCTCAGTGGAGATCTAATGAGGAAATATATTGGCAAGATTCAACTTTGATTCGCTAGCAAAATTGTTGTTTTAAAGTGCAAAACATATCTAAATGGGGTAAAATTCCACAGCCGTAGGATATTTTTAAATTTTCCTCATAAGGAATACCCCGCAGGAATTTCTCCGAGTGCCTCCCAAGAAGACTCAAACTCGGAAAGTCAGGAAGAGTCCATATGGGATTTCTTTCAATATGTGTGTCTAATATGAGTTGGGTTCTGAGTACTTTGAATATTCTTCCATAAGAAATCCATGGGCCTCGGTAAAGAATGAATTTGAGTGTAGTTTAATATAGTGCTTTTCCTGAAGTGATAGATGGCTGTAATGGCGGTACGTAGATGAGAGTTGTATTGAAATTTTGTGGTTAATTCTCTTCGTGGATTCGATTTCTCGAAATTAAGTAAATTCCGTTCTCAGGAGTGGACGCGTTCAAAGGAACTTCTCGAATAAATATGGACCAAGAATTTTCCTTTTTTTCGTTACGATTTAAGGAATGACATCCCCCAAATGTCCGTGGGTTCGATGCCGGTGTATAAAAATTCTAGCTCAAGTAACACTCCGAGATGAGCTTTAGAATTCTATTTTTAACACTACTTAATGATATCATGATATATATATATATATATATATATATATATGGATTTAAATCCCGTAGGTTCTTACTTTGACGAATATGGGTCTGGTATTCGGTCACCCCATCAGTCACAGACACTTAACATCTCATATGACATGTAATGTGAAGGATTTTACGATAAGGAAAACAATGAGCATTCTCAGTGGGTCTCTGGAGAGAGCAAACAAATTGATGGAGAAATGGTAGCAAAATGAAAAAGCTCGAAATTGTGGAATATCTTTTATCGAAGCCTTTTTACTTTCTCCATATACGAAGTATAGAGAAAGTATTGTTTTCATGAAAAAAATTCGACCTTGAGATTTCAACGGAAATACATGTTTTGGGGTCCCTAAAACACGTTTTGACTATTTTCGGAATGATGTCTGTGTGTATGTGTGTGTGTGTGTGTGTGTGTGTGTGTGTGTGTGTGTGTGTGTGTGTGTCTGTATGTGTGTGTGTGTTTGTGGCCCCTCTAACGTAAAAACTATTGTTCGTATCAATACAAAACTTCGTATATAGTACTGCGGTGTGTGCTGTCAGAGTTGATTAGTTTTTGGAGTAAATCGGTTGACCGGAAGTCGAGCTTCATTCATTCAAGCTCATTTCCGGTTTTCAAAATATCTCCATAAATATGATATATACGTATATTGTTTTACTTATAAAAGTTTTAGATAATAAAATTTACTATAACTTTTGTATTTAACATATTTTTATATCACCGGTTGATTAGGAGTTATTCGTGAAATACCGATAAACCGGAAGTAGCTGTTATGTACTTTGTGGGCGCTCTAACTTAAAAACTATTCATTTTATCAACACCAAATTTTATATATAGTAGTTTGGTTAGTATGTTTAGAGTTGATTAGTTTTTGGAGTAAATCGGTAAACTGGAATATGAGTTTCATTCTTCAAAGCTCATTTCCGGTTTTCAAAATATCTCCATAAATATGATATTTAGGTATATACTATTATTTGTAAAAGTTTTAGAAAATATAATTTACTATATCTTTTGGTTGAATCATATTTTTGTATCACTGATTGTGTAGGAGTTATTCATAAAATACTGATAAACCGGAAGTTGCTGATTATGTACTTTGTGGGCGATCTGGGTTCTATGGGCGAAAGGCCAATTTCATCGTTTTTCATCGATCATGTCCCGTAAAACATTATTTATAATGTTTTTGGCGTCAAAGATAATATATATATATATTAATTACTCATATTCCAAGTTTAGATGGAATATAGAGTTCGAAATTACTGCGGTAGATAAATATTTACATCTTATATATATGGAGAAAGTCATGTGCTGGCCACATCAGATTTTTCAGATAGTAATGGAGGACTAAGGGTGAAAAATCTGAAATAATTTAGCGATCGTCATCTAGGCTCCGAAATTCAAACCAGCAGTTTAACCGGATTAATAAAATCGACAAGATCTTAATTTGGTATTGGGTGGCTACAACTGAGTGTGTGGAGATCCAAAGGGATATGTTAATTTAGCAGGGAACAGCTGGAAGTTTTGGCTTAATCTAAGTTTTTACGCTTTCACAAGTGCCTTCTCTAATCGATTTTTTTAAGGTAACCGGCAGAATCCACCAATTTCGAAGAAATTAGGTATTTATTAGTGAGTTGTAGTGTATGGCACTGCAAACCCGTGTCCTGAGTGATCGTTGTTGAGTTTCAGTGCCTGTGTGCTTGGTGCTTGGTGACCTGGTGAACGATTTATTGCGTTTTAGTTCCATTCTCAACTTTGAGCTTCTTCCGGTTGCCTTTCTACCGACATTATTGTCTTCATTAAAAACGTTGTTATTCACCTGAAGTGACGTGCCGTAGTTAGTTCGGTAGTGGCGGAATCCCGGAAGTGGTACTAGTTCCAATTATGGTGCGTGTAAAGTGTCTAAAAAATTTACCAAAGGATGGTTATCATGTACTGTGTGTCACGGTTGTAATGTCGGTTTTCATTTTAAATGTGTGGGGATTTCTGAATCTACGTGAAAGGGCGAAGCCCTAAAGAAAAAGGAAGAGTACCAGTTGCAGGAGTTTGGAAGGGCAAAATGACGGATGGGGTTCGGAGGACCAAATTAAACAAGACATAATCTTGAATTGAGGGATCTTAAAAGTTCTGTAGTATTTTTAATCTCATCATATGTCGACGTCAACAGAAGCGTTGCAAACAACTCGGAGCTTGCAAGCGAGTTAAAAGAAAGAAAGTTTGCAAAAAGAAATTGAAAGAAAAGACAAAATAATTGATGACCTGGAACTTAGAGTCAATAAGTTAGAACAAAAACAACTCTCATCAAACATCGAGATAACGGGAATTGTAAATAAAAAAATGCTCAGGTGAGGAATTGAAGAGAGGAATTGTCAAATTAGGAAGAGAAATGGAAATTGACAATTTTTAGGAAAATGAGATTGATGACATCTATTCTTTGAAAACAAACAACGAAAAAATTCATTGAAAACTTATAAGTTTTGTTAGGATTTCTAGTTTGGATACGTCCAATATCTATTTTAAAATAATTTTTTCTATGCTAAAGCTTTTTAGTGCTGTAGATATAAACTTCCCGAGTCTCTGAGAGTTCTTTCTTCCAAGAGGTTGCAAAGCTGAGAAGGAAAAAAATACTTACGGTTATTTGGCAAGCAACATAAAACGTAATATCCACTCATTAGATCCCCCACATTGGCGCGCCCATGCTTATTTGAATATCTTTATTTATTAGACTATATCATCAGCAGTTTTGTTAGGATTGACTTCATCCTTTTTTTTAAACTTACCTCCTCTTCTAAGAAACAAAAAATCATATATATCAGATGAAATTTACAGTATTTTTCTCTCCATTTCTTTGTATTCATCTTTTTTGTGTGGTCAACAGTTCTTTGGTATTCCTCTTTCTTACTGCCAGTTCACATGTCATTCTTATTCACTCATTCTCATTTCTTTGACAAACTTCATTTGGTTCCGTGAGCCCTGTAATTTTTACACTTTAATTTAAGTTTAAAATTTTTCTATGCTATATAAAATTAGAAATTAGAACCTCTTGATATTGGAATATTAAAATACTAAATGATATTAAAATACTGAAATGATGTAGGCTTACAATTAAGCCTGATTTCGCCATGTTTTTATTAGCTAAATATTCAATTGAATGCGTCACATACCGCACATTAAAAATACAGTAGACTGTTGATTATAGTTAATAATATAATTGAATTTGAAGAATTAAAGTTACATGCCAAGGTGAAAGAAAGGAAGACGTAATCTTACAATTATTTAGACTATGTAATAGTTACGTGGTTTGAGCAGTAGAGATCTGACGCAAACCCAGTATTTCGTACTGAGTGTTCAAAGAAAACAAAAATTTTCCATGAATTGAAATTTTAAGGGGCATTGCATGACCACGTGGTGAAATAAATCATTCGTTGAATTCTATCTCCAGAAACAAATTGGCTGCATCGAAAAGGAAGCTGAAAAATTTAAGTCATAGTTTTAACATTTTATCAAATTTATTTCAAGTCATCAAGTCACAGTTCCGAAATCTGTGCGTAATTTACGCGCAAAATACCTTTCAGCTGAATTATTTGCTTCAAAAATGGTATATTATTAATAATATAATCGAAAATTAATTTTTACTGCTATCTTGTATTGCTTCAATACTTTTTCAAATTTCTACGGAAATTCGGTTATCGAATTATTTTCGTAAATATACTGCAAATTAACAGGTAATCATAAAATAAGGATCAGTATATTTTCTATCATCCCGAGTAATGAAGAGTCTACTGTACAGACTTTTAATCGTCCAGAATGCTTAATAAAGGAACCAGTTCCTTGGAATTGTCTCTAAACTCATCTTGAGATGTGCCCTCCGATATTGTCCCTAAAATAAGACGATCCTAACTTATGCATCTAATAATGGTTATTTCACAAAAAAACATAACCATTAACTTACGTTTTTTCCGATATAGGCCTCAAGCTACTAGCGGACTGTGAAAAGAATTTACGGATGTCCATCTGTACCTAATGAAATCCAAACTAAACTCTCCTTCGAACTTTTCACTTTGAATTTCTCAAAAGCACTACTCACGAGCCTAGCTTTGCATTCACACCCTTAATACAGTCACATGCAGAAGATCTAACTGAGCGTTGTATCAAACGTAATCTTAATCTCTGTTTTCAGGGTTTCGAATTACTTCTCGAATGCTCCCTTGTATTTTTGCGAGGCGTAAACAAATCAGCACTTTCGAATTTTTCTCATGGGAATCTTATTTTATGGTGTGAGTCATCTAACTAAAGGCTTAAGAAGTGCACGCGTTGAACATTAAGTGCGAAACTCTCGTACATCGCCGTTCCATTGATATCGATGTCGGATCTAGGCCTGCTTTGCTAGCGAAAACATCACCTTAGCTGAAATTGGAGCCATATTTACCAGTATGCGAAGCTTTCGCTGAAATTATCAAGCAAACGCATGACTAAAAGTGTTTCTCTAAAACTTGCGTGATGGTTGGGGTTTTGTACTCTTCGCCAGAAAAAAAGCACAGAGCTAGTCATAGGACTTAACTCTTGGGGGGGGGGTTTGAACCCCTAAAACCCCCCTGCGGGAATACACTATGTTCTAGTAAACAACAGCCCCCCCCTCGGTACGCCCATGTTCAAATCAATTATAATGTTTTAGAACTCTGGATTAGACGCTTTTTTATAAATCAAAAGATTCTTCAATTATTACGAATTGAAGGTAATCCAGGAAAATACTGTTGTACCCTATGAAGAAAATTCTCTTATTGGAGATAACATTTTGGTTTAATTGTATGTTCAAGATGGTTTTTATCAAAGTATTCACATAAATTATGATACGTAATGAATACACATTACTTGCCATTACTAAAGCTCAACGTATCTCAAACGGCCCCATGTTCATGAGAGAGGTTGATGCACGTAGTAGAAATATACGCGTTGAAAGAGAAAGTTAGCCAAAATTGATTTTAATATTATACCACATGGAGAAACAGTAATTGAAAACTGTCCAGTGAAATTTAATTATAGTTAATTATTCTCATATTTACAAGAAAAATAAGAAAAGAAAAATATTTAAAATTAAAAATTTGGAAATTCGTATCGAATTTGTTTGTACTTGTTCTTTAAATACTCAATCTCATTTCAGAAACGAAGAAGTTCTCATTCTTAATAATTTTCTTCCTTTTATGATCTTTTTTGATACTTTTAAATTTCCTGGTAAATAAATAAGGAAAGGGTTTAGGTGACTTTGCACATAAGGGCGTGCACCCAGGAAAACTCCCAAGGAAAAACGGACTTGAAAAAAGTCTGACAGGGCCGGGAATCGAACCCGGGATCTTCCTCTAACCGGGAGGCTGCCTTAACCATCTAGGCTACCCGACCAGAACATTTTAACTTTGCACACAAAGTCCCCAAAATGGCTTGTTAAAATGTTCTGGTCGGGTAGCCTAGATGCTTAAGGCAGCCTCCCGGTATGAGGAAGATCCCGGGTTCGATTCCCGGCCCTGTCAGACTTTTTTCAAGTCCGTTTTTCCTTGGGAATTTTCCTGGTAAATATTCTGGGAAAATACATCTTGAAAAATTTGAAGGTTATGTCGAAAGTTTTAAGAAAAATGCGTTCAAAAAAGTAGTTGCCAACTACTTTTCGCTATACTTCATTCATTCAAAACATCCAGCGAGATAGTATTCTGAGAAAAGACTGAATTTTATTTGTGTAATTTTAATCGCTATTTTCTATTATAAACATTCGAAAACGAACATACATTGCGGAAGTTAGATCTTCCGCAATGTATTGTATGAATTATAATACGTATGAAATATATTATTATATACGAGTAAAAGTAGCTTCTATACTGCAAGCTTATAAAAGGTATTTATAATCTTTGTTCACATGCCACGTTTTGAGTTTCAATGTTATCAGGAAGGGATTAAAAAAAACTTAAATATTGCTGTAATTTCTAATTTTTGTGAACGCCTGGTGTCGAACCCAGCACCTATTGGAACATACGAATAGGCATAATAAATTTTTAAGACCAAATCTTAATTAATACAAAATTTGAAGTACAGTCCTGGCCAAAATTAACATAGCACCTCCCTAGCGATCCTTACGGCCGGTGCTGCGTTAATTTTGGCCAGGACTGTACATATCATACCAGGAAGGTCCTGAAATAAGACTCCATTATCCCCTATCTGAAATGCATTGGATATTACATATTGGCAGTTGTAAATGCAGAGTATGACTTAATCTTATTTAATGCAAAGTTTCAACTCGATATCATGCCGGGAAGTACCTAAAATTATAATGCATATAATATTTAAAGTATTCATTTTACATTATTATGGACACGAGCTCAATCAGCCTCAATTTACGGCAAAAGCAGCAAATATTTGAGGAATATCTTCAGCGACACGATTTATCGTAATTATGCAACTGGGTATCAGAATCTTCAATTTTCGTTTCTTTTCATATTAAACTGAGGAAAATGAGAAATCAGGCTATCTTATTCCTCAAATCGACTCCTTATCGAAGTAGTACCAACTGCTACTTGGGGGTGTGTCTCCGCGTGCGGAAGAGGCGTATCGGAGGAGAGTCAGCCACCAATCGCCATTTGATTGGACAGTCGGTTTATCAAAGTTCTGCAGAACAGAGAAAGAAGATGGTTTGGTTTTTACATGGCCAATTATTATTTTGTAAAAATGTAGTCGATGTATATGGCAATTTTTGTTTCCTCGATAAACAGATTAAGCTAGTGTAGTTTTTTTAACCAATGGTCATTCATTAATTTCGTAGACCTTTTGTAAGCTATTTAGAATGTATGCGAGGAATGCATGCACGTTCTTATAATCACTCGGAGGAAACCACCTTCACAAAGATATCATCATTAAGCCATCACGTAACAACTCCATTTTGAAATCATGAATATTGCTCTGTTTCGTTCGTCGCTTACTCATTATCTTTATGGAAGTTTCGTGACTCCTTTACGGTATCTAAAAGACGATGTTTATAGATGATGTTTTAGTGAGTATGTATACATGCCATTGGGGATATTTTAAGGGAATGGAATTCGATACGAGGATATTGAAGGGAAATTCCGAATTTAGATAGGAACAGATGGGACGATATCCGGCGGATTCAAAACATCGAGTTCGTTCTGACTCTGATCTCGAGGAAATCGACGTTGTTTTTGCATCCCATAGGACGTACTCTGTCAGAAGACGTATCCGCCGAGATAAGCAAAGTATATGGTTATATCTAAAACTGTTAAAACCTATATAAATCTGTTACATTATTTTTTTACAGTTTTGTATACTTGAATACATTTTGGTGGTATTCAATTTACTTTATTTCGATATCGGTACAAATCAAAATTAGCTTCTTGCTCAGCTCGTATTAGAGGGGATATTTTTTATGCTTTTAGAATTGAATCGTAAGAAAAATGATGAAATGAATAATGTCACCTTCGAACGAGCCCTTTTTTAAATAAAAATAAAATCCAATATATAACTGTATATAATCAAGTGCTACAGATCTAAAACACCTAAATTGGCATGAAGGGGGACATTGAAAGGAGTAGATAATGTATTATCAGCTGTGAATTCCTAAATATTTACTCGTTGTTTAGTTTAGAGCGTGTGCCTGATTTGTGATTCGTAGAACTAATTCATTTTGTGGCTTTCGACTTAAGTGGTTTACGATAAAAGTAAATGTAAATGTGCAGCTATATGAAGGGTCTGTTCAAACAGCGATCGTTCAAGAATCGAGAAACCGTCCGAGCAGCAAAACCTTAAAATACAATCATTTGACACAAACTAAACAAATTAAATGCAAAAAAATAGATGTGATTTTTAATAAAAATTCCGTTTTCCAATCAGATTTACCTTTTAAATGAAATATCATCACCATAGGATACCATAACATGTATTGATATGCATTAATAAAAAGTCGAGTTGTATACGAAGTAAGCAGCTGTTGAGGCGACATGTATCGATCGGTTTTACATCTCATTGCCGACTCTCGTTAATAAACGTTATTTTCAATAGGAAAGAGACTAAAATTTCCGTCGTTTAATGTCGAATTATTCTGTGGTCGGATTTCGCAGTAAAAATTCATTGCATGCGTAAAAAAATTAAACAATATTATGGAACTTTCACAAATGTTTAAATAAAGATGTATTCAATGCCTATCAATAAAGAGAAGATCGTCTTTCATTCAAAAGTAAGACCCTTCTAAGAGATCTAAGATCGCCGAATTTTGTGAAAATTTTGAAATTAAAAAAATGCATAACTTCGCAAAGTAACCCACTATGGGGTTTTTAAGGAAAGGCGAATCTCATAACTTTTGTAAAATAGAGTTTAATTTCAGCCTAATTTAATAGGGACACCCGAATTAATGCAAATAAAACTAGGAAATCCAAGAGATATATCTCTCGATCTCATTAATAATTTAATCCCGAAGAAGTTTTCACTCATAAAATATGCAATGAACTATGGCATATGTGTTATTGTTTATGTATATTTATCATTGAAAGGGAAATGGTTGTTTTAGTTGTATACCCTCTATCTTTTTGTTTATCTGCATAGTTATAGGGGTAGAAGAAACCTTATGGCTTCCAGTTTTTTTAACTAGTTATGTAACTTAGAGTGCAGTACATCCATTAATATGCTAATTCGTTTCCTATATCACCTTTTATAGTGCATATAACATCTTCCGACTCCATTTTATCCGTTATTTGATTAATTATTATTATTTCTTTGTTCATTATAAAAATATTACTGTACGCTTCTAAAGAGAGAATTATTTGCCTGAATATTAACTGTGCAGCTTTTAGGTTATCTTTCTATTTTGAAATTATTTATATTTTGAAGGACAAAATTGTAACAACTATTTCTTTTCAGGTAAGCATTCCGATAGGCCGCTGGAATGTGAACAGGGACCTGTGACCAGACTAAGGTATTTCAAAGAAAGCGAATCATCATTATATTGAAAACGATACACAGTTTTGCATTCGGGACTTACTAATTTAAATATCGTCTACATTTTCAAAAGCCTTTGGTACGAAGTATAAAGCACGTTCCATCGCTTGGACATAAAATAAGACTACAGTAGAGAGATATTTAGAAGGTTGTATGGCGTGCTCGCAAATTAATGCCAAGAGAAGTGTTTTTGAATATTCTGCGTAATTAGAGTCCCATTAATGAAAACTTCCGTATAACAGTAAGAGTGTTTCATCGGTGTGGAATATTCGAAGAAAGACGTTCAGACTTTTATTCATCCTTCGAGCGTGCCATTCTCTGGCGACCGCGTAATCACATTGCAGGTAACGATGCGTTTACTTAATTGCTTCCATTGGTGACAAAGCAGAAGCGAAAATAGTGGTTTTTGGCCGTTTTCATTTGAGTCAAAAATAGCCACTTTAGTCTCTTCACAGCGACGAAGACTTCGTCAGGTCTGCTTCCGTTTCGAGCCATTTTAGACGATTACTTCGAGTCCAGTACATTGGAATGCATATATTGTGTATACAACACTCGCTTTCCTCTACTGAGCAAGGGACTATATCTGATTTTCTTTCTTCTCTGCTATTAAAGTCAATTGGGAATATTTAGAGAAAGAAAGTATTTGACTCTTACTTCACGTCGCACGTAATATTCTTGAGATTGGCATTTTCAAATATGGTTGATATCTCAGCTAATCATCGTTTTATCTCAAATAAAATAACATACCATCGACAATGTGGAAGGTAGAGAATTAATTATTTCAACTTAGTTATAGATGATTTCACCAAAAACTCAAAGTCCTCTTAATTCATAGTCGAAAGTTATATCGAAGATCAAATTACGTTTTAATTTACAAATGATGGAATGTGGTTAAGACGTGGCTGAGTAGTAGTTCAGTAGTTAGTGGTAGTAGTCAGTAGTTCAGTGGTTGGGAGACATGGGTTCAAGTCTATTTTTTACTTCTCGTACAACAGTTTAGATTTTAGAATTCGCCGGTGTATTTCGTCGAAGCATGCCTTCCTCTGGACCATCTTAAATAGAGCGGCAGTGTGAGTATGGATTTTTACTTCCCTGTTTCTACTAAGTTTGCTGTAAACTAAAAATTCTAAGAATTTCGATAACAAATGAATATTTTCAATCGATTGATTACAGCGTTGTATTAAGTAAATAAAACTCGTAAATGTCGTTTACTATGCCATCTAATGTTCTAAAATACCATTTAGGTATAACCAAAGGGAATTTCAAGGGTCCTTTCTGGGGTCAAGAGGTGGTCTTGCGAATACTTTCCCCCGTCTGTAGCTCATAAGTAATTCACCTCCGGTGTGGGGATTTTCATTTGAGCTGTCATTTCCGACATTTGGTCAAGCGGATCTCGTGAAACGCATCTTTAATTGAAGACGATATTTGGCGAAGCAATTTGATGAAGAATTCCTTGCTTACCTAAAGAAGATTATCAAATATCTTTTTAATTTGGCAAAAAAGTTATCTCGAAACGCTAACGACATTGCTGCCAACTTCGAATAAAGACGTCTTAGAGCATCCAATTCCATTTATTTAGGCCATGAATTGTCATGAGCGTATTCCCAGAAATTTCGGCGCCTCGTTCAAATACAATCGCATACCATAAATAGGTCTTCTAAGCGAACGTACGCATCCTTACACCTGCACTTAAGTTGTGCAATGAGTTACAATCGTGAGTTCCTCTCATATATCCTGTGTTTTCTTGAAAACTCTTAATATAATCTGTAATTCCTTCTGATTGACCAACTCCAAATAATTGGATGACAATAATCTTATTGGATCCATTTTATGATTATTGAAAAAGGGCGAGGGATTAAATAAGGTCGGACATTGAAAAGGTTTCATTTAAGGATTTCTAAATTATAGGAGTCCTCGGGAGTTCCTAATTTAATATATCAACTCTTTAGCAGGAGTAATATGATGTTTGGAACCGCGTAAACTCGTGGAGGTAGTTTCGTACTTATAGCGTAGTCGCGTACAAAAGAACAGGAAAATTTTACTCGTGCAATTTTATTGTAGTTGGATTTTAAGACAATTGGATTGATTTTTAACAGAAATCCAAGCTTTCGCTATAAGGAAAAGATCAAGGAGAAATCAACATTTAATGTTAGTCGTTTGGTTAAATTGGTATGGCGACGCAAATCAAATTTTAAAATTTTATTTGCGTCGATATACAAATGGAATGTAGATATAAATCTTATGATACCATTGTAAATATGTTGGAAGAGCTTAGAATCGATTTTTTCACATTTTACAATAATAAATAATCGTGAGTACTCAGAAATAGATCGTTCAGAAATAGATATAATTGCCATACTTATTATCTCTTCGTAAATGTTTTCCAGGAACATGTAGAGAGCTTAATGCAGTCAAATGCTATGTTTGAGAATACCACTCCACCATAGAAAATCTGTTTCATTTGCATCAATATTTTCCTTCATGTTTTAAAAAATTGTTGAGACTTTGAAGTCTCAAATATCTCAAGATCTACTGGGTATCGACTTTTAAGTGCTCTAGAAGATCTTACAGAAATCTATAAATATTAACTGAAAAAGTTTACATAACGAAAAAATCAATTAACAGAAAATGTACGAGTCAATTAAGAAATAGAGAAAATCATTCGAAATCTTTCAGAAATACCCATGTCTCATTGTTGTCCTATGCATGTTTAAGAGTTACTTTCCTGTAAAAATTACATTAATTATAAGTTATGATAAATTTAATGTAGTTATACTTACCTTGCGAATGTTCGAATCTTTTCTCTCAGTAGAATACTTGTAAAGCATATTTATAATACCTCTAATTCGAAAACTTATAATTATTATAAACTCTAACTCATTAATTGCTTTTCTATGAAAAACCCAGAATGGGAATTTAGGAAAACCAATTTTTCCTGTTGTAAACGTCTCTGAAGGTTTATCAGAAACCTTAAATCACAACTATTCTTCAATTCAATCCTTCAAAACTCAATCGCTCCAACTACCATTTTTTAAAACTCAGTTTTCTTCCGATTAACGCCACCGACGGACGAAATGAGAACAGCTGTACCGACAATATCGCAACACACTTTTTAGCAAAAAGGAGCATTTGGTCGTAAATCGCAAAATACACGAACGACTTGACGGTTACATGCGCCTGACTTAAACTGGCCCAAAAAAAGACGTTTTCCAGAGCCTTTAAAAGTGGTCACTCGTAGTTTTGCCCCCGAAATATTTACAATATTTGAGGGAGTACTAAAACCGGCTGTAATTTTGCAGCCTCCGCCGTGCGACCTCCATAGGGCCCTGTTTTATCGATTTCCCCCTCTGATTCACCTTTCCAAACTTCCCCTCCCTACGTCACTTCCCCTACGTCACTTCCCCCACAGCGCCACTGCTGCTGCCCTCTATTCTTCCCTGCTGTCAATCTTCTCTTTATACTCCTCCCTAATTTACCTTCCTCCCCATTCTTCCATTATCTGCATAAAGTAATTTGTCTGTCCATCCGCCCCTAGACAAGGGAACCTTGAAAAGAAAGTTGGGACACGACTGTTAAGGTATTAGAGGTTTAAAACCTCCAATGGCCGTTCTTGTCGGCGTTCCTCTTCTCATTCCCCGGTATTCCGAGAAAACCGCACTTTTTGAGAGCACTCAATACGCATTTCGAATGCGTTTCTCTTCAGGAGTGAACACTGAGGATCGAGAGGACACAATTCGCCAAAATACCTTCGGCTCGGAGTTTAACATTTCGGATATCGGATTTTCACGGACGCAATAATTATACTTCCTTAATGCCGCTCGGTGCCGTTCTAAGAGATCGATCGTGGAGCTTAACTTTCGTAGGAAGAGTGTATGCAGCCGGTCCAGAGTATTAGAAACATAAATAGAAGAGCATTTGGTACATATACCGTATCTCTATCGTTTTGAAGGACGGTGCTTTCTTTCTTAGTCGAGTTTTATCCGTTTCTCAGTGTTGCCGGTGGTTTTTGAGGTGCAATTGAGGCATATTATTGATATTTTACGATGGAACCTTGGTTTAAAAAAATCGATGGCTTCTTTCATCATGAATAGCTGAAATTGTGACCCGTTTTCTAATTTCTCGTTGACTAACCTTTGATATAGTTCTCAGATTTCATTTTGCTCTGTTTGAAGTAGTTCGCCGTGAGAGATGCATATATCTCATGTTATCTGCAAGGTTTTTTAAAATATCAGCATAAACTAATAATTCACTCGAGTGATTCTTAATTCACTTCCTTCTTAGTTTAGAGTAGTGTCATGTAAAAGAACATGGGAATCACCGGTAAACCCAGCGACATTAATTCCTTACCTTGGTGTAACAAGAATATAGTTGAAATAATTTACGGTTTTTTGACTCCTTGGTTATTTACAACTTTTTCTTTTTTCCAGAGTATTAGACATAGCGAAGTCCTTTGAATTAACGTTCAAGCAAATTTTCCTATGCCTAAGAAAAAATGACCATTTATTGTACGAAATTCCCCATCTTCTTTCAAATGACATATCAAAGTTATATTAGCTTCTTTAGAAACTTGATTGGAGAAATTAATCCAGTTTTTCACGTTTTAATTATTGACACAATCATAGTTCCGACATATTAGGTCTGCGTTATTAGTTATAATTAATAACTTTGATAACATTCACGGAAGAGGCACTTATGAGAAATTTCGACAGAATTAAATTCTTTGTCGAGATAAATCACTTTATTTCAAAAATTCTTTTTGGCGACTTCTTGCCCTTCGACGAAAAACAATTGCTTACAGAATGAAGTAGATATATTAAAAATCACGTTCATTCGAAACTTGCAGGCCTTGAATGATAAACTTTTATTTAATTTTTTGTAACCAGATTAAAAGGAGAAAAGCAGTTCTAGGTGTCTTTTCATGCTTTATATTTCTTATTTCGTATACAACATGATCACTAAACGTAGTTCACTTCTCTACAGATTTCCTTGCGTGTGCTGAAATTGCGCGGATAGACCTGAATGTCATTTTAACGCTGCTATTGATCTGTAGATCCCTAAACTCCGATTAACTTTGATTTTCAGTTTCCTTTCCAATGTAAAAATTTCCGTCTCACAATTTCCATTCACTCTGATGATAATCGGAACTCCGAAGTGAAACGCTGTTCAGAAGGAACGGAAATAAAGGAATGATTGATACTCTCCCTTTGGGATTCGCTTACCTGTCATTCCGCTCACCTTTCATAATCGCCATTTTCACTACTTAGATTCGTCGAAGAAAAACTCCTATTATTGCCGATGGAAATTAGCTACTTGGCCTCGGAATATTATCGAGCAGTTAATGAAAGTATATTCGTGCGTAACCGTGCAATGAGGTGGTCGTCATTCGGTTGAAATTAAGGCAATAAGAACGTGCAAGTGGGCGTTTCTCTCTTATTACTTCTCTCCAATTTCTTCGGCAATGGACTGCGTTTTTCGGTTTCCCGCGAAAGTGTGATCTCTCGGTTCCCTCGTAAGAGAAACCTTCTGATCTGTTGTTTCGAGCAGTTGAAACAATCATAAGTAACACCATTATCTGCAAAATTTTCTGCATCTACATATTTAACCTACAAGCCGCCTTTCGGTGTGTGGCAGAAGGTGTCCTCTCCTAATCTAATTACCTTAATTACTTACGACTCGAACTGACACTAATTTCCTTGATTTTTCAGTGTCAGAACGGAAGTACACATTAATATAAAATAAAGTAATAAGAAGGACGCATATCGTCTTCTTCCTCAGAAAACATACTTTTTCCGAATTTATTAAGTAAATGAAACCTTTGTTTAAATCTTATAAGAATTTCCACCCTGCGTCCTGAAGTCACTGAGTACAATTCGTAGCCTTTCATTGTACTTTTTCCGCTTCACGAATGCAACACTTTCCGGCGTATGCCAAAGCTCTAGCGAAGTCGCTCGCGTTATCCTCCGTGATCTTTCTGATGTGACGATAGTATACACTAACGCTATTTAGTATGGTGCATTAACTAATTCGTATTCACAAAGAACCTTACGAACGTGGTAAATGCGGTTTCATAAGTATTTCTTAACTTTGCATTCCATCACGTTATCCATCACAAATCCATCGCATTAGAAGCATAAATTCCTCTAAATTTTCCAAAATATCAAGTATTTTAATTTCCAATGTTGACCATTGAATGTTGTATTGATTTTCGTAATGATTGATACCAGAAAAAGCATAAAATTGGTCGAATTCCCTCTTTAATGTTTTATGTAAAAACACATTATGAGATTAGACTGACACACTTTCATCACACATTTGACACCCGAAGGGATACCTCTTCACTAACGTTTAATTCCTCGTCTCTTTATTATTTTTCGTTTAAATCTATGAGGGTATTTTTTCTTTCCTTTAAAAAGATCTCGCGATTGTTTTAGAAAATATAAACGAATTTAGCCTATGATGCGTATTTTGTTAACTAAAATTTAATTTCAGAAACCGTTGAATCCGTAATAATGGAATATTCAATATTTAAATTCTGTTATAAAGTTATGTGTTTGGTGTGAAATACTTGTAATTATAACTTCAATTGTAATCGCTAAATAATTGGAGTAAATTGAATATGAGCGAAATGTCCGTTTTCAATGGGAATCCGAATGGAAAAGCATCAAAGAACGAATTCTGAACATTTCGTGTTTCTCATCAGATTTTCTCTTTTTCGTAAAATATTGTGTTTAAAGATTGATAAAGGGAATCGTGAGTGTTTTTCCTGTTGATTCCTTTAAATAAGTGCCTTGGAATCTGAGAATGATGTCGACAAATTGTCCAAATCCAGAGATCGAATCTGCTGGGAATGCCAATGGAACGCCGCTTTTGATTTATTACCCGTTGACATGCGGCAACAGGCACGCGTAAAACGGTTGGGGTATTGCCTTCGAGATAATCGGAAGACGACCGAGTTCAATGAAATTCGTTTTGGGTTATGGACGAATCCTCAGCCAATCGCAGCATCGCATCGAAATAACGAACAAACATTTCCGCCTTTTTAAAGACAAAATGCAAATGTTCCGAGGAAAGGGAAAGTAACGATCCGAGAGTAACGATTTACACAAAATGGAATCTAAATTTATTTGTCGAAAACGATCGTGTAAGATAAAGTGGAGGAATTCCAACTGTAGCCGAACCTAAAATTTTAAAGTCAGATAGCTGTGGTCAGACTGAAGCAAGCGAACTTCGCAAAATTCAAAAAGGATAACGTTTTCGAAATCAAGCGTCGTCAATATTGGCGTCAAACTTTTCATAACCGAAAATATTACGAAAACCCAATTATTTAATTTACCCAATAATTTAATTATTATTTAATAGTATGCGTGTACAAGACTTCTTGACTGGAATAAGATTGGATACCATTTATTTTAGTTAGGAGTTCACCTTTTCTTGATTTTCTAAAAGATAACAACGCTTCAATCTGAAAAATAGTGTTTGCCAGTTTGAAAAATACTCAAATTCGAACCCAAGACTGTTAGGGGGACAGCCACGCTGCAAAATGGAATCGTTTACCAAATTAGACAAATGCTTCTAACCCTCCAGTCGTTTATGTGTATAGTCTTAGATACCGTAACGTGGGTTTACTCGGAGCGTCCAAAATGAAAGCAGCTTTCGCATTAACTTTACTTATATCGACGATAAAAAAAGAATCGTTTATTTTGACCTCACCAAGGCAGACAGAGTCCAAGTTTAATTTTTTGTCCCGGATTTCCTGCTGTATTCCAGTTTAACAGTGGAGGTTAGCTGAAAAGAAACAAAAGAGAAAATGCAGGCGATCTCTTGTGTCAGGAGAACGAGATTAAATTTACCTTCAAGAACTGAGAAAAATTTGAACTTTCTTAAAAATCCCTTCCTCGAGTCCGACACACTTTGCTAATTGTTCTTCATTCGAACATTCTGAGGGTCATTTAAGTCAATAGAAAGGTTCGGTTATATCGCATTTCATAGCGTAATTTTATAAAGAAAGCGTTGAAGATATTTACTGCCCAATACTAAACAAATTGAATTATCCAAAACTGTTTTATAAATGAGAAGAAAATATCTGGAGTGGAGAAACTGAAAAAATTGAAAGCTCTTTGACGGTACTAAGTTCACGGTTTAAAAGGTTTAGGTTTGTAGATCATGGCGATTTATCTTTCCAATGTTCACATTTGATATTTTCAGATTTACTTTCATCAAAGGATAAGGTGCTAATCATTCGGATTCACATTTGAAATTTTTCAATGGGAATATTAGAGCCGTTTCGCCTTAAAGTGATGGAAACATATTCTTCCTAAAACTATGAGGAATTCAGGATTTAAACATTTATTATGTATCAGAACTTGGCCGTATGTGAATCGCATTTGTCAATCTAGAATTATTCCTAAAATTCAAATCCAGTCTATCATTTTACGCTATTTAAGATAAAGGTAGTTATTGGTCAAGGCCGTTGGTTATAAATAATATTGGTCAATAATGAACTAGATAGGTCGTTAATATCATAACATAACGTAGGCAGTTGCTAGTTTACATTGATGTGTAATTTTCCTTAATTCTTATGCGGGCGCATTTTGGTATCATCCAACTATCCGTAAAACAAAATATTAGTCTTGACCCCTTATAAATTCCACGGAGAATAGAGTGTAATTGGTTTGACGAAATATTAATCGCAACACACTGCCATTTTAGACAAGTGAACAATTATATGCGATGATTGCTCTATCAACTCCAGTAACATTAAACAATCAATGGAGATGTGTGGAACAACTCGTTGGATTTAATACTAAAAAGTAAATATTGGAAACAAAATCGTATGAATGACATCAACATCAGATCGAATTGCGAACGTAGAAATATTTCAAGATGGTCTAATTAAGTTCATCATTTTGGTATGAATAGGAAGCATTTTCGGTTATCATTCCTCATTTTTTATTTTATAATTTTTCCACCTTCATTAGTCACAGAATCGGAGGGATTATAAAGCACTATTAAATTATTAATGGCAGTTCGATGGCTTATTTCGATTAGAATGATAAATATGGAACGGAAAAAATGTTCGCAGTCAAAGTGGTTTTCAATGATAAATATATAATTTTCAATATGAGTGATAAAGTGGCGTTACGAATTATTAATTAATTCCGTGGATTATTTTGTTTTGTGTTCGCTTGATTTTAAAACAGCAATCCTTAAGGCCGGAGTGAACAAAATTGAATTCGGTTGATACATAAAGCGATCAGAATGTATTAAGAAAATTCAAATTTCCTGCTTATTTCGCATTCTCTAACACCTTTACATATCAAGTTAGCCTCGTGTGTGCCTCGGAGAAGGAATTGCGGACAAAATGTGCTATTTACGGGCTAACTTTGAATTATTATTGAATTCTCGGTTTAAATACTTAACATTCGAGGTCCGCCAAAATGAATTTTCAGTATATATGGCGAAGAAATTATTTATAAATGTGCATTTATTTTAATATTATGCCCTTCTATAAATATATTTTGGGTATCGTAAAGTAAATAATATGATTGTTGCATGCGTTTTTCGTATTTTGCGAAACGTGATGAAGAGATATTTCGCACAGCTTACCTCATAATTATAAAAAATTATCTTAACTTTGTCTGTTAAATGTTTACGATGATGTTTCGATTGCGAAATGTCACTCTTCAACTCTGCTATAAAAATAGTTTCTTTTTGCCTTGAATAAACCAAGAGTCTACCGTTTCGAGAGGTTTTCTGTGCACTTCAAAAGGTCACGCTGATTAGTATTTATCGCCATCACGATTATTGCTTATTTAAAAAAAATCAATTTCTCAGTGTACTTGCACCGGTTAATTGGCACTCTGATAGAGGAATTTATTAACTTCAGCTATTGGTATCTTTTTAAGGCCTTTCGATGTGCAAGTGATTTAATTTGGAAAAAGGTACCGAATCCTTGCAGTTCATTCTGTTGCTAATTATCATTACAGTGGTAATTGTCTTTAATTTCCACCGCTCGCAATGCGCATGTGCTACTTTTCGCACGTTGCCCACGAGTAGAACTGCTACTGACACATCGCTTCTTCGAAACCGTTGGGCTCATTCCTGAGTGATCGAACAAGAAAACTTCAATCGTACGAACTTCGTAAAGTATTGTAAAAACTTTGCTTACCTTAAACAAGGTTTAAAATATGAGAGATGGTGAAAGTGGAATATCATATTCATAAAAGAAGTGTTATCAAAACTCGCTGTTTAAGAAAGAGCTAACTTTATCCGATGCCTATAAATGTGCATGTTCCAGCGATTAAATTGCATTTTTGCGCATTGAATCTGCGGATATCTTTGTATGAACGGCGTAATTTGCCCTAAGTATAATGCTCGCCTCTCTGTATTAACATCTAAAGGCCTCCCAAATTAAACTGTAAAGTTAACAAACAAATAACATTGTCAGATTTAGTCTGACAGAGTTTCGTAGTCGAAAAACGCAACTCTTTAGAGTGAATTCCTGCGATCTGCGGCTGCACAGTCGGTGGTTCGCATCAGAATGGTTAATAATATATTCAGACGAAATATAACTTACTTGTACCCTTGAACTGATTCCTACAATTTTTGTGTGACAGAAGGAAATACTTAATGAAGCTCACACGAGTTTAAGTAAAAGGGAAGACCCCTGCATCGGCTGCTGTGAGGCCACTTGCTGTACTACGAAATTAGTAATAAATCTGCGACAATTGTTGGTTTAATAGTTTATTTCTATATTTGAAGACAAGGTAGTGGTTTTAGGGGTAGCAGTATTTACTTGTATCTCTTTTTAAGTTTGAGAAAAAGAAAGGAAAAAATCTTCGCATGATTTAATAGGCAACTGCTTACTGATTTTTAGAGTTGTTGTCATTCTTCAGCACTTAAACTTTGTCTTCCTTAAAAAGAGTTGCATCTCCAAGTATTTACCAAATTGGGAAATCGTCACTTTAGATGATGTCCATTTTTTATGATTATCTTTGTGGAATTCGGGCGATACTATTTGATCTTGAAATATCTCCTACCGAAATCAATTGCCATAACGAGGGTGTGTTGCGAATAAAACCAATCTGATGTGTTTCGGTAAGATTGTGAAACGTATTAGACTTTTGTGAGAAGTTCGCAGAAAACTTACCACCAATTACACGCCAAACAATTTTTAAAGCCACGGTAGAAATTTGAGTTGCAGCGCCATGGAAAAAAACCATCATATATAAGATTTAAAAACTTCCTCGTGGAATATTTAGATTCGCAATGTGCAGGTAGCTTGAGGTTTTCCCCGACCTTAAGGAATGAGTGGTTTAAGAAGTGCTGAGAATAACATGAGAATATAGATGAAGGAGCCGAGTATTTCATGAATATTTGAGGATTTGGGTCGAGGACAGAGGTTTTTTGTTTCGCGCACTGCAATCATTAATTCCTCTGTGGAATATCAGCAGAATGAAATAAACTGCGCGGCAAACATCGCAAAAAATTTGCATACTCAAATGAAACAGTATTACGGCAAAAGTAGCCCGAAGATTATGGAAGGGCGAGAGGTCGTAATGAGGACTTAGGAGGAGAAAAGGGATTACAGCGGGCCTTTTTATTCTAAGGGAAGCTTACGGTGGGCTATTTTATTCTAGGGGAAGCTTACCTGTTTCCTGAAAATCATGATTATGCTACCTCCCCACGGAATCTTATTTCGCCATATTGAATGTGTTTTAGAGACCTAAATTTGCGAAAATAAAACGAGCTTTTATACGTAAAATGATCTCGTTTAGTTCTTTGCTTATTTTCCGCCACAGTTTGGCATAAGTATGAAGTAACTAACAATAATTGCTCTTATGACGGTACGTGCTCATTTCATTTTTAAAACTCCATAAAATCGTCATCTCAAAATCCTGCTAAATCTAAATTGGGATTGTATTTCAAAATCCAATCGTTCGCAATCAATTTCTCTTCGAAGACAAAAACGACGATACGATTAACGTAAATCAGAAGAACAATTATTGTTTGAAACAACAGTATTCAATATCATAATAATAGAAGTATCGCTATACATATTAAAAACCATAATACCCGAATTAAGAACATATTTGACGAATAAAATATTTTTAAATGTTTTTATTCCAAAGATACATACATCGCATGCTCTGTGAAAACTTCTCTGATTTTCGTCTTTTATTTAAGTGAAATTTGGCTCGAACGGAAAGCGCAATATGAATTTTATCACGAGCTGAACAATGACATCCGAGGGCATTTCCTCACGGATTACCTAATAACAGTTGTATGCCGTTAATGAGGTATGCTAATGATGCCATCTTACGCATCAATTCTCATGTCGCTCATGAAGGCAATTTCCAGGATTCGCACCCTTTATTGCTGAATTGTTTCGCCTTTCAATCCGCGATGAACAAGGGATGTGCGCTTTAAGAACATTCCATAGAACATTCTCCATCAATACTGTTTCTCTGTTGCATGACAGTTACTGTGTTTTGCCATGCAGGTTCTGCTTTTCTAAAATTAAAAAATCTGATGTGGCCAACACATGACTGTCTCCATATTTATTGAAAACAGAAGCCTTTACCGGTAATGTATAAATTTATAAACTCATAAACAATCAGTGTTACGAAAAAATGTTTCATACAAAAGTTGTAGTAAAGTACATTATCTATAACTTCTGTACATAATTGTATATTCCTACATTGTATATTCCTACATTGTATTCTGACGGAGATATGTATGAAAAACTTCCATTTCTGGATAAACAACAACTTCCGGTTAACCACTGTTAAAGAATAACTCCTAAACAATCAGTGTTACGAAAAAATGTTTCATACAAAAGTTGTAGTAAAATACATTATCTACAACTTTTGTTAATAATTGTATATACCTACATTGCATTCTTACAAAGATATTTAAGAAACGAAATTTTTTTCCGGATAAACCGAAACTTCCGGTTGAGCGATATTCACCAAAAACTAATCAACTCTTGACATTGTTAGGAAAATACTAAATATGAATTTTGGAAATGATCGGATAATTACCATTTAAGATAGAGCGCCCACAATATTTTTTTACCACGGACAGACAGACACACAGAAAGACATGTTCGGGAAAATAGCGAAAACGAGCTCTATGTGCCCGAAAACATCCATGTCCGTCGAAATCTGGAGGTCGAATTTTTTTGCGAACACAATACTTTCTCTATACTATGTATAGGGAGAAAGTAAAAATATGGTTACTGGAATTCCCGAGCATATGCAGAGAAATATGATTTCTCACGTTTAATATCCGAGCATTGAAGGATTTGGCGGAAAGAGCAATTAATAAACATCATCGTCTTTTTAAACTTTTAGGTTTCTCTTGGAAAAAAAATCATTGCTGAATATTATATCCAATCATAGTTAACATGCTGCTTAACTTGCTAACGTTAATTATTTTATAATATTGCCTTCGAAAATAATCCTCGAGATAGGGTTATCTGTATTGAGACCAACCTTTTTACTTTCTCCATATACGAAGTATAGAGAAAGTATTGTTTTCATGAAAAAATTCGACTTCGAGATGTCAACGGAAATACATGTTTTGGGGTCCCTAGAACACGTTTTTTAGTTAATCTTAGATAAGAAAAATTTGAAATTTCCAATTGTTGCATAAGTTTTGCTACATATCCTCTAAAATCGCTATGTGCGATACATATCTTTTTCAAGGAAACATTATTTTGCTCGCAACATTTTATTTTGATAAATTCTACTAAATTATAAAATAGATCGAATTAAACGTAGATAAACATACACCTGTAGGGACCGTAACATCCATTCGATGCTCATTTATCTTTGTTGCTGATTTAGTTCCTTAAATTGCCGTATTTAATGGAGAAACGGCGTCAAAGAGTGCGCGCGCAGTGACGTAAATGAAAAAAACAGCGCAACTGCGAAAAGTAGGTTAGCGTCATTCAGTGGAGAATATTTTGTAATAAGAGCTGAACCGAAAGTATCCCATAACGATGCACCTATTCCTAACTCCTAAATGCAGCTAGAAATAAGCTATCCTTAAAATTTACGCAAGAAAATCTTTCGAAAATTATCCATCAAAGTTGATGTGGTTGCTTCACTCGATAATGTCATTTTGCGTTGAATGACTCAACGATCTATTGTGCGCTGCGAACTTTATCGGGACAATAGCAGCATTATCAAACTTAAGATTAATGTTTTTGGCACATGTCTCGAAGTGACTCCCAATAGATAAAGGAATCTTAAACAGTGGATGTCCTTGGAAGGTATCCTCCGGCTCCATTGATTTGCTGGAAATCTTTTACTCTCGTCTCTTTCTTTCGCAATTACAACTTAACTTCGATGAAGGCGATTGTCATTCAAGGACATCTATTCTGAACATAACGAACAGTAAAGCATTTGCTCTTAAAGTTTGTTATCGTACAGACAAATCAGATTTCGATATCTTTCACCCAGAGAATGATATTTTATTCATAATCATAACTTAGTTCGCAGTGACTTTTTTATTCTCTAAAGATGTATAAATTAGCTAAAGCTTTTTGAAGCAAAATTTCCCAGAGAATAACCAATCAGTCATATATATAAAAAATATATATGACTGATTGGTGTAGTATATACTATACTATAGTAGTAGTTGACTGAGGAGCGAATAGCATATGCATGGAGCCCAACTGGATATAAACATAAACGTGAACACTATCTTGCGGCTGATATCATATCCACGAAAGTTCTTACCTACGAATCCATTACCTCACATTGTGAATACCGATCAATGTTCGCTTTTCCCTTATGTCGTGTATGTTACTCTGAATCCATTATCGGGGATGATAGATCGCTAGTATTTATATAGTTTGCTTTAAATCGATGTAGATAGTAAAATTATAATTATTACCGAAGCTGAGGAAACCCATTTAGTACAAATGATGGACCTCCGGTAGTTCTCCAAATGCATTGATTTTGCCGAATCGAGATTTTCCTCGTATAAATTCTTCCGAAATTGGTCGCATATTTGAGATGTCTCTCAAAACATGGAGATCTTCTGAAATCAGGGTTTTGTCATTCCCTGGGGATGTTGCACCGCACGTGTGTACGTTGTGTAGTCAAAACAAAAGAGAGACACTGTACCGCGACATTAAAATATATTGGAAAAACTTTTATAAAAGATTCAAAGGTAAACCAACTATCACCCTATCATTCTTTAAGTGTGTTACCACGTGGAATTACTATACTGTCTTCATATATATGTAATTAATTTCAAATATTTCTTCATCCATTGTTCTTTGGGTTGCATGTCAAAATTTATCTCACAACGAACCTTAATAGGGATTATATATATACATATATATATATTACCTTCTCCAATTTTACAGATGCCTAAGCATATACATTAAATTATTATTTTATTATATATATTTATATAATTTCTGACGGATTTGATTCTGAATAATATTTAGTTTCTCCTCTATGGACTGTAAACTAAATTTATCCAAGTCATTCTGTCGAAATTCTCTGCCTTGAGCACTCAATTTATTAAGAAAGTACTTCTGGATCTCATCAAATTTATTCGTATTCACTAACTAAAGCCTTTTCTCCAAAATTATATCGATTTTCGTCAGCACTCTTCGTTCGATGTGAACTGTTTCACGCGAAATTAAAGAGTCACACAAATTTATTTTATAACGATTTCTTACTGTTTCCATCATTTATGTATTAGTAGTTTTTCTTGTATTTCTTCATAATTCCTTTCATCGCATTGTGCCGCAAAACTGATTAGATAATTATTTACGGCGACGAAGCTTTCCTGAGCACGTATCGATTTAAATCGGTTAAATAAAGAAGCGAATACCTCTGATTGATAATCATTGGCACAATTAATGGGATGAGAGGTATTAATCCGAAGAGATGCTTTGGATTATCTTTTCTTCCCCACCATTATTTTTTTACTTTCCCGTAATTCTTTTTTCCTCCGTGGCATTTATTGGCTCTCCTTTCTCTCGGCGTTGACACGTGCCCTAAATATACGTTCACAAATGATTTCCTGGTTTTCATTGTACCTGTGCTCTGTGAAATACGTTTCTAAGTCTGTGCGGGAAATGTGCCATCTCGTGCTCATTGTTGTCATTGAAAGAGCGGTGCTCTCCTTGTGTCTGTCTGCATTAACACTAATAATCTTGGCAAAATGCGCCTTCTTTATTTTGTATACGACAGTCGATACCTTTTAATGATGGGCAAAAGGCTTAAAAACGAAGGAAATGCCGCATTGCCGAAAAAAAGAACACTTGAAAACCATTTCAGACGAAAATCCTCAAAAGTGAGTGCGGCAGAAGAATTATGGGGCGCTAATTTTGTCGAACAATTTGAATTATGGTAATTTAGTCCAAATGCGACATAGAGAGAAGATAATGATGCATAACAATAAGTGTAGCATTCTGGGTACTGCGTGCATCCTGGAAAAATCCAAAGGAAGAATAAATTCGATTATATAATTTGTTTGGAAAAACTGCCCCGATCCTAACTATCGTAAAATAACAGGTAAAAAATCAAGATACTCTCCATAGTCTAAGCTTTGAAATTTGATACAATTTTTCTCTCTCTGTCGTTTTAGTGCCTAAAAACAATAATTTTGATTTTTTCGAAATTCATTCAAGTTTTTATTTGCATTATCGCTCTGGATTAGTCTTGTTGGCCTCAAATCATAAGAAACACATTATTGAGGGATGTTTTCCTCAAGGGTCACTCAAAATAAGACATCAAATTTCCATATTTCATTTACCTGGATTTGTTTACGAGGGAATGCGATAAATTCGAATCTATAAGAGTAAATTACCGGCCGTGGTGCCCGAGCGGTTAGCGTGCTCGCTCCAACCCCACGCTCCCGGGTTCGAATCCCAGCTAGTCGGAATATTTCCGATTAGAAAATGCTCTTGCGTGATTGTTGTTGTTAATACCCACCATTACAAAAGTCCAGAAAATGGACGTTTGCGGGGTACATGAAAATAAATAAATAAAAATAAATGGAACGCGATTGAATTAAAGAAATGAGTGACATAAATGCAAATCCGAGCTAAGAAATATAAAATGAACTAAATGTTTCTTAAACATTTAATTTTCAAGAGAACCGGAATCATGATCGACAATTAAGTATATTTTTCAAAACGTTGAGATTCCAGAAGGGACAGCCGCAAAGTATGGAGTGTATTCCACGGGTTCTACGGGATTGATTAATTTTCATGTTTCATTCGGTGGTTTAGTTGTTGTATGTTGGTTTATGAATTCAGAGAGATGTGTGAGGATTCTACGCTCGTATTATATTCTAAAAAATTAGGTCTACTCGACAAGGAAATCGGCCACTGCCGAAAATTTGGAAAAATGCATTTGCTTATAAAAAAAAGAACGATTTCATCTTGGATTGATCACGATTGATGTTGCTTAGAACACCGACAAGAATTTTTAAATTTACATTTAAACCCTGTTATCCGCCAGTGGAGCGTGGCATGGGGTGTAAGACATCCCTATCTAACCTGAAGAGCTATTAGCTTCTCCAATACTTCGCGGGAAAAATGACCATAAGTAACTATCTGTTCTGGCAACTACTTCCCTGTATCGCTTTTTTGTTTTCTCCCGAGGATCGCGTAAGTTAATAACTGGGATAACAATATCAACTATCTCCTCTCCGAAATCGGTAGTGATAAATTTCAGTCAGTCTTCTATCTACAAGAGAGTTCCATCCGAGGTATTGTATCATACACGAAACACTGCTGTCAAATCTCCCTTGAAGAACCTTGCTGAAGGTTCAACGTAGAGTTGAACCATCTCGAGATCTGAAATAGATCCTACAGCAATACTCAAGTAGGGGTCGAATCAGGGAAAAGTTTCTTGTATTCGATGCTGTTCCAGGACTTTGCAGGAGAAAAAAAGGAACATAAAAAAGACTCATAATATTCTTGATCTCCAGCTTTATGTCGAGTATTCCTTTGGAGGTGTTTTTCGAGGATCTTTTATTCGGAATTAAGAAAGTGGTGAAACTCTGGGGAAACTCTCATTTCCAAAAGAAGATGGCGGACTTTGGACTCAATCAATCAAATCTCATTCAAAGTTCGAAAATGTTTACTGCCAAATCATCGAATTGAATCGCTCATCTGGGAGGAACTTGTTTTCCTATTTTATTTGCTTTTTCTTTTCTAGTATTTCATGGCCGTAGTTTTCGTCTTGAATTTCGTTTTATTTGAATTTCTTAGAACATTTATGCTTCTAAACATGATTCAGCAAATCCGCAATCGGGGAAACCGAATTTGTCGTTGGGATCGTAGAAATTAGGGATTTTCGAGAAAAGAATTCAGGGAATTAAATCAGTTTATTATAATCAGTATTGGCAGATTTGATAAAGTAAATACCATTTGAATATGCGGTATCGACTTAAATAAATATAAATAAAAATAAATAAATTGCAAGAATTGATCGAATAAAATCAGTGTAATCAGGCGTAAATAAACTCCTTGAAATACTTATTTCGGTAATCTGCGGGCGATTGTACTCACTCTGTGGATATTTAGAGAAATCGTAATAAAGCATAAACTATTCCAGCTGCTGAAAAGGATAAGTCATAATCTGCATTCTCAAAAAGTTATGCCTTAAAAAAGATGCAGATGGGTGTCCAGAACGCGCGAGTAACGGAGGTAAACCACAACATATAATACTCAGAAATTTGCTTCCAATTCGGAAAGCGATTGCTCAGTTGTAGAGTATGCTTCGGTTCTGTAGCATCTGTTGGAATCGCAGAATATTTATCGACACTTTATATTATGTCTCGAAGGAAGCCGAAGAACCAAATCTCTAACAAGGTCTGAGATTCTCCTTTCCTTTGAAAATCGACATTTTGTGGGTACTGCTTAATATTCTGCCTTCGTCCCTCTTTTTCCTTTCAATTTCCTTTGCGGCCACTTTAAGCCTTCAATAATTTAGGTCTAAAGGCTCGCTTAGTGAATAAAGGACGTGTCTATTTTACCACCTTTCGTTGAAGTTCCTTCGCAACGAGTTAATACCAGTGTTGAGGTCGTTCCTCACATTTTGTGCATCAATGCATACAATTTCGGATTATTCGTAGTTATTTAGTTAGAATTTGAAGTCCACAACGACGTAACGAAAGAGAACCCAAATGAATCTCCGTCTTTGTCGTTCACCGGTGTTCGAGAACAACAGAAACCCGGAAACAGACTGGAGATATTTCAAACCTCTTATGACACAACTATGTTTCCCATGAAAAATTTCACAATATTAAAAAAAAATTGAAAATTCCTCAGTATCAGCTTTCGTCCTACACAGGAAAAAACGCCTTCGAAATAACTTCGCTTACCCTTATTGTTTTGGTCATTTGTGGACGCCATTGATGTAAAGTCATTTTCAGGTACTACGTTCCATTCTTCTTTTCAAAGAAGCTTGTTTCCACTTCTAGCACAGCCACAGCAGGAAATAGATTCAAGTAACAGTAAAACTCACATTCTGCTTTATGTTTAGGGAAGCGCTGTTCAATATTTCTTCTAGTCTTTACTGAATTCAACCCTTCACAGCAAAGTGATTACGTAAACGATTTAAAAAATTAAAGTTGAGCCTTAAAGATGTATTCGTATTTATGTACATTATTAACTCTTCAATTTCCGAAAATTAGTTTTATGAGAATTTGAATCCCTTTCCGAGATTGCGATTAATTGACGGACATTTACTTAAAGGGAAGCGATGTTAACTCGTTGTGCGATCCGTAAGATGAATATACTTTCTTCTGGCGGGAATAAAATCGAAAACCTCGGCGCATTGATGGGGAGGGGAGCGATCCAAGGTTTTTTAAAGCCATTGCTGCACTGCGGTGAAGAAAATGCATATTTGTGTCGAGCAAAGAAAATAGCGGAGATTTGAGTGCTGTTTCTCGAAATAAGAACAGGACTTTTGTCAGACGACTTTCGTTTGCAGTGTTCTCGTGTACCGGCGGTCGCCGCAACTTGAGCGTCGGCATTTAATGTCAATAGTTCCGAACTGTGTTGAATCCCCTCGTTTATTCATTCGAAGATCATTAAAGAAAGGACTTAGGGCTGCGGTTCTATTTCTAATAGCTCTGATCCTAAACTGCTTTTGGGGAATCTCGAAGATCGACCAAGTTTATTAAATCCTAGAGGAGTGAGTTAACTAAACGCTCCGTTTTATTGGTTAAAGGCTTAGAGTAAACATGAAACGGCAGTTTCTTGCTAGCAAATAACTCCAATTTTATTATTCGTTATACATCTTTCAAGATTAAGATTTTCCTGCTAGAAATTAATCATGAATAATGTTTATCTTCGTTACATTCGGCCACCAAAATGTCTGTGATCATTTCAAATTGCCATCTCTGAAAAGCGATTCCTGACCTACTAATTTATATTTTTAAATCGATCCTAATAAGTGATAGTACAGTAATGTAAGTGATAGTGATAGTAAGTGTACTATCTTTGTGTCGTAATCGAAACATACATTGAGAAACAATACACAATGACTCCGTATCGTGTACACATTGACTATTCTGGGTATTTCATCCTCTCCTATCAATGGTTTTCCTTCAACCGAAAATAATGATTTTATCACAGAAAGGAAAGCGATTTATTAATTGTGTCTTAGATGGTAATTTAGTTACAAATTTCGACTAGGTATAAGTTGAAGGTAATTTAAAGGAGCTGACAAAAATATTGTTAATCACGTAAGAGTCAGTCGCGAGGGCTTTCGAGGTATTGCTATTAGCGCAGTTCTCTATTGACTTTCAAATGAGAATCAATGGCTAACATTTAACTCCTAACATTATAAGTAACACGTAAATTATGCATCGTCAATATAGATGCAGCAACTTATAGTTACATTAGGTCCGAATATAAATCTAAAGTACTGTTTTCGACATCTCACAGCTTTAAACAACTCCGTCTGTGGCAGAAATAAGATATAGTAGCTGTCGGATAGAGCAGACAATGGTTTCGGTCAGTCGACAGCATGGATTCGAGGTAAATAATTTTAAATCGTTGTTTTCCATAAGAGAGAGAGCGCTTTCTCTTCATTCCGCTTTTCATCGGTCGATCCCTCACTGCACGCACACAAAGGTTAAAACATTCATCGTTATTTTATGCGACGGGATGACTTTGGAAAAGCAATCAAACAAATGTGCTTTTAAGGAATATTCCGATCTAAAGAGGGTACAATCGCGTCTCCGCATGTATTCGGAATGAAGCGTATCGTCACCTACGCTACAGCGATTCCAAATATCGTTGATACTCAGATATTTACCTAGGTAAGTCTTAAATATACTTAATAATTATGTAAAATTTGATGATTTCGCAGGTAAGTTTCTCATCTTTCTCTCGATGCATCAGTTCACAGTACTGAGAGATACATACTATTTTTATATCCAAGATATCTGTTTGAACATATACAAACGATTCATTACTATAATTTGTTGTTATCTTTCCCGTGGAAAATCAAGATGTGTAATATGAATTTAGGGTTTGAAGTAATTTTGTATGTGTTGCGTATATAATTTTGGCATCATAACCGCTAAAGACGCCTTATATGTTTCTACTTTGCATTTTACGCTCCTAATATTATTAAAGCAATGGAAGTCATAATTTGCGAAAGAATCAGAAAAATAGCGTGAATTTAGTTTCAGATGTGAATGGAATCGACGGAGATGCTCCTTTTTCATTCCTTCGATAGCGAAATCGCTAACACACATTCAAAATCGTAAGCCCTTTGAACAAACAGATCAACTATTTTAACTCTTTTCAATTTAACGGAGAGACGCGTGACACAGCAACAGCTTCTTAATATTCCGATTGGCCAATCTGAGCGCTGTTTGCCGCATCTCGAGCGTGCAATTCAGTCGCCCAGGGGGGGCTTTCAACGAAATCCAAGAAAAATTGCCGCTTTATCAAAACTCCGTTAACAAGAGAGTTGACGTAAGTGCACGTTTTCCAATCGAATGAAGGACGTATTTCCTTTTTATCTGCAGATATGTTCAATATATTAACATTGAATTTGAACAAGATTCATGGAGCACTGTATTCTACGAATTCAAAGCGAAGTGTGCGTCGAAAAACAAATTTCGCTCATCTTTAAGATTAGCAAATTACAAAGGCCGACAAATTTCAACTTTTTTTCGTGGATATCTGTAATGGTAGGGCTTCTTACTGGACACTACCAGGTGAGGAAGCACCTCTACAACATGGGAATGACGGATTCCTCAAGCTGCAGATGGTGCAATTTAGATGAGGAATCTACTATTCATCTCCCCTGCGAATGCCTGGCTGTAAATAGGACACGGTTTCGTTGCATGGGTACCTTTTCACAGGAACCCAGCGATATAAGAGATTCACCCAAAGGTAGTGTCCTTGCCTTTTCAAAGGCCATGGGTAATCTCATATTACGGCGGATGACCTTAAAGGTCTAAGTGCCTTGGGTTTACTCCCGCTTCATTTTCATTAATTCATTCAATATCTGTAATTCTCAAGAATCGAGTAATTCTCAACTAATTTTGGGTTGATGATTCCATAAATAAGCTCAGAAAAGTGCCAAGTTCTTTTCTTATAGTTACTTTCTCGTTTTTCCATTTCTGTGATCCTACACGTAATTGCCTACGTCGCAAAAATAATTGTTTTCGGTAACATAGATGGTAGTAGCTGTTTTTAACTAATGTTGGGTTGCTGTTTACAGGTATGAACTCGATAAAGCCCAAACATGCAAGGATTTTTTGTTAATGGGGCTTTTACCGTTTTTCTCATTCGTAATTCCACAAATGTTTGTTCAAAACGCAAATATCATATTAGAGTATTTCTTCTCTTTTCATCAATGTTGTACGAAGTAAGAAGACACTCTAAATATAACAAGGGTATAACTAAGATTTTCCCAATGAAAAACGGACTTGAAAAAAGTCTTGAAAAGACAGGGCCGGGAATCGAACCCGGGATCTTCCTCTAACCGGGAGGCTGCCTTAGCCATCTAGGCTACCCTTGCGCACAAAGTCCCCAAAACGGCTTGTTAAAATGTTCTGGTCGGGTAGCCAAGATGGTTAAGGCAGCCTTCCGGTTAGAGGAGGATACCGGGTTCGATGCCCTGTCAGACTTTCTTCAAGTCCGTTTTTCCTTGGGAATTTTCCTGGGTGCACGCCCTTATGTGCAAAGTCACCTCAAACCTTTCCTTATAAGATTTTCCATTCATAAAGAATAAGCTTTCATCTCCGTTGTTTATCCACCATCTATTACACTTCTCATGTCCTTCCTCCTATCCACTTCCACACCACGATGACTAAATATATTGGGTACCCTTAGAAGGCTTAGTAATAAGTAATACTTATTCTTCATTACTTACTAGGAATCAAGAGGATACTGAAAAATTGTTTACAACTATAAATGGGATCCCATTGACCGATGAGAGGGCCGTCGTTGCGAATGGCACCGAATCATACTTCGCCTAAAAATAGACAATCACTCATTGGAAATGAATACATTTTTATAATAAAATGAAGCTCTGTTTTGTAGCTTTAAGATAAGTGTATAAGTGTGTGTGTGATAAGTGATCTTTATGCCTCTAACTATTTGAGAAATGAGCGCTGTAGCGGGCACCGAAATCCACTCCTTTTTGTGGACCGACTCAAGTCAACATTTTGTTGCTCTCCAAATTCGGCGTAGAAGAATAAATTTAATGTAAAAATAGTGAGTTAATGAACTGATGAACAGTTAAGATATGTATTTAGAGTGTTACAAACCAAAACATGTTAAGCTAAAAATTAACGAAGAAATAACTTTTTGAAATATTTATGCAAAATTCTCGAAAACTGTAGGTGGTGGACAATTTTCACAAACACGGCTGAATTTATCGCAAAAAATAAGAAACAAGTAACTGCGTCAATGTCACCGAAATTTTGTTGTCCTGGAAACGGCTTCGCCACGCAGATGCTATATTTTGGTAAATTATATTTAATTTTATAAGTTTGGTAATCGATGAGCTTTTGTACTGCAGTTAAACGGAAATGTTTAATAAATTGTTTAATCTTACATCTCCGGTCATATCTTTTCTTATCTTACTTAATTATCTATCCACACATCAGTCCTATAATTCTTTCTCTTTTTCATACCTCAAGAATGTCTTCTTTTCCTATAATTGACTCCGCAAATAATTGCAATAAAATGTCTCATTACGGCATATTTCCTTTTATTCGAGTATGGAAAATGTACAAATGATGGCTTCCTTTGTCAACTTAAAAAACGTAATGCTTGTAAATGATCCAATTATTAAACTTTTGTCGTTAGTAAATATTGTATTTATTCCAGTATACTTAAAGCGGAAATATGTAGGATAACTTGTGATATCGCATTCCATTATTAATTAGTATGCTATTCCGTTGTTGGTTAAAGAATAAATAAACTGTTGGCCCTTACCTTTGTCGAAATTATGATCCTACGGATTTCTCATTTTCAACGCATTCATTGTAAAAGAAATATATCAAACTCAAGAAGTGATTATGAACCACCAGAGCCCATTAAATTTGTAAATCTTCTCGTTTGACAAATTGCGGATGTTTAAAATTATATTCGCACAATAATTTAAAACTAATCGTTTGAATCAAAATAATACTCAAGTCTCTTACGAAGTCCTATAGCAGCTTAATATATAAGCAAAATATTCGTTTTTGGTTCAATTGAAAATCTTTCGTTTCTCTTTAGTTTCATCTCACTTCGCTCAATTCAATTAGGTTTACTCCATCAAGCGATTCACCAACGTATAAAATATGAGTACAAATCAATAATTTTACCATCCGAACTTTTGATTAGATACCCAATGAAAGTGCGCTGTTTGCATCCTTTAAACAAACGGCGGGATGAATGCAAATCGTCCTCAGGGGACACTCCCAACCAACATTCTTCCATATGAAACGACATTTTTTTTCTCCATTTATCTTTTTGTCTTAGCCATTTGTTTCACTCGCTTTCCTTTACTTCTTCTCTCCTGTCACTCATATTTCTCCTTTAAAAAAGTCAGCCTATTCTGCTTCCGTACTATATTGGATTCATGTCATCTGGGGATGGATGGAACATGACTGTTCTTAATTCCAAACGATCTCGTATCTATGTTATATATATACGAGTAAAATGTTGTTTGCATACTGCAAGCAGATCGATAACACTAATTTCAAGTCGGCATCATATAGAGAGGGACCTCAATAGAAAATAATCTGATGTGGCCAGCACATGACTTTCTCCATATATAAGATTTAAATATTTATCTACGACAGTATTTTCGAACTCTATATTCCATCTAAACTTGGAAGATGAGTGATTAATTTATATATTATTATCTTTTGTGTCACAAACATTATAAATAATGTTTTTTGGGACATGATCGATGAAAAACGATGAAATTGGCCTTTCGCCCAAAGCGCCCAGAGCGCCCACAGAGTACATAATCAGAAACTTCCGGTTTATCAGGATTTCATGAATAACTCGTAAACAATTAATTATAAAAAAATATATTTAACTCAAAAGTTATAGCACATATTATTTTCTAAAACTTTTATGAACAATAGTATATACCTAAATATCAGATTAATGGAGATATTTTGCAAATACGGAAACGAGCTTCGAAAAGTAAAGCTCAACTTCCGGCAAACTGATTTACTCCAAAAACTAATCAACTCTAACGACACAAACCAAAGTGCTAAGTATGAAATTTAGTGTTGATACGACGAACAGTTTTCATGTTAGAGCGCCCACAAAGTACATTATCAGCTACTTCCGGTTTATCAGTATTTCACGAATAACTCCTAAATAATTAGTGATAAAAAATATATTAAATACAAAATTTAAAGGCAAATTACATTTTCTAAAACTTTTATAGATTATAGATAGATAATAGATTATACCTAAATATCATATTTATGGAGATATTTTGCAAAACCGGAAATTTGCTTCGAAGCAAAAACCTCAACTTCCAGTTTACCAATTTACTGCAAAATCTAAGCAACTATGACAACACACACCACAGTACTATATATGAAGTTTGGTATTGATACGACTAATAGTTTTCACGTTATAGCGCCCACTATCACACACACTCATACACACAAGACATCATTCCGAAAATGGTCAAAACGTGTTCTAGGGACCCCAAAACGTGTATTTCCGTTGAAATCTCGAAGTCGATTTTTTTCATGAAAACAATACTTTCTCTATACTTCGTGTATGCAGAAACTAAAACAGGATTGATAATATTCTTAAAATTCGCTGCAATTTATTCGTCCGGCATCGAACATCGTCTTTCTGGTGATAGTTTCAATGCATCACAACAAAAGATCTCTAAATATGTGTGAAAATTCAAGCAGAAAAATTTGCTGCAACTGCCTCAAACGACGTCCTACTTTCCCCTTATATTCCTTATGTGAGAAATTTTAATGTGCTCTGGCATCGAACCCAGGAAGAGCATGGTCTTATTTAAATTTTTTTCTTAAACCGAATTTTAATAATTATCTTCTAGCTAAGCAAGAAAGAAGCTGAGAAGAACTTCCTATCATTTCGATTAGTGCATCAAAAAAATAATATAAAACTACCTCAATGTATTTTAAAGGGCAGATTTTTGCATCGTCCTAGCATCGAACCCAGGATATTTCTTGTGTAAGTCGTTGATGTTTTCGATAGACCAAGACCATAAATATAGGCTCCTTGAGTTTTGATTCTCTACCTATCTGGAAAGTATTTTTTAAAACTTCCCGAAAATCAAAGCAATGCATTTAAACGGGAAAAATCGGGACTTTGGGGCCCTCTGGAATCGAACCCATGACACTGAGGTTCAAAATCGCAATTTTCTGGCGGTTACACGTAATGGCCAATACGTCGTCATAATTTCAGGTCAATGACGCTTGTGGTTTAGCCTGTGAACTAGTATCCTATCTATCTATATCCCTATCTATACATTTGAATGAATCCGGAGAAGCATCTATATATAATAGATATCACTCAATACCAACGAAGAATATTCTTTGCAGAAAGTAAGTGTATTATGGAGCTGACTTGCACCCCAATACTAAACTGCGTAACATAAAGATGGAGCTCATCAAATAACACAAATGCAATCACAGTGCCAAAACAGAACCAAAGATTAAACACCGATAGCAGAAAGATAGTAAATATGTAAGAATTGGAAGGACTTGAAAAACCACAATTCATTACTTTTTTTTATTCTGCGTATTACAAAACATAAACTTGCTTTACCTTTTCGATGGAGGAATATGGTGTTGGAGATTTGCTACAGCTTTACAAATCGCCGTTTAACTCCAACACTGAATCAGTGAAATCTTTACGATATTCACTAAATCTATATTCGTTAATTGCTAAATATTTAGCAATGTAAATTGATAAGTTGTAATACGTCATTCACAAGATTATATTAAAAACATCCGATACTTACCAGGTTTGTTTAGCGCATTCAGATGTATTGATCGAGAGAAATCAATTTCATCTAACAAACTACTATAAACCCATTTATCCCTCGAAATAGTCAGTAAACAATTACCTTGATATGAGTAAAACTTGGTTGCTATAGACGATTCCATTAAATTTAAAATCTTTCTTAAATACTGGTATACGTATGCTTGTACGCATTCTTCGTTCATTTCAATTCATTATATCGTTCACAGCTGCAGTTACTAATATCTCCTTAAATGTTTCCCTCTTCATATAATCTATCACTTCTTCTTAACATTAATTTGAAGTAGGCATATTTTCTCAATGTATTCTTACGGATAAATACATGAGCTTGGGACTCAACAAACGCCTTGATCGTCAGGGGGATGGGTTGTTTACGACCTCAAAATTTCGATAAAATATTCTCGTATTTTACCAAAATGTGCGCAATTTCGAATCCACAAATTCCACGATCAAATTAAGAATTCTTATTCTATTTTCCTTCTTTTGGTGCTTGATTCGACTTTCTAGGACCATTATTTCTAATTTAATTTTCTAAAGAAATGAACCCTGCTACGAAAAACTGACCTCTATGTGTATTTTTTATGGAAACGTTATGACCCGTTTGGGTTCAAACCGTGTACTTCAAGTAAATAAAAAAGCCTATACTCTGCGCGGGGTCGACTTTTAATAATGTAGAAAATTTCAAAGTTGTGCGACTCTCGGTTCTCGAGGTTTTAGCGAACATACACACACACACACACACACACACACACACACACAAACCCACACTCTATTTAATAATAATAATAATAATAAATCGTCTTTATTTGGGCGAGATTGAGACTTAAAAGTCTCTTCTTCCATCTAACCCATGAATATTATAGATAGGAGAAATTTGCATCCACCTAGCGAAAAACTCACTCATATTTGGTGTCAGTTTCATAGATATAATAAAGAAAAGCGTGTTCCCCGTGACCCTTATGATTTTGTATTCTCCATCCTTCCGGGATGCAGCTTAAAATATTTTCGAAACCGGATCATAAATAATTAGTAATTCCCGCCGTATGTTTTTAAATAGTAGAGACGCCTGGTGTCGAACCCAGAATCTTTTGGAAGATGTGAATACATATAACGCCCTAATAGAAATATAACTTATTTTATTCAAATTTTTAAGTTGATATCATACCGGGAAGGTCCAAAATTAAGACTCCATTATCCCCATGTGAAATGTATAGGATATTGTAAATGGCTCTTTGGGATCGACATTTCGAGGAAGATCAGGCTATTAGATTTTATGACAATCCACTTCTAGAAATCAATTTTTCCGCGAACGATACGCGATAGCTATCGATCAGAGAATAAGAGTCATACACCTTCTGCCACACGCCAAAAGGTGGTTGCTATGCAATATAGCACGTTTAGTCGCTTCTTTATTGGCAAAATGGAGCTGATTGGAAGCAAGGGTGATGGCCAAGGAAGACTTCTCCGAATCACATTCGTTAGCTAAATACTTAATTTCCAAAATATACGTTAACGTTTCGGAAGGTTTCTTTTAATGGAGCAATTGGAATGCGAAAGATTTTGAATCCGCTGTTTTTGAGAAATTTAAAGTTAATTGAAATATTTAGAGTAAGAAACTATTTACTAGATAATGTTCATACCGCTTTTCTACGAATTCTTTTCCTGTTCTTCCGTCGTTTGAAATAATTAGTCTTGTTCACTTTATTCGTTCTTACTTCTTATTATTCCGTGGACAATTATTTCCATTTTAGCCTCACTTCGAGCCTAAATCTCCCACTTCAAAAATTTCGACGATAAAAAATAGTTTGTTGAGAAAGAACGGAAAGCTTTCTTAAGAGAATCAAGTTGCGATTTTCCTTTTCTCCGACCGCGATTCCCACTTTCTGCGAGACATTTGTCGTAATTTTTCAAGTGTCTCCGTGGAAAATTATTCGGTATGTAGGTCAACAAGGTGACACTTTCAAGCCTTTTGTTCTACCAATGTCCACCTCCCTTTGTGATAGTGCATTCTGTCGTGCGCACAGTTACTTATTGAAAAGCACTGGCTTCTGGCCAAAAATTGAGTACAAGATTGAAATTCGGCCATCTCCCCTCAACTACATTTTCTATGTACATTTAAGCTATTGAATTATAGCTTAAATTTGATCTCTAAACCATTCTGCAATTATCAATCTCCGTAAGATACTTCTTACATTCTATAGAGTTTAGTTTAGAAATCATACAAAAGTTGCTCTTTTTTAAATTATGCTTTTCCATAACAATCTAGGAAACAAATATCAGTTTACATCTACACTTGCCCTTGCGAACTTCCCTAAAACGTCTTGTTAAAATGTTCTGGTCCGGTAGCCTAGATGGTTAAGGCAGCCTCCCGGATAGAAGAAGATCCAGGGCTCGTTTTCCGGCCCTGTCAGACTTTTTTCAAGTCCTTGGGATTTTTTTTCTGGGTGCATGCCCTTATGTGCCTTTAACCCTTTCCCTGCAGTTTTTTGAATCTGAAAGAGCGATTTCGACACTGTTCTCGACATTCATTGCCTCAGTGAGATTGATGCAATGCTTCAACGTCAATTTGGCTTTACCAAAGAGTGAAATTTGCTCATTACATATTCTTATATTTTTTCGTGAATAGAATGCAATTTTTAGAATGTGTAAACGCTTTAAACTTCTATTCGTTGCTTTTATACCTAGAAGTACATCATGTTGGCACATTGAGAAAATTAAGTTTATTAATTTTATAAAGATAGTAAAGAATGATGACAGCCGGATGCTACTAACTGAGAAAGTGAAAATTACTCAGGTATCTAAACTAACAAATGAGGGCTTATCTGCGATGTTTTCCAATTCAATTTCAACGTCATTGAAGTTCATCTTCACACAATCTGTTATACTTGCTTATTTTTAGCTTTTTTCCCATTTCACAGTCAGTTAAAATTTGACGATAAAAGGAAGGTGGATTTGGAAAGTGAAACGCAGTAAATCAATTGGCTCCACTTTCGATATATCGCTGTCATTAATTTGCATTTCATTCAGGAAATGATTTACAATCCAAAAGTTTTATATCTCCATCGATACGAAAATACGCAATAAGTATGCAAATGTGAAATCGCGTTCGACTGTTTTAACGACTACATACAGACATCGTGGAAATGGAGAGAAATATAGCCGCTATACAGTTTGTTCCCCTTTTTTAATAAGTGGAGATGAACTTGAGTGATGTAAAAAAAAATGGGAGATTCTGTATCCGCTTTCGGTCACTAAAATGGTGTTTTGCATAGTATGGAAATTGGTTGTCAAGTTCGTAGTTTCTTATGCCTTAATGAAGGTACAGCGTCATTTATTAATTATTAACTTCTCTGTTTTAGGCCAGATCAGTTGGATGAGTCATAAAACTATGATTAGATTATTTATTTTATATGCTACGACTGTGCCGAATCCAATTTTTTCCATCGTTCCTTTCCATGGAGACGATTACGCCGACAATTATTTCGTGTTTTAGAATAATTTTCGAAATATTATATGTATGGAAATAACTATTTCCTCATACTTCCACATATTTTTCGATTAACTAGTGAGAATATATAGTCTATTGTTAAATATCTTTATCAACCTTTTGATTTCATATTTTATTTAAGATATTTCTAATTAATTCTCACCTCATACATCGAAATGTTGAAATAGGTCTAATAATATCACGATTTATCTAAACTCGATGCAAAATGCAACTTTCTTTTTAATTAACAGCATTCCGGAATAAGTATTTTCAAGCAAAACCGATGGCGACGGATGTTTCAGGGACAAGGCATCGCCTCAAATATTTGGAATATACTCTATTAGAAATCTTAGAGTTTTGCAGAATTAGTTAAATTGCTATATGATTTGTATGGAGATTAGTGTGACTAAAAAGGAATAGTAAATTTGATAATATCCAAGAAGTCACAGTTAATTGCAAATGAACGTAGATTTCACAAAATTCAGATATTTTTGTTGACATTTATTGGTAATCTAACTTTTACACGTAATTGCTTAGATATTTCAAATGCATATCGCAATATATTAACTAATAGATGTAAGATTTTTAATGACTTTTTACCTTTCATCAATTTCTAGAACTTCTTATTAGCTTTTATTTGTAAGACTTTTCATCCACTTTTCATGTTGCTTCTGGAAACATTTTCATAAATAAATTGGCATATCCAGCAACTGTATTTAGGTTACAAAATTAAGTACGAATCAGCCTAAAATCTCTTCCTTTGAATTCAAACCTGAATTTAAAACGTCGAATGGGTGTAAATTCCAAGAGATTCGCTTTTCAAGGATATAATTAAGGCGGAGGTGGAATCTTATCTTTGAGTATTACCGTTAAAGGAAACAATGCCTTATAAATAAAGATTTTCAGGTATTCGAGTTTGAGTATCGAAACTATAAAATTGGACCATTTCCGGAAATTAGAATTTTGATTTGGGCTTTGCAGTTGGCGGTGGAAAGAAGATGGCTTTAGAAATATGTGCGGATGTTTAAACGAAGGGCCTAATGCTATTCCTTGATTTCGTTTTCCTTTATTCGTTGACGGAGTTCATCAAATAATCCGTCCGAAAAGCACAAGGAAATATCTGTTGTGCCAAAAATCAACTCGTGCAATGCAATTTACAGAACTTAGGCGATACTTCAGAGATTTTGGAAATTCGAATAGTGACTGCTTGAGGTACCGTATTAAAGAGTCAAACAAAAGAAGGATGTTATTAATGATCAAAAATGTGTTCTTATTTTGATTTTTTTATTGCTGATATTGAATGAAATCATTAATGAAAATGGAAACTCTTTAAATCATTGATGATCTTTATTTCTCGATAAATAATTGTTTACTTTATCCTCTGGGAAATCTCCAGAGGTTTCTATCAGTTTGTATTTCAAACTGAAATGACGTATCACTATAAATCTAAAATAGAGTAGATGTCACCGCCGAGAGCATAATTACTTTTTTAGATTTAAAAACAATATTCGTTAACGGCCATCCCAAAAATAACATAATTTAGTGATGAATCATATTCATATTCGCAATTGACTAGTCAAAATTATTAGCAGCATATTTCCATCTGTTTCTGAACACCAAATCGGATGCTTGAGAATCCTCCTTAAGTAAAGGGTTGCTCTTAATCTCCTTAAGATGTTTAACGCATTCAAAGTTGTATCTCTCGGTATTGAATGGTATCATTCGAATGGAATCGAAGGGCAGCAACGAGATTAAAGTTAAAATAAGAACCGAAAGATGAATAGCAGTTTAAGTGAGTAGTTTTGCGCCTAAAAAAGGGACATTTTGTGAGACGTGCGTCACTCTTTTTTTGGGATTACTCTAAAGTAAGTAATGTGACTTGTAATGTTGCAGAGGTACTATCGGGCGAAATAAAAATGAAGAGAATTCGTGTTATGATATACCAGAGCTTTGTCAAAGAGAAGAAATGGTAAAGAAATATTTTCAATTTACGATATCTTTGTCTATTCCGTCAACCTTACTGAGCGAGAACCGTGTAAATCGAGAAGTAGGTGAATTTACGCGAGGAAATGTAGGACAGGAAATATAAGAAAATGATAGAGAAGGTTTGTTTCATCACCTATGGCTCGCCATATAAATTTTGAAGCTATAAATTGAGTAACAATGGCGTTTCGCTATAGTATTTACCCTTCCTTTAGAACGTTCTCCACTGGGGTCGCTGGTTCAAGCCTCGAAAAGGGCCTAATGACTTGAACTGATGACGCGCCAGCAAACAACACAAAACAGCAAACATTTTGAAATGAAGTTTGCTGCGCACACTGAAGCTATCGTTTGCGTAGGCTCCGTTGTTTACTCGCGCTTTTATTGAGACGGGGGCATTTTCAAAATCTTTGGTAGTTTTACTGTTGGCAAAACAAGAGCTCCGGAGAGGAAATAATGCGAGCGAAATATTTTGCGATAAAAATGGAAGAAAAGGGCCAATTATGTGGGTTCTGAGTGGACCTCTCATAACTCTCTCTCTGTGGAATTTTGGATGACGTCTCTGCTCGCTATGACCGTTGTACGATTTTTACAGTAAATTGCTTTTTATAGTAAATTGCAAAGTCTGCGTAAATGAGGTTATTATTGAAAAATAATTTCCGATCAGCCCAATTGTATCAAAAGTCGGATTCAAATCGAAGAGGATTTCTCTAAAGATATGCAAATTTTCCAATGATTTCATCGATCACGTTGATTACGTTAAGCTTTTACTTTCATATTTTTATACATTAGAATTACAGTATTTGTATATTACCGTAATTTAATTTAGTATAAGATTGTATTTAATATTAGTATAGATTTTTATTTTGTGTCATTTAAAATAGATTTATATTTTTTCGTTATGTCATTTGCATTTTTGTTATTATATAATTTTATTGGTTAAATGAAAGATGGGACTTAAAAGGCCCAATTTCGCCTTGTGAAGTCCCTTAATAATAATAACAACAATAAAGACATTAAAATGTGGCGAAATTTGGCATCACTGTCTGGCCCATGAACTCATTACAGAAAATGCTCAACATTACAGTTATGAACCGAGCAGTATACTGGAAAACAAGAAAGCCAAATTAAATTGGGATACAGAAATTACGACAGATATAACCATAAGAGCCAATAGACCGGATATAATTTTAATTAACGAGCATAAACAAGAAGCAGTAATTATAGACATTGCAGTAACCCTCGACCACAACCTTCTACGTACATATTCCAAAAAAGTAAATAAATATACCAAATAAGTAATACAAATTCAGAAGCTGTAGAAGTTAAATAAAGCAAGAATCTTACCCATTGTGATATCTTTAACATGAGTAGTAACAGAAATTAGAAGACTGTCGCGATAAATTAAACGCTGGTATTACCACACACTTGATCCAGAAGTTGGTAATCCTGGATACTTGCCGAATAGTTAGGCCATTCTTAAACCGAGATATTTAATAAAGTTATATGAATGCTGGAAGATATGAAGATGATATTTAATCGCAAAAAGAAAAAGTCGAAGCGAAAGTCTTTTAGAAAATATACTTTCTTTTTTTGAATTTAAATTGATAGAGTAAAAAAATGTTTCTAATCTGAAATCGGAGAAGTTGAAATCCATTGGAAGTATTGAATGTGAGTGATGATGACGTTGTACTTGAATTTATTTATAATAATAATAATGCCGTCTTTTTTATGGGCGAATTTTAGCCTATGAAGGCTATTCCTCCAATTAACCCCTTTTTATTAATTTTATTCCTTTTTTTGATTTTTTTTCATTAATATCTCTCTCTCTCACACACACACACACAGACAACCATTCCCTAACCGGAAAAATCCGATTAGCCGGGATTCGATCCCGGGACCGTGAGGTTGGAGCGTGCTGACCACTCCGCAACCACGGCCGGACAGAGATCGGATTGGTTATTTTCAGCTGCGAAAATGTTCTGCATCTTGACATTGAGGATTTGTGACGGAAAACGACGTAAAAAATGGAATTACTGGGATTTCGCGATGGAGTAAAACGGGATTAGGCACGTTTAAATCGATCTCTTTGTAGACGGGCATTTTCGCTAGTATAGATTAAGCTGTCCGAAATGCCCCTAGCGGCGAACGCTGGAAACGCGGACGTCTGTTTTTGATCCGAGCAATCACCGATGCAATCGGTTTCGAGTTATTTCTCTCGAACTTTGAATTTTCTCAGTCTTGTGTGAAACACGCACATTTCCAAGTTTAGTTAATTTTGTAGAAATAATCGACGCAGTATATCCCCAAATACCAAAGTGTCTTTCTATTTTAAAATGAAATGACTTGGAGTTCCAAATATTTATGGGGAAGGAGTGAAGGACCAGTGCACCGTTTAACAAACAGAAACACATTTCTATGACTCCCAATGCAAACAAAGCATTGTTTTTCATAGATCAACTCTTTTAGGTAATTACTTTTTAGATATCTAAAGGACATTTTATTAAATATAAGACACGCTTAAATGTAAGTCACGCATTTACGCAACTATCGAATTGTTTTTTATTCTGCATTAAACCAAAATGTTATTAATAAACTTGAGTCAATGCACTCGGAACTTCATAAGGAACATCCCAAATACCCGAAGGTAAATTTGTTCCGGGACATAAGTCGAATTAAGAAGTCGAATCGCACAATACCTTCACAACGTACTCAGCAGTGGCATCGGGGAAATGAAGGAAGTAAGAGACGAAGATGACGTAAATAAAAAAAAGAAACTATAAGATTAGTAGCGGATGTGTTGGTCAGTTCTAGATTACCTTTCTTCCATTATTAACGTAAGTTTGATAATTCCTTTATCGAGGTGATCTAGCTTAACTTGGTGGAACGCCATGACGAAATAAATCGAAATAACTTGGTAATTCCATAATTTCAGTTAAAGATGACTCCCGAGTGTTGAAACCGGTAGTGAAGTCAAAGTTTCCAGTGGATATTACCAAGTTGTTTCAATTGATTTCAGATTACTTATATGCCAAGAGTACATTCCCAAAATAGGCCTACCACTGACATCATATCACTGTGATTTTGTTTCGCCTTCTAAGACTTCTTAACGTGAAAATAAAAATGTAGTTGAAGAGGACACGAAAGAAATGCTGAACTCTAAAATAGAAGCTCTTCAGAATTTATCTAAATATTTTGAAAACATTTATAAGATGTCATTCAAAAGAAGGTATTATTCCTATTATCACAAGAGTGCTAGGTTAGTATTTTATGTCACACAATGAGCATTATTATGGTTTTTAGCGGTCTTTGGCTTCTTTTTAACATCATAATTTGCAATGTTTTTATCGAAATGGCAATAAAGTACGTTCTGAAACCGATTAATTATTAAAAGTTAGAAAATGCATGAGCAATATTTGCTTCGTAAAAGTAGAAGTAAATCTCTGTGCAATACGTAAAGTAATTTTTTTATTGAAATAAAATACATTTTTATCTAAAAACACATTTATATTAAATATGTTATTTTATATTTACACCAAGGCCAAAAGAGAATATACGTATCTCTTTCTTCCAAAATGCGAGAGGGGAATTTTATCGAAATAATATTGAGTCGTTTAACCCTTTTGGTGCCTCAATCGCATGGTATATGCGAAGAAGGCGAATTTGATGAAAATGGATAAAAATTTATATAATAGCTAATTCTTATTCCACGTCGCCAAGTTTTTCCTTTATTCTTATTAAAGTTATAGAATTTAAAATTAAAGGTAACTTATCTACTGATTCTACATTTTAATTTAGGAAAATATTTTTAATTTACAAAAAATGGACTTTGACATTCCGATTAAGAAAATGTTATTAAATCATTTTAGTCAACAATGTTTTTCCAATTTCACTTATTGATATTATTTTTTCACCTGAATACAAACTTTTTTCCATCTGGCATTTTCCTTTCAATAGTTATTTATAATTTTTTTAAATCTTACTAATTAGTTACATATTTTTTACGAGATATGTTCCGAAAAGCGTTCAATATGAAGGTCATCCTTGCAAGGAAGATATTGTGCGGCTCTTTTTACGCTTCCCTGTTTTACTTTTGTTGCTGAAACAACTGGCGTTGCTTTTAGTTACTTCTTATCAACAGTTCTTCTTCCAAGGGTTTATGGGAAATGGATTCGCTCGAAACTGACAGGGCATGCTACTAACTTAGAAATAAGGGACACTATAACTATATAATGTACACCAACTATATAATATATATAGTTGGGGCCCAGTTACATATAAATTAGCTGATGCATTTGTTTCCTTCGCCTGAGCATTCAGAAGCAACCCCGGATGAGAGTCTTCGGAGAAAAGCGCCGATGTTCTTCGGACAGAAAAATGCAAGCATTGCAATTTTGTTTTGAATGGAGATGAGATTTTCGTGAAAAGATATGAATAAGCATCAGAGATACGAGAATCGTGCTTAGCGATACTCAAGGAGACTAGAGGATCCGCGAAACCAAAGGCCGTCAGAGAACAGATTTCCTTCGAAACGCAATATCGGTTGCTGCAAAGAATGTTATTTGAGCCGAAAAAATACTAAATATTGCAATTCCACTACGATTTTTGTGAATAGATATACCAAAAAAGTGTTAACGAAGGTTATTCGACTCATGGAGTTGGAAGAGTAAAAGTTTAAACAAAGGGGGGCGATCTACCTCCCCCTCAAAGGGTTAAATGATGAAGTGAATGGATATGTGCAGTACATTTATGGCGTAGTTCGGATCGGCACTCCGAGCTCATTTCCCCACCGGAGAGGCTCTCGTAATTTCCAGCGAAATATCCCAAAGAATCAGATGAGAGCGAAGAACCCGTTACTTCGGTGACGTTTTCATTAAAAAGAACTTTCTAGCGATCGGCCCTAAAAAGAAAAAAAGGTTTGCGTTTTTATGATTATCTCGCAAAAGAATGGAGGAGGGGAAAGGTGAAGAATTGGAAATGGCCCCAAGATGAGGTCGGATGACCGACCTCAGGGGCATTAAAGGCCTTTGAGGAAGTCCTTTTGGGATGTCTTGTAATTGAAATTCTTGACCGCAGGGCTCTATGTATCGACTTCTAATCAAAGTAATAGATTTGTTTATCTTTAAAGATTTGTTTGATAGATTCTTCCGGAAACATTCCGCCACATTGATCATCCAATTGTCATTCGTTATCTCGTTAGAGAATCTCTTTTACCTGCCATAACTTCCGCTAAACTGTTCGATGAAACTCTTTTGCATTCGTTTGTTCTTCGACAGAATTCTCAACCACTCAGCGCTCGCTCTTGTGCCATTCGTTGATTTCAAGAAAACCCAATTCAAACAGTATACGCTTATTTTTCGTAAATTATAATTTTGAATTTATTTTATAATTATTCATGGCGAACAAACTGAACGAGATATTCAGGTTTAATTTTATAACTGAATTAGTTAAACTGTCATTTGCTCATCTGCAAGTACGTTAAGATGTTCTATTTGATAGTCTTAGATCTCCCAGTTCAGTGAGATAAGTTACCAAACACAAAAATTTTAATCTAACCAAAAAACAATTTTAATTTTATCAAAAACGAAACTTATAATCGTGTTAGAGTTAATTTCAATTCATAATTGATAATCAGTGGTCTTTGTAAAATTTCTTTCCTGTGAAACTTGTCTCAGATTTTCCGTCGAACGTTTTTGTTAATCATGCAATGCAAAATAACTATATTTTATACGTATATACATCTCATACGAGATCTATTTAACTCGGCGAGGATTAACCGGAGACCATTAGACCAATGTAGTCGAGATGTGCCTTCTCTAATTTTAGCCTCATGCCTTAATCACCTATCAGCATTTTGCTAAAGACTTTGCTTATTTTGCTAAAGATTTCGCTGATTTTGCTAAAGATTTTGCTTATTTTGCTAAAGTGGAAATTTCGAAAGATTCGACGAGATTGTTGTAACCCAATGCATGTCATTCGGACAATTCGAGAATCGAGTAGCGGGGCAGTGTTTTTTATCGTTTACAATATAATGTTTTGTATTTATATAATGGAATATGCTTTTATGCGCACGTCCTCGGATTTGAACATTCGAAAAGCCAATCATTCCTCCAGTTAAAGGTGGAATATCACACTATTTTACAAATAGGTAATGCATTCATTGGATAAGAATCATGATTAGTTTTGTCAGTTTACTATGTTGCAAAAATATAAATTACGTCCTCTTACATCATAACATCGTTTCTTTGCTTTATTATTTTTTCTTATTCATCGTCTAGAATTGATGTTTTTGTATAAAATCAACATGAACACGCGATGCACGCGCGCCGTTTCTTTGTAAAATAGTATCGTCCATCCGAATTCCTATATGACAGCAATTTATTTCTGGGACGCCACAGAACTATAAAACATATTCGATAAAGTGTTTTCGGAACGGAAAGAACGGGAAAAGAGAAGAAAGAGAAGAAAATGATGATTGAAAAGATTGAGGGTTCCGCTTTTGAAAATTTGAGAGTAGTGAAAGAGTGATGTGGTGGGAAGAAGAAGCTCATTTGAGCAATGGTTGAGAAAACTCTCTTTCGAAGTGCATTCCGATATCCTCGAGCCCTCTTTTAGAAACATCTTTCTCTGGTTATGTCATTCCGCACTACAGTTATCTTGAAACACCTGATCGGAGTCTTTTATTCAATACAACTTTGGTTGGATCCGAAATATTACTTGAGGACATTGTTCTTTTCAACTCATGAAATTTTAAATAAAAATATTTAAACAACAAAAAAGATATTCAGTGTTATAAATAGGAGCGAAATAGAAATGCATAGCTGCAGCTACGAGCCACCGTGTGAAGGAATTGACGAGGTCGGAGAGTGCTTCTAATTTTTCTGAATTTGCCTCAGTTTCTAGTTCCATAGGAGGCATCTCAGCCTCCTCTGGAGATGTATATATAGCACATTGATGCTTGGTCATCAGTTTGTTTTGCAAATGAAATCTTTCAACGCAAAAATATTGTCATTTTAACCGAAAAAAAATAATCACAATTTTGATGTTTTTGTCGAAATTTCGAAACTTCCGAGGCTAATATTCTCACAGAAGATATTTTTTGATCTCCAAAAAATTGTATATTTGTAATTTCGATGGGACACTTTTGCCGGGTATTACATTTCGATGAGAAAAAAGTGGAAAAACGCTTACTAAAGAATACCTCATTGTTTGATCGTGCATAATATGCATTCGACCGTGGATTTAAAATTGAATTGAAATTTAAATGTAGATTAAAAACGTTTTCTTGAAAAAAGCTTTTATCAGTGTCATCTTAAAGTTAAATTGATACTAATAGGGAGCATATACCTAAAGATAGCACTGGGGCATCTATCCCGAGAAGCGGCGTATCTCCCTTCAGTACGGGAGAGATTACAGCCAGTGGGGCTACACTTTGTCCAAGATGGCCTGCCACTTCACGTGGATATTAGATAAAACCTATAGCTACAAGTTTCCGCCCTTTAATTCAAAATATTCAAACATTTAAACATTTGCCAACCAGAAACATTAAACTCTATATTATAACAGGGCCGAAAAAAACAGTACCTACTTGAAATGATGCTATAAAATTGCTTAAAAAGAATGAATCACCGTGAAACTCTTGTAGATAAACGGGTGTCTTCCAACTAACTCATGAACACCGTCAGTAGAGCAATCTTGTGGTTTTCATTAAAAGCGCTAAGACTAGGGCGTCTCTCCCGGTGGGGCATCTTACCCGGAATTGCCTTATTAAAACTACCACACAATTAAAAAGATCAAATTATAGAATAAAGAATTAGAAAATAAATTACCCATGACTGTATAAAAAGATATATCATAATTATACATCTATTGTACGTAGACCCCTCTCCGAAAACATCGTATTCAATAGGTAAGTATTCTATAGGTTTACATTTACACGCTGCAATCCGCCAGTGGCGCGTGGCAGGGGGTGTAAAACATCAAAATCCCTATCTAACCTGAAGAGCTATTAGCTTCTCCAATACTTCGCGGGAAAAATGACCATAAGTAACTATCTGTTCTGGCAACTACTTCCCTGTATCGCTTTTTTGTTTTCTCCCGAAGATCGCGTAAATATATAACTGGGATGACAATATCAGTTATCTCCTCCCCGAAATCGGTAGAGATAAATTTATCAAAAAGCTTCCGTCGATATTCACGTCTTCTATCACCAAGAGAGTTCTATCCGAGGGGTTCTATAATTGGCGAAACACTGCTGTCGAATCTGAAATCTCCCTTGAAGAACCTTGCTGCTCTACGTTGAACCATTTCAAGATAGAAAATTAATCCTACTTCGTGAGGATCCCAAATCGCCCAGCAATACTCAAGTAGAGGTCGAATCAGGGAAAAGTACGCTATTTATTTTACTTTAGATGAACATCTACTAACAATTCTACTGGCTGACCTTTGCATCCCATTCGCCTTTCCTATTACGCTTCGAATATACTCTTTGAAGAAAAATTACTACTAAGCGTAATTCCTAGGTATTCATGATGCATCACGAGCTCCAAGTGATTTCCTGAAATTCTGTACGGTACGCAGGTAATGTTAGTGGACCGCGTGAAAGTCATGGAAGCGCGCTTCTTTAGATTCAGCTCGAGCTGCCAATCGCTACACCAACCCGAAATAGTATTCAGATCGTTCTGCAAAACCAGTCTCATTTTCTCCAGCTTCTTCATCCGCGCGTGTAAAATCCTTTGCTTCCTATGCAACGCTCGCAACTTAGGTCTCATCCAACGCGGATCTTTACGCTCCATACCGTTTCAATTAAACATAAACCTGCCGCGGTTGCTCGAGGGATTTTACTATTTCCGCTTTCATAACTGCAGTTATGACATCGTGGTCTGAAATTCCGGCAATAATATTAAGATCATCGATCAAGTGAGAATGCGAAGTTGCTAATAAATCAAGTACATTACCTTGACCTACGCGAATCATCCTCGTAACCTTCTTATTAATTTGATCTAAAGCGTGAAGCGAAAACGTATCTATCAATGTCTGCGATACAGTCTTCTCTCTACCGAAGTACGAACTCGATAAATTCCCCCAATCAATGGGGAAGGCTAAAATCCCCTCCTGCAACTATAGAAGGAACTATATATAACTACAATGATAGGATCCTTCACTTTCTTCCGAATATTCTCTAAAGAATCAGCTAGTTCCTCTATACGTCCGATGTTGCCATCTGGAGGCCGATAAAACGAACGAAAGAATACTTTCTTTCCATTCCGTCCAAGAACCGAGCACCATAACATTTCGCATGTACCGTTATCTAAGAAGTCAGCGCAATGGCTCTTTAAAGAACCCTTAAGAGCGATAAACACCCCACCACCTATTCTACCCAGTCAATCTTTACGATAAAAAACATAATCTGGAGGAAATATCTCACCTGATGAAACATCTTCGCTGCACCAACTCTCGGTTCCTATCACGATATCCGCACTAGTGATTCTCGTAATATTTAGTGTTTCGGTCTGCTTTTTACGTATACTTCTGCATTTCACATCAAGATTTTTAAATATCTCACATCAGTCTTTCAGATTCTTCTCTTATTTAACGTTGAATTACCAGAGGCAGGTTCCTTACGCGATTATTAGCTCGTTTCTTTGTTATAACCTCCCACCTATCCCCTTGCCCATTACTGTGGGTGTTAATCTCACAATTGAAACCCGAAACCTCATTTTTCATTAACTTAGTGTCGCATTCTAACCTAAAAACACACCCACATCCCTGGGCACCCGACCCGTTACCTTCTCCGCAGCCTCGGACGTATAATGAACCCCGGAGCGGTTAAGGGGTACCTTGTTACGAGTCATGTGCCGCAGATCGACAAAGTTCCGACAGAAATCCCTCAGGCGACGGTTCAGACCCTCCACCCTACTCCAAACCATACGGCCTCGATTAGTCCGAGGGACTATGCTGCAAATGGACAACGCAATGTCCACTCCAGACGATCCCCCGACTCGAGCAACCTCAGAGATCAGGTCCTCAAAAGAGGCCAAGATCTCCTCGGATCTACGAGCCGAGGCATCGTTGGTGCCGACATGCGCCACCACATGCAGCGAGGAGCAACCCGTCTCCCCGACCGCCGCCATCAACTTCTACGTCACCTGGGGCACCTTACCTCCAGGTATACACTCGGAGAACACCCGCTCCACAACTCCCTCCCGGTGGGCCCTTCGCCGCAACGGAGACATGATACGCCGGACATTGGAGCTCCCTAACAGTAACACTCCCCTCCCCCCACAGCTTGCCTCCGATCCAGCCTTCACCATGACGACGGGCGAGTGCTCCAGCTCAAGGTCCGTCAACACCTCAAACCTATTGCTGGCGAGGAGAGGTTCAGCCGAAGCATCCCCAGCACACTGCTTCCTTTGTACCGCATCACCATTGCCGCGACTACAGACCACCTTCCAATAACTAGCATTACGGGACGAACAAGCAACGATCCGCGAGGATTCCTCCGCAGCGGTACCAATAGGCTTGCCAAGTTGTGTACTAAAGCAAGAGGCCAGGCAGACCAGAGGCAAGCCTTAGGGCTCGTGACAGAGGGATCCGCACGAGCCGAAACTTGACCCAAACCAGTGAGCAGCGAGCAGAGGTCCGCAACTTCCCGCTCAAGAACCGCGATACGAGACAGAAGTACCTCGTAACGAGCGGTCATCAAGATAGAATTTACATGAGTCCTCGGGGATGCCATCCTAACTTAATAATAAACTGTGATCAAAAAACAATTAAATAGAGTTGATTAAGACTGAGGACTGACTATACACTTAAACAGCCAACGAGAACCAAGTAATCTGACCTAGGTTTAACCCTTAATCTCTTCCTAACAAAGAAACTCTTATTAAAATTTCGTTAAACTGAAACGCTGAGAACACTGCTTTAAACTAAAGTATCTAGAAGGTAAGGAAGTAAATCAAAACAAAATCATTTATTACGCGGAAAAACAGCTGCTACACGTCAGGCGCACTCTCACTACTCAATAAACACACAAGAAATCAGTCATAAATCCACTGCTTGGAGAACGATAAACCAAATGAAGCCAGAAGAATAAGTAACTCAAATTAACACCATCTAAGATTTAAAAGATACATATCGGCCTCGTGAACTCAGACATCTCCAATGGTCTTCGCGCCAAAAAACTTCGAAGAACACAATCACTCGTAGAATTCACAATTCTACACCAATTTACACAAAAGTAACGCTAAACTAAGACCCAATACTTAGTAAACAAAATACAATACCAATACTTTGGATTTTATAAAACCTTCTACAACAAAAAGCACAAAAACTCGAAGCACTTTACTGGCACATCCTCACAGCTCGATAGCAGCGCCACTGATAGGTTTGTTTGAGGCACTCGGCATCATTTAGAGATGAAAATCAGGAAAATGCTTCTCATCGCGCTTTCCCAATGTAAACATGAAAACCATCTTCCAATATTTTCTTGGGTTTGACGCCAGGTTAGAGAAAATTCTCCCTATAAGTAATACAATGTTGAAATTTTTCGAATTTTTTACTAGTGCTTCCTAATTAGACAGATACCTCGAACTCGGGGTTTCGATAAGAATGCAGATGGCTTCTTATACAACCAGTGTATCTTTCACGAATATTCCATGATTTAGATGCTTTAAAAATTCTTCCATATGAAATCTATGTTCTTCCCCGAAGTATGTATCGCCATCGAATACAGTCTTTAAAGCACTTCCCGAGGAGCTAGATGGCCCATTATATAGACATAGATACCTTTTTGTCGTACTTCCTCTTATTGTACTCGTCTTCACTTCAGAATAAGGCTAAAGAAACTTTGGTTGATAATAGGAGCGTCAAAAGCGATGACGTATTACACCTAGAAAGTGTGCGTACGGTCACACAAGTACCGAATTTAGGACTAAAGCGGATTGTTATTTTCCGGCATCTTCTCGTATCAGATTTCGGATTCCCCAATGCTCTTAAAGTCAGCCGCATTTTTAACGCACCGTTCCCTCTTGACTCTTCTATAGTCGAGGCGATGCTCTTTCGATAGGCTTTTGTGTTCTCTCCCGAGAACCTCTTCACCTGCCTCCCCTCGGAGGCGAGCCGAATGTGCCCGGATTAATTACTGTAGTATTATTGTTAAAAGTGCGTCGACAGCTTAGGTCATTTCGCACATTGGCTCTCTCCAGGATTCGAACCCGGGACCGCTTTCACCAAAGGCAAACGCGCTGTCCACGTGACTACCCAGGAGCCTTAATTAATTACTGATTCTCTCCGAGTTATTGCGACATCTGACGAGCATCTTGTTTTTCGATTCACCATGTTGTTACATCGAAACTCGTCTAATTGTTTGCACAACATGACCAATTAATTAGCAAATCAAATTCTAATGGTTTTACTAACTCATAAGTTAGTTTTTTGTTTTCCTAAGGAGTGAAACGTGAACTAGTTTCACCAAGTATTTCTTGAATAATTATTAATACCTGATTATAATATTTTCGTATATTTAATTTGTGTAGCTTTTATCAGTCTCCTCTAAGATATTTCACCGTCTCTCCACTGCATTGAAAGCCCATTGTCTAGAACGGTCCGGGTTCGTATTTATAGATTTAAATGGTGTGTAAATGTGATATCAAACCCCGACTGCGTCTAGCCTTCCCACTTATGACGTTTGTTGGAGATCCATTACTATTTGCTCCCTAAAGGGGTGATCACCTTTTCGTTTATTTCTCTCTTCTGTTGCAGAAATGTACTTCATTTAACAAATGCTAAGGACTTTATCTTTTTCAGCGTATTTTGCCTCGAATTTAGCAATTTCCTTTCGGAGAATATTTTCTTTTCTCGTATTGTCTTTCGTTCCACCCACAGGGTCTTCATTTTCGGATAAATTTTGCCATAATATTCGGTTTTTGTGTCGCCAGAAATGGAGTATCAAGTAACGGCAAGAAACTTATCCAATGAGAGAATTCCTTTGCGAGATGCACTCAGGAAGAAAATTGAAATAAATTGGGGCAAAATCCGACCGATAATGTATGTGACACTTAAATAAGCTGTTGGTATAGCGACGATGAGTTATAGAATCTGTACGTAAAGTCATTAGCCCGATACCTGGTTTGACGTCTTAAATATTAACTCCGCTTCGTAGAGGGAATGAGGCAATATGAGGAATCGCCATTTGAATGGATATATTGCAGTGAAGCAACTACTATTTCTCTTGTCCTCTGTTTAGTTCTCTAAAGGAGAGAGCAAAATGAATGCCACGATTCGACAGAATTCAGTAATTTTCGTATCCTCACAGCAATTTACGGAATGTGAGTGAGAAATACTAATTCGTCGAAAACAAACATTCAATTCGTCAAGATTTAGCCATGGTGGGTTATACGATTTACTTATAGATATTTTTGGAGGACAAGAAAAGCATACAAGAATGATAAATTAATTTTAGTAATATTGTGGAGCGATTTTCCTTGGTAATCTGAGAACTTATATGATCTTACTAAGCAGGGATTAAAGCTAATAATTAAAAGTCGAACAAATTTATTTTAACTGCATATCGAAGTGAGAAACTAACGAATTTATCACTATTTAGGAAATTAATTGCAAATAAATTGAAGTTTCTAACTATTATCATTAACTAATGGAACTTATGGAATTATAAAATAATTATGCAAGATTTGTTGAAAGATGAGGGAATTAAAATCGAAGATGAGACCAATGAATTCGAATTAAATATGCGTTTGCATTATTAACGAGCTCTAAAGACATTAGTAGCACTGGATGTACTGTGAAAACAAACGCATCGTAAAAAATCGTCTGTTTTGACAAAGGATCAGAAACTGCCAGTGACGCTACAAAGAGAAACGTCTTCGAAGTCCAGACATCACATTTATGCAAGCCAATACGCTTTAGAGCAGCGTAGAAGCAACTAACAATACCCTAGTCAAGTTGGGTCTAAGAAGGATGACGAGGAAGTAAAAGAAGCGTTCGCATTCATTTCAGTGCTTTCGCCACAACTAATAAGAACTAAATGCGATAGAGCGAATTTCACAGGAATGTTTTTTTAATTTTACCAAATTTGTGTTCGATCGTATTGTGAGCGCCGTCTCTGCGTAACCGTATCCTTGACAACATGATAATGGAGAAAAGAAACGAAGAAGACCATTTTGTCTCCCCATTTTTGACGCTGGAAATTTAAAAAAATAGAATCGCTGTTATCCGTGGATTTTTCGATCGTTAGATACATCGGTTTGATCGTCTGCTTTCGTACTATTAACGACGAGCATCCGACAATTACCTCTCAATTAGACAGAATTGGAGTAATCATGGGCAATAAAAGTTTCACTCGGTGGCATACCTTTATTCGGAGGCACAGTCTACCGGAAATAATACTATTCATTCTACGACTATCGTCCATTCTTTTTAACGAATTGTGTATTTCTCGATCGATCTTTTTCATTCACAAAATTTCGATTCATCTCATTCCAGTGAGGATCGAATCTCCGAGGGTTGAACAAATAAGGATTACATTTTACGCTAGTCCAAGAATATTCCAATGTAGTTCATGTCTTTATTTAATTTGTTTAAATCACTTATTATTGAATTTAGCTACCTAGCCTAATGCTTTACTGCGGATATTTGCAATAATTATTATTATAACGGAAATAATTTTCTCTTATATTTGCACTAAAGATGGAATCCTTTTTGGTGCATGAATCGCTTTTAGTACCACGAGTAGAATTTGAGTAGTGCACCGAAAAAAATAATTGGATTTCAAATTCTCCGAGGCTTTCTTAAATAATTAAGATCATCCTTTGACTCCAATTGCATTTGAGACGTCCTCTTTGATTTGGTACCCAAAAGAGGCTGTCGTCAACGGCTGCGTTGGAAAAGCCCATTTGCGAGTGACGGCGACTTTTTCCTTATGTTTTTGATTGGGACTGATTTAGCCGCCGATGAAGTAAACAGTTTAATAAATAAAGTTGGAAACGCCGCAGTTTGACCATCCATCGCATTTCCGTGTCATTGATTACGAAAATTCATAAAATTAATGATATATTTGAAAATCTCATTATTGTGCATTAATTTTAGTTTATAGACTCTGAGGAACTGAATTTCTTTGAATAACGGATATCGCAATTTTTAAGTATCATTTACGTTAGAAGTTTATATTAGCTTATTTCCCTGCTGAGAATAAAGGGCCACTCGAAATCGAGTGTTATTACAAATATTGCAGCATTTGAGACAAAGAATTATCTTAATAAGCAACAGTTTTTTTCAAACAAACAGCAATTTTTCAGTTAGTCACAGTTAATTAGGTTTTGTTACTATTTAAGCTACAGAGTGATTTTTAAAGATGTGCGCTCATTCATTCCAGAAAGTAAGGCTTTAATACATCAAATTTATAATAAAAGCAGATAAATGACATTTTTCCTCGATTCCTTTGAGAGAATCATAAAATTTAGGATCGGTGCAATAATTGAGAGTCTCTGCTTCATATAAAATAATAGTGCCAAATGATTGTGGAGGAATTAAGATAAATATACCACAGAACAATTTCGAACAAGATTCTATAAAAGGAATTCATCGAGTGGGAAAATTCTAATTTATCTATACGTCTACATAAGTACCCTGCAAGCCGCCTTTCGGCGAGTGGCATGGGGTGTAAGATTTCAAAATACATTTTACTCTATTATTGTTGCTAATCGTGCCATCGAATTCTCTAAATATACGCTTATTATTTGAACCGCCGAAAATATCTTTAAAAACTTCTTAAGAAATTTAGTTTACTGAGAATTAAGTGTGACTTCAGTCAATACTTCGAGTAAACGAGTAAAAGAAACACAAGTTTGAATCGAGTCCATGAACACAAACACAAAAAATGAAGGCAGCCAAAATGCACTCAAAAACAAATTCGAAAATACATTCACGAAATAGTTCAGTGCGGAAGTAAATCGAACAAGTGAGGATCGCCAAATAAAAACAACTTTACGACGCAAGTACTTCGACGTTATATGACAAAGTAGGCTCCAAACGAGGCTTACATTTATTATCAAGGGCTCCTAAAGAAGACTTGTAAGTGTAGACGATGCGTGAGGTATTTGTACAGCTCCCCACAAAAAAATAGAACGGCGTACTCTTAGCTGCATAAGATTGAGGGGCTATGAAATACAGGGCTTGGCAAAACCGTATGGCTAAGAGATAAGGTTGGCTCTTATCTGAGATCCCAGGGAATGCTATACCAGTGATTTCTGGAACGTTTTCGTAAAATAGTAAGGTATTATATTTTGAAAATGGCAGTGGCTGTAAGTTGGAATCAGATTCCTCTCTATTAGTCCCAACATTTTCCACCTTCACATCATTTCCGGATCCCTTGAGTATTGACGACTACAAAACATTTATATAATAACATTTATTGTTAAATTGAAGTATAAATTACGTTAAATTGGTCTGAATATAAACAAGTTATAAAGGTTCATTTAGTAGGAAACGCTCATTTTTAAAATGTAATTCGTCGCAGTTAAAAGATTACATCATATTTAAAAATGCATGAGGATTTTGAATTTGCTCATACCATATTTCCATAGATAAGATAATGTAATATATTTACGTTACGATTATCTGAAGAAAATCACAATCACGTAGAGCACATCGATAACTCAACCTTCAGTATTGCTCGCTTTCATCTGTAGTAGTATTATATAAGTGATTCGACAGCGGAGGTTATTTCGCGCGTAGTGTCCCACCGGGAATCGAGCCCGGGACCGCTTTCATCCAAGTCGAACGAGATGTCCAAATGCCTATCCGGAGCCTCTCTCCATATTGGTATTAAAAGCCCTCCGATCTACCTGGCCTATCATTACAATTATAATCATGTCGGACATCAATTAATCGTTTTGGCGAACACCATACTCCTCGGGCTGCGGAGCATATGACCTATGAGGTAAATACGATTATTTTGGGTTAGACCTTAGACAGATTACGACACCCCAGGTAGTTTTAGTATTAGATTCTTGCGGTTATAGACAAAAAGGTGAGGGAAAATTTAAAACTCAAAGAGTCTAAGCGGCAAAATCGCAAAACGTTACAGGGAGGTAGTTTCAATGTTCAAATTTCGGATTCTCACCGTCATCCCAAGAGCGAAAGTCACGAAGAAATAAAGCTAGTCATAGTGAACTGATGAAGTATTTTTAATAAGCAAGCGTAATCTTCGACTTCTTTAGAAAGAAATTCGAGGGCATAATTTAAGGAAATAAATATTGGCTTTGCGAAGAAATAGCGACCAGTGAGATTTTTCTCCGAATTTCACAGTGTATCGTAAGGTCCAAGACAGCCGAATAGGAGGAGGAGTATTTATCGCTGTGAGAAATAGTGTAATAATTCAGACAGAAAACCTTAAAAGCCGGGCGAACGGTAAGATTATTTGGTGCTCAGTGTCAAATAGACACTGTAAGAAAACGTATTTCTGATCTTTCTATCGCCCTTCCGACGGCGGCGATGATTCCCCAGATGGTCTCTATAGGACACGATGCTCTCTGAGTTTTAAACCCCTCCCGTATCTTATGTATCTTTAAGAAAGCCAACTTCCCCGCATTTAAGGTGTTTGTTGAAAGTAAAATTAAAACTCTTATCCGTTTTATTTGCAATAATTCATTAGATAACAGTTGGTCTAAAAATCTCCGTATCCTTCGAGAAGGTATCTCTAAATTTTTTTCGATGAAAAATGTTCGATATCGTCAACAGCTACGATAAGTAAAACCAAAACTACGTTCCTTCCTAAGGAAACAAAGAGCGTTAAATTCTTAGATGAAATCTTTTCCACTCAATAACATAAAATGTGGCATAAATATTTAGATATCAGGAGTCTAGCCAAGATTGAAGCCAGCAATGAATTCGATGATTACAGCTCAGTCACGTTACGCGCGCGTATCGCGATATTATCGCGATAATATTGTGATAGTAAGAAGATAATAAGAAATCTCCTCGACCAGAAGGCATAAATACCTTCGTTATATCTACGCTTGCAGATGAGCTTACCTTCCTCTTCTCCGTTTTCTTTAGTAATTCTTTAGATCAGTGGTTCCCAAACTTATTTGGCCAACAGCCCCCTTTTCCAGAAGAAATATCTCTCAGCGCTCCCTTGGATTTTTTTAAAATTTTAATAGCAATTAAACAGAAAGATATGTGTATTAATTTTTCTACCTTTTTAGTAAAATATAGTAAAGAAAGGTGTAAATTAGAAACATTGAAGATTAAAATTATGAAACTATTAATAAAACTCTGAATAAGGTAATGCAAAAAAAGATAAAACATTTGAAATAATCTTAATGAGAAGGATGAACCTGTTATGCTGCTACCAATTTAGTAATCCTCGGCTCTATTTTCGTCAGCAGTAATCTTAAATCGCCGCGATTGACTATTTGCAATCGGTTTCGTTTTTGTTAATGAATTAGTTACGGCACTAAATCCAAGTTCCACTAAATATGATGAAGGAAATGCAATTAAGAATTACAGCCCATATTTCAGGATAAGCTGATGGGATCTCCTTTTGCAGCCAGAATTTGATTTTAAATTTCAACTCAACATTTGTAGTTACTTCCATCAATTCTTCTTGTAACTGTGGATATTTTTCTGTGTTTGCACTTGAAAAAGGATCCAAAATTCAATCAGGTATGTTCATTTCCAAAATATCATCAAATCGTTGATAAAAATCTGAATGGAGAGCACCCAAGTGCTCACAATAAGAAAGTATATTTTCATCTTTTTTTTTCTTCACCTGATAAATTTGGGAACTGGCTGAATTCCCCTCGCCCAGAATTTCGTCTGTACTGAAGAAGTTTAGTCACAAACGCAGAAATAACAGATTTTGTTTTTATTAAATTCAGTTCATTGCCTTGAAACTGAAGATTGCTTTCATTAAATTCTTGAAACAAGTCGGTCAAGCAAGCAATGTCATGTTTGGATTGCATCAAATTGGATCGTAAAGGATCATGTTTATAATTCAAGTACTCCTGCACTGAGTTATACAGCTTATAAAACCTATCTAAACAGGCACCCTTTGACAGCCAACGAACTTCTGTATGAAGCAGCTAATGATTAAATTCTTTATGGTTTTCAATTGCTTCTGATAGTGTTGATAGCTTTATTTACATATTGTAATAAATTATGTTGGCATGCCCTTAAATTTTATGGCAACTAGATTTTGACAATGGATGATACAGAGTACTTTGTATGCATTCGGCATCTCCTTTTTTAAAAATGCAAGAAAACCCCTGTAGCGCCTTAGCATCGCTGGAGCACCATCTGTGGCAGCTGATAAGATATTACTCAGAGGTATTTCTTTTTCTTTAAAAAAATCATCCAATGCATGAAATATTGATTCTCCTTTAGTATCAGTTTGCAAATATTTAGCAAATAATATTTGTTGGCAAATTTGTTCTTCCTTTGTGAACCGCACGTATACTAAAAGTAAAGCTTTCTTTCCTAACAAAAATGGCTCATCGAGTTGAATAGAAAACAGAGATGTTTTTAAATAGCCAAACATTGAATCTTTAACTTCTTGAGCCTTTCCATCAATTCTTATTTGCACTGTATTATTGCTTAACGAAATTTTCTTGATAATATCAGATGCTGGCTTGTGTAGCACTGTACATTTTACTTCACTTATAGCCGGTATAATTAGTTCTTCACCAATAGTATGAGGTTTTCCCGATTTGGAAATCATGAACAAAATATTATAAGAAGCAAGCAAGCCATCGCCATCTTGTGTGATTGCGGCTGAAAAGAGTTTCGCCATGTCGGTTGTTTGATAATTTTTCTTTTAGTGTTCGAAAATAAGATAAATCCTTATGTTTTCATCACAATAAATTTTAGTCCAATGTTCTTGTAGCCTTGAAGGCTACAAGAATATATTGGTAATATATCGTTTACAGGCGACTCAATAAAGCCATATTTCAAATACATATTCGATATTATACTGTCTACATTTTTTCTTTTGTTTAACCATTATTATCTGTAGAAACGATATAAATTTTTATGGAGGTATTTTTAATTAATATTTTTTGAAATATTTTTGTAAATAACAGACTAAAATAAATACTAATGAAATGAATAAACATGATATTACTAACATTTTCGCGCCGGCAGTTTTCAGAAAGGTTACTTTCAGATACGGAACGCTTTTTCAGATTTTCACGCCGGACGGACTGATTTTTAATGCAATGCTCAAATCCTGTCCCACGAACCGTGAATTACCAATTTTATATCACGTTGTATCTCAAGTTCTATCGCTCAGAATTTAATTAATTTTTTGTCTAACTTCCTCTATTATTCTACTGAACGATAATGTCTAATGATAATTTATTTATACATTTCAACGGTTATAATTAAATATTTGTTTTGCATTGTCGTAAATTTGATTGGATTGAACATGAAAAAGTTGACATATTGTAATTTTTTTAGATATCAGTTTTACATAACTATATACTGCGAATGAAATAAAGAATAATGTTTCTACTAGCAGAAGTACCCGTTGATTCTCAACGGGGATATTTAATTTCATAAATACCAGTGTAATAACCTTGATCGTAACAAATGCTTCATAATTGTTGGTAAATAGCGAATACCAGACTTTCCAAACCAATATATCAAGAAATGTAAGTTACAATTAAGTCTACAAAGCCGCTCCGACTCAATATTCAATCTCATATACTTTGAATGAAAAATTTCTTCAACTGAGAACATATAAGTATACTCTAAGATAACATTAGGATAAGCAGTACCACGTTTAATGTAACGTTTTCATACAGGTACAAGAGGACAACTGAATCAAACATTTAACATACATTGCAGAAATAAATTATACGAGTAAAATGTAGCTTGCATACTGCAAGCAGATCGACAACACTAATTTCATGTCGGCATCATATCGGAACGGCCCTCAAAAGAAAAAAAAAAGGTATTGAAAATATTCTTAAAATTTGCTGCAATTTAATCGTCTGGCATCGAACCTACGGCTTCCCGGTGAACCTACTATGCAGCACAACAGAAAAATACCATCTCTTACTATGTGTGAAAATTCAAGCAGAAATATTGGCTCCAACTGCCTCAAACGACGTTCTACTTTTCAATAATGTAAATGGCTCTCTGGATTCGAACCAAGGACGATCTAGGAAATCTAAAACATGTTTTTCAAATGGATCAATGCTCTCTATCTATATGCCTAATTTCATGTTTTAATATTATTGGGAAGGTGTTTAAATTAATTCTTAAATATCGGATATTTTACTGATTGTAGAGACGCCTGGTGTCTAACCCAGGAAATATTGGTAGCTGTGAATGCACAGTATGATTTATTAGAACTTCATCTTGTTTTATACAAAGTTTAAAGTCTATATCATGCCGGAAAGTACCTAAAACCTAATTCTGTTATCTCCATAAGAAATGCATTGAGGAATGTAAATGGCTCTCTGGGATCGAACCAAGGACCATCAGGGAATATGTAAAATTTGATTACGAAATATATTTATGATCTCTAACTCCATGCCGAATTTCAAGTTTCCATTCTATCGGGAAAGGGTCGAAAAAAAATCTTAAAAATCGCCACAATATATTTTAAACGGCCGATTTTTGCCTCGACCTAGCATCGAACCCAGGTTATTTTCCGTGAAACTCATTTATGTCTTCGATAGATCATGACCATATATAAAGGCTCCTAGAGTTTCGATTCTCTACCTATCCGGGAAGTATTTTTTAAAAATTCCCGAAAATCAGAGCAATGCATTTAAACGGGAAAAATCGGGACTTTGGGGCCCTCTGGAATCGAACCCATGACACTGAGGATGAAAATCACAATTTTTCTGGCGGTTAATTGTTATGGCCAATACGCAGTAAAAATTTGAACTCAATCACCCTTGTGGTTTAGGCTGTGAATTTGTATCCTATCTATCTATATACCTATCTATATACGAGTAAAATGTTGCTTGCATACTGCAAGCAGATCGACAACACTATTTTCATGTCGGCATCATATCTGGACGGCCATCAAAAGAAAAAAATGGATTGAAATTTTTCTTAAAATTCGCTGAAATTCCATCGTCTGGCATCGAACCCGGGTCTTTACTGTGAACTTACTATGCAGCACAATAGAACATCACCATCTCTAACTATGTGTGAAAATTCAAGCAGAGATATGGGCTACAACTGCCTCAAAAGACGTTCTAATTTTCACGAATTTAAATGGCTCTCTGGATTCGAACCAAGGACGATCTTGGAAATCTAAAAAATGTTTCTGAAAGTTATTCATGATCTCTATCTATATGCCGAATTTGAAGTTTCTATATTATTGGCAAAGGTTTCAAAATAATTCCTAAAAATTGGATCAACTTCTGATTGCAGAGACACCTGGTGTCGAACCCAGGAAATATTGTAAGCTGTGAATGCACAGTTTGATTTGTAAGAACCTGTTCTTGTATCATGCATAGTTTGAAGTCGATAGCATGCCTGGAAGTACCTAAATTTTGTTTCTGTTTTCTCCGTAAAAAATGCATTGAGAAGTGCAAATGGCCTTCTGGGATCGAACCAAGGACCATCAGCGAACATGTAAAATTTTATTATGAAATATATTCATGATATCTACCCAAGTGCCGAGTTTCAAGTATCCATGTTATCGGGAAAGGATCCAAAAAAAATCTTCAAAATCGCCGCTATGCATTTTAAACGGCCGATAATTGCCCCGACCTAGCATCGAACCATGGACCATATTTGGCTATGTCTTTCTGATTAACGTTGGAGGTTCTCGGCTTCTAGCGACCCCTTGAATTTCAACCCTCTACTTATCCGGGAAGTGCACCAAAAAAAATTTCGAAAATCCCCGCCATGTATCCTTATGGAGAAAATCGCGACTTTGGGGCCTTCTGGGATCGAACCCATGACACCGAGGTTCAATGTCGGATTTTTCCTGGAGATTACACGTTATGGCCAATACGTCGTAAAAATTTCAAGTCCTTGGCACTTGTGGAACATGGTTAGACTTTTGATCCCCTATATATAACTTATAGGTATATCCGGAGAAGCGTCTATATATAATAGATAGATATCACTCGAAATAGAGAGAGATAAATTATATATTATATACCCGTTGCATCTCAACAGGAGATGGAAGTACTGTTAAATACAAATACTAATACAAAAGCTCCAAACGATAAACCAAATACTAATTACCAACTACTTCAAACTGTCCACTATAAGTAAATGAAATCGTGTGAATGTGTGTATGTATGCATGTATATGACCATTATTTTCATATAATAACCATGCCTCAGTTTAAAATTCCGGCAGCGAAGCATACGTAGCAAAAGAAGTTGGTTCACTGTGGTGCAAAGTACCAAGTGAGACCACCCGACCCAAAAAAAACCCTAATAAACAAATGCTTCAAAGTGTCAGTCTATAAGTGAATGAGACCGTGTGAATGTGTGTATATATGTATGAAAATAACCAAGACTTTCTTAGAGTAACCCCGCCTTGGATTAAAAATGCAACAGTGATGAAACGAAACGAAAGAAAAGGGGGAATCCATCATATATAATTCCTTCTCCGGATTCATTCATATCTATTATATTTAGACGCTTCTTCGGATTCATTCATGTATCTATTATATATAATTCCTTCTCCGAATACATTCATATAGATAGATAGGATACCAATTCACAGGCTAAACCACAGGCGTCATTTACTTGAAATTACTTCCCGAGAAGATTGCATCGAAATTCAATCCATAGTTCACAGACAATATCATCTCCCATTTTTACTGATATGCTTCAATACGCCTGGTTCACCTCAAATTTAACAGACAACCAAAAAATTTTTAGGAATGTTAACTAAGTTTGCTTTTCAATAGAACTGCTCAAAACTCCTTGTATATGTCAGCAGCCATCATTTATTTGTTGCTCAAATTACGAAAAATATCTTTGGCTTCGAATGCTTTTATGATAATTATCATTTGGGTGCTTGCGAATGATTAAAAAATCGGATTATGAATAAATATAAGCACAAATATAATTTCTATTCTTCGTGACTTCATTATTCTCCCATACACAATATTTCCGATCATGCACATTCTTACGATGTATGATGATATTTGCACGATTATCAGTATAATATTAAATTAATTACAAAATAAAAAGAATATAAAACAAAATTTGTGAAAATGAAAAGGAAAAAAATTTGGTCTACCAGGGACTCGAACTGGCAACCTTCTCAATACGAAACCGTGATGCTACCTCATCAGCTAGTAAGCACCTTACTATTCTCGTGAATTTAAAACATTATAAATTGCCTTAATTGTTTACTACATGGAAATCTACCTAAAAGTTTCGCATATTTTATCAATATTCTCGCAATTTCGAATCGCAAATGATATTTCTCGACCAGAATAAGAATCTTTATTCTATTTTCCTTCTTTTGATGCTAGTTTCGACTTCCTACAACTGTTTTTTCTAATTTAGTTTTGCAAAAGAAATAAACCTCACGACGAAAAAATGAACTTTATGTGTATTTCTTATGGAAACGTTTTGAATCTCGGTTCTCGAGTTTTTAGCGAACATACATACATACACACACACCCACAAACACACCCACACTCGATTTTATATTATAGATATCCCTTCTTAATTTGAGAAGAAATCTTTCTTATAAGAGACATGTGATGTACTTAACCATGACACTGATCTTCATTATTTTTTAATATCCGTATATCTTAATTATTTTACAAAGATATGGATGATAGAAGCAGTAATAAAAGATATTATTAATTTAATTTACTAATTACAGCAACATTGCTTGAGATTTTAAGAACACTTTATACCTGGTGATATGATTTTTATGTGTGTGGAATCTATGCAGCCAAAGACCCTTGGGAATGAGGCCATGCTGTGAAATTTTTGCATGTTAAGTCCAATCTCTCGTTTGCTTGTTGGTAGATTTATATATGTCATTGATTGTTCAGCAATGGCTCAAGTAACCTTCTTAACTGTTCGGCTAGCAGTTGATTTATGGACACCAGTGAAGTCTGCTGAAGCGATTAGCATCGAACCAGTGGCATAAAATCTTAATGTCAGTAGAAACTGTTCCATTGCTGTCATCGCCTTATTTCTTAAAATAGGAAGTGTAATGATCAAGCAGTTATTTCATACATCAGATACTTTGAATTAACTTTGCAATACCTTGTTGTTCGATGCTCTATTTTCATCGCAATTTTTTCTAAAAACTTAACCACTGTTTCTTTATTTAGTCTAAACCTTATAAAAAACTCTTCTTCACTCAATGTGTTGAGATAATCCGGTCGAATCTTAAATATTCTAGGATTTCTTGTTCTCAGCAGTACTCGAAATAAAAATTCATCGTCATCATCCTCAATATCTTGAAACGTTTTCAATACTTCCATTTCTTGTCTATTATGTGAGGTAATAATAAATATCGTTATTAGAGAAGTATTTAGCAGCATTATTTAATATTATTTACCTGTGATAAGCATCCCTTTTTAAAGGGACTCGTTTCTGAGGTAGGAAATTATGCTGGCTGTTTTTGTTTTATATCACTCTGCCTAAAATCTTTCTAATATTTTATTAGTTAGATATCTTTCCCCATTTTCAATACTTTTTATCAACAAATAAGTATAAAAAGTAACTTGCGTCAAGGAGTACGTCCAACGTTATGCACCTTCGCGGGTAATACTTTTATCGAAGCCTTCAAAGCAATACTTGAGACCATACACGTTGACAGGCAGGCCTACTATTAATTCAGATAATTGTATAATAGTTTCCTCAGTTCCTTAATTTTACTTTCACACGAATTTCAATGTTTAAGTTACACGACATTTGCTTTTTCTGGCCAGTAGTTTCCACATCAGAAAATGAAGAGCTTGTTAAATCATGACTATTATCTTGATATCTTAAATGCTCAAAATCATCCCAATATTAATATTATATTTATTACATATATAATAACTTATTGTACACATCTCCGGAACCAACATAGTTCTACGCGTAATGAATGTGACAGAAAAAACGACCTTAAAATATTACATATACATTTAATTGGAGTCATACCAACTTAATTAGAATATCCGAACAAATATTTTCCAGAAATTGTGGAGTATAAACTTAATTTTCATCAACAAACCAACTGAGTTGATAAGTTAGCAGTAAAGCTTGTCCGCCATATAATTTGACATCGGTTTGGTGGTGTTGCCTCCATCCTTGCCCGTCCTCCTAGGGAGCTCCTTCGGGCTGGTGGGCTCCTTCGTTGGTGGACCTTCAAGGATATTTTACCTCCACTTTTTCCTCCCTTTTGGGGGGATTGCCAAAGTTCCTCCTTGCGAGGAGATGGGCCTCCGGAAGAAGTCGCGCCGCTGAGGGGTGTCCAAAGCCAGTCGCTGGAGATGTGCATATTTTCTGGTAGGAAGGCGGGCAAAGAAGGCCTTCGCTCGTATGGTTGCCAATTCCTGAATTGGGGTGGCTCCAGTCAATATGTAGTTGGTGGGATTAGCAAAGCGCCAGCCAAGCTGCAGGATGGTGCGAAGGACGGCTCTCTCCGCCTTAGATGGAATTTCCCACGTGGTGCGGGTCAGGAACCCGCTCCAGGCGGGGGAGGCGTACAAAAGAGCACTCAAGATGGTTGCCTGGTATAGGTGCAGCCTAACATGGAGCGGCAAGTCCGGGGACATTAGGAGCGGCAGGAGGACCCTCCGGCGAACCCTCGCTTTTATGGCAACCTGTTGTGCATGATTGCGGAGAGTGAGTCGCCTGTCGAGGGTGACTCCAAGGTAGACTGCTGTGCTTCGCCAATGGACTTCCTCAGCGCCGACGATGATTGGGTCCGGGTCGTCCGCCGGTCGGAGCATTGAGAAGATAATGGTCTGTGTCTTCTTGGAGTTCACCCCTAACCTCCAGGTGTCGTACCATTCAAGAAGCTGGTAGGTGGCCCGCTGCAAGTATTTTACAGCAAGTTTCCTGGAGTAGGACTTCGCTAGTAGCGCAGCATCGTCAGCATAAAATGCTGTCATGCAGCCGTAAAACTTTGTGGGAATGTCCGCACAGAAGATATTGAACAAGATTGGCCCCCAGATGCTACCCTGGGGAACTCCCGCCCTGATGGTTCTGGTGGTAGAGGTGATCCCGCCGAAGAAAACGTGGAAGGTCCTGTCCGAGAGGTATGAGGCGATGGTGTTTATCTGCCATGTTGGAAAGTCCAGTCGACGGAGCTTATGGAGAAGGCCAGCATGCCACATTCGGTCGAAGGCCTTGGTGATGTCGAAGAAGGCCGCTGCAACGTGCCTTTTGTTGTTGAAAGCAGCACTGACGAATTGCAGGACGCGCAGAAGTTGGTGGGTTGTGGCGTGCTCCTCTCTAAAGCCGTATTGCTCCGCCGGGAGGATATTCCTTTCTGATAGTGTTCTCTGGAAAAAGGGTAGTATGGTCCTTTCTACAATCTTCCCCAGTCCGTCCAGCAGCGATATGGGGCGGAAGCTATCTGGGGAGGAGCGAGACTTTCCAGTTTTTAAGATCGGGATGATCTTTGCTCTTTTCCATAAAGCTGGGAAGTGGCCCAGTCTGATGATGGCGTTTGTGATGCATACCAGCCAGAGAACCGCCGCGGACGGAAGTCTTCGGAGTATTTCGTTTTCAATTCCGTCCGGACCGGGAGCTTTTCGAGTCTTAAGGCGACGGAGAGACGCTTTCACGTCCATGGCGGTGATTGTTGGCGGGTCTGTGTTAATGGGAAGCTGTTGTGGAGGCATCTGAGGAAGTTCAGGACCTGGATTCGGAGAAAATGCGTCCTCTAAGTGGTCAGCGAAGGCCTCCGCCGTGATGGTGCTCGGCTCTACGGTGGGTATGGTAGCATGACTCCGGAGGGTCAGGCCTTTGGTGAACTTCCACAGAGAACCGTCCTGGGTTTTAGTGGAGGCGATCTTCTTCTCCCACATCTGGGTTTTCCAGGTAGAGATGCTAGTCTGAATATCCCTCTGCAGTCGCCGGAATTCCCGGCGTAAATGCGGTTCTCCAGTGCGCGTCCATCGGCGGCGGATCCTATTTTTCTCCCTAATGGAGGCGATGATGGTTTGAGGAAGTTCCAGTCTCCCTCCGAATCCCCTAGGTTTTCGTGGGATGGTGGCGTCAGCAGCAGCAGTGATGCTAGAAGCGAGGTTGAGTGTTGCAGCATCGACATCATCAGGAGTTTCCAGCTTCCCTGGTGATGACAAACGGGCTGTTAAGTCCTCAGCAAAGGCCTCCCAGTTGGCCTTCCTGAGGTTCCTTTTGGTAGCGATGGGTCGAAAGAGTGGTGATGTTCCGAAGAAAGCTGCGACTGGGAGGTGGTCGCTAGTCAATGCCGGGATGGTGTACATTGTCCTTGGAGGTGGGGACGCGCTGACGAGATAGATGTCGAGTACATCTCCTTTCCCAGTGTGGGAGAACCGGGTGGGTTCTCTTGGGCCGAGAACCTGGACCCGGTTCGTGGTGGCCCAGCGGCGAAGCTCTCTGCCAGATGCATTGTCTCTAAGGGAGCCCCAGTCGCCGTGCTTTGCATTAAGGTCCCCCGCAAAAATGGTAGGAATACCTGGCAGGAAGACATCCCCGAAGGAGGATTGCCGGAAGCGGTGCTGTGGTGGAAGGTAGCACGAGGTGAACTGCATTTCCCCCAGGTATGTGCTAGCGACGATGGTGATGGTCTCTAGCGAATGGAGTGAAGTTGGCTGCGGGTCAAGAAGCCGCGCTGCAATTTTGTTGGAGACCATTATTGCGACGCCCCCTCCGCTGGATCTGCTGCCATCCGGGTTGTCAGGGCGGTCCTTTCGGTATATTGTGAAGCCAGGGGTAGACCATCGGGTGTGTGGAGACAAATGTGTCTCCTGCAGAAGAATGATGTCAAAATTTTGTTGCCCAAGGAAGTGTAGGAGCTCCGGTGTCTTCCGGACAATAGCTCCGCCCACATTCCATGTGAGGATGGAGAGTGCCCTTCTTGTGGTGGTTTTAGGGTCCATTGCGCGGTGCTAAGAGATCGCGGAGGCTTAAGGCGAATTGTTGGAATTGGGAGATGATGGTTGCTTGAAGGCGGACCATCATCTGCTCCATTGCTGTGATGATGGCGTCAGGTGGGTGAGGAGTTTTGGCGCTGGTACTGGAAACAGGCGATATTCTCTGCTTTTGCCGCAGTGGAATGCTGAGTTCGGCTGCTGTTTCTTCATTGCTTCGGCATGGCTGGGGAAGGGACGGGAACTCCATATTTAGTGTTTTCCTACGCGGAGGTTGGACCTGCGAAGGCACGAAGAGTGGTGTTGAGTTCGACCAGGCGTTGGTGGTAGGTGGAGAAGCAGGCTGGAAGGTGGGTGCATTTGGTGTCGGACGCTGCGAGGGGCTGCTGGCGGATGTAGATTGCATCTTCCTCTCTTTTGCGGCAATCCAGACTGGGCATTTGCGAGACATCGCAGGGTGCGCGCCGCCGCAGTTGCAGCAAAGGGCTTCCTCGGTTCGTGGTTTCGTGCAGACGTGGCCTTGATGAGGACCTGCGCACTTCCAGCAGCGCGGGGCGGCGTGACAATGGGCTGAGGAATGCCCAAACCTATTGCACCGGAAGCACATCTGCGGCTGCTGGTGTTTGTAGGGGCGGATAGTCACCCTACAATATGACAACACTGTAATTCTGCAAATATCAGCGGGTTTCCATTGAGCGGTCGATGGTGCCGAGAAAACGAAAAGCGGGAGCGCTCTTTGTTCCTTATCTCTGAGCTGGAAGGCCTTCCGCACCGGAATGCCGAGCGCCAAAAGATCCTCTGTCAGTTCCTCCTTCGCGGTTCCGGTGGACAAGCCGCGCACAAGGAAGGAGTGGAGCTGGTCCTGCCGCTCAGCCCATGTTGAGTAGGCGATGCCTTGCCCGTCGAGGAATTCCCTCGCCTTGCGGTAGTCGCACGTGGAGTTCACCGACACTCGGCAAACCTCCCCGCGCGAGTCGACGTTCGACGGAGTCGGGAGTCCAACGCGTGTCGCCACGAAATCGGCGCCATTAAGCGCTTCTCGGAGATCCCTCGCTAAAGCCCTAATGTTAAGAATCCCATACAATTGAAGGGCAGGCGGGCGAGACCTTGCCCCGCTGGTCGGTTCCGGCCGCTGTGTTTCCCCGTCTGCCTCAGGGGTGGATGGCATAGAAGGGGAGGGTACCTCCATTTGACATCCTCCCGAAGTATCAAGGGCGTTGCGTTTTGTTTTCTTCGCCTCAGACGGCGCGAGTGGTTCGAAGCGATTTTTAAGAGCCAGCGGAGCAACTGTTTGCTCGTCTAAGTTGAGGAAATATCTCCTGGGCTTCACAGTAGTAAATGATTCCTCCTCCTCGGTGGTGCTGGCGATCTCCATTGTATCCTCAGCGAGTCGTTTAAGTCGCGGGTCGCGGGAGGAGAGACCAGGCGTGGGGGATGGATTTGCCGTTGACATTCCCGCGGAGACGGTAAATCTAGGAGGGAGAATAACGTTCTTGATGCCGGGTGCCGGAAATGATGCAGGTGATGATGACAAAGGTGTGGGAGTAATCCCTGGAGCAGTCGATGTCTCCATCGGACTCGAGGTATTGCTCGAGTTGACGGGGCCGCTGGGCGAAAACTCGCCGGCTGCCGACAGCTCGCTTGCCGATAGTTCCTCACAAAAATTATCCGTAAACAGCTCACGCAAAACACGTCCTACCGCCACGAAGGTCGAGCTAGAACCCTTGTCCGCCATTACTTGTTTACACTGGTTAACTCCCATGATGCGTTGCGCTATCAATCAGTTAAGGACTCGATCACAACCCAATCTGTTTGATAAGATAACAAACACTTTAACTAACAGATACGGCTTTACCATCGATTATAATACCCAATTTTTGAGTTAACCTGGATGTTAAAGTTATCCTATAGATAACTACACATTATAATACCGGGCCTAGGTACGGTTTATTGAATAAATTCAACAACCGCATTCGTCGTTAATGGGAACGGACTTGTTTATAAACTCAAAAATCTCTCTAATATTTCTTCTATTTTATCAAAATACTGGCAATTTCTAATCGAAATCGCTATTCCACTACTTAAATAAGAAACTTTAATAAATTTTCCATCTTTTGATGGTATGCCCGACTTTTAACAATGATTCTTTCTTATTATATTTTGCAAAAGAAATGAGGCCTGCAACCGATAAAAGTGAAGTTTACGTGTATTCCTTATGGGACTCTATTATGGACTCCTGGGTTCGAACCCGGGCTTTCTTAGTAATGGGAATAGTTTTCCTAGGGGTTTCTAACTCGTAGAAACACAATGCAGTTTGTTTCGAATCGCTAAGTCAAACCGTTTCTGAAATAAAGGGGGGGACGGACGGACAGACGGACGGACGGACGGACGGACGGACGGACGGACGGACGGACGGACGGACGGACACTTCGGAAATTATATATAAAGATTTTTATTTTCTTAGAGTTTCGTAACGAATAGCTATCATAGTTTTCCCGAAATGGGACAGTAAGTGAATGGAAAATGTCGGGCGCTCGCTGAGTAAGTAATTTTGCTGAATTTCTGACAAGGAACTGTGGTTTTCCATAGTAAAGTATAGGAAAAAAATCCTTAAGTGGCTATTAAGAATTGGAGTGAGTGAGCTCTGTTCGGATATGCTAACACGGAAGGAGAGGCGGTGGTGGGTTAGATAATTGATAGCGTTATCTTAAAAGTCAAACAACTGACATATCTGGCAAAAGATGAAGCACAGTTTGGCCATCGGACTTTCCGAAATCTCTTTACATTTAGATCTTCACCTAGCTAGTCGCCACCGGCATATGGCAGAAGCAGCTTTAGAAGTAACATTGATCGTATACCGTGTTTTCCTCTCTGATGCCTCGCGGAGAGAAAGACAAGTTATTTTCGTAACTTGATTGCAATGCAAATGTTTATATGAGGCTTTCGTAAAATTTTACCCAATTGCGATACTGCTGTATAATTTAACCGCTTACCTGGCGCGCCCGGTTATATCCGTAATCCGATATCGCTAAAATCGAGACATGCCCGAATATATCCGTTAAAATCTCTCATTTTCGCTACAAACGAATCATGCACGTATTTTTCCGCCCTTTGCTCTCAACTCTAGTTTTAGTTCTTCGAGGCCACAAACAGACCTTGTGGATGGTATACGAACTTCTTCCGAAGGTTCCATCAATGATTATATGATTTGTGCTCGTTTACAAATTGACTAATTTTGGCGAGTTTATGAAATCTTCATAAGTAGACGGAAGATCATATTTTTCATTATATGATCCGTTCTTGCGTATGTATATGACTATAAAAGGAGTAACATTTATTTTTACAGACAATTTAATGCAAATTACAGCTAGCTTATTGGGATGATTATTGTTTTCCCGATAAAACCTTATCATTACAACCGGATTTTAGTAGTAACGCTCTGGTTACTGTGTGAAACGTTTATACATTTGGAGAAAACATGAAATATAATAATGTATGTTAATTTTGTTATCATAATAGTAGTTTTATCCTAAATATCATACATAAGATTATAACATTTTATCACCTAACTTTCTCACGGCATTTTCTCTAGTCTGCGTGATAAGAGTCGCTGAAGCGTACGCGATTAAGACCTAAATCGGAAGATGGTCTCTGAAGTTCCGCTGTCGAATCAATTATAAAATACTACAACACAAAAAAAAAGGGAAATAAAATAACGTTGAGTTATCAATATGCCTCTTGTGGATGTGATTTTCTTCAGACAATCGTAGCGTAAATGTTTTACTACATTAATTTATTTACGTATAAATGGAACGAACGAAGTTCTAAAAATTATGGTTTCCTAAAACATGAACCTTTATAATTTTTTTAAATTCAGAGTAATTCGAATTGGGAACTCGAGTTTTGAACGTAGAAATAACTTCGCTGTAACGTTACACGATTTTCCGCAAACACTGAATTTTAATATTTCCCTCACCTTTTTGTCTGCAACCGCAAGAATCGAATACTTAAACTACCTGGGTTGTCGTAATCTGTTTAATATCTAACCTAAAATAATCGTATTTACCTCGTAGGTCATATGCTCCGCAGCCCGAGGAGTATGGTGTTCGCCAAAACGATTAATTGATGTCCGACATGATTATAATTGTAATGATAGGCCAGGTAGATCGGAGGGCTTTTAATGCCAATATGGAGAGAGGCCCCGGATAGGCATTTGGACATCTCGTTCGAATTGGATGAAAGCGATCCCGGGCTCGATTCCCGGTGGGACACTACGCGCGAAATAACCTCCGCTGTCGAATCACTTATATAATACTACTACAGATGAAAGCGAGCAATACTGAAGGTTGAGTTATCGATGTGCTCTACGTGATTGTGATTTTCTTCAGATAATCGTAACGTAAATATATTACATTATCTTATCTATGGAAATATGGTATGAGCAAATTCAAAATCCTCATGCATTTTTAAATATGATGTAATCTTTTAACTGCGACGAATTACATTTTAAAAATGAGCGTTTCCTACTAAATGAACCTTTATAACTTGTTTATATTCAGACCAATTTAACGTAATTTATACTTCAATTTAACAATAAATGTTATTATATAAATGTTTTGTAGTCGTCAATACTCAAGGGATCCGGAAATGATGTGAAGGTGGAAAATGTTGGGACTAATAGAGAGGAATCTGATTCCAACTTACAGCCACTGCCATTTTCAAAATATAATACCTTACTATTTAACGAAAACGTTCCAGAAATCACTGGTATAGCATTCCCTGGGACCTCAGATAAGAGCCAACCTTATCTCTTAGCCATACGGTTTTGCCAAGCCCTGTATTTCAAAGCCCCTCAATCTTATGCAGCTAAGAGTACGCCGTTCCATTTTTTTGTGGGGAGCTGTACATCTACTACAATATCTACACTATTCGCGTGTACAATTCACAACATGCAGTCTTTAATAAATGAATATCGAATTAACTGAGCCTTATAGTTTTGCCGGCAACGGTAGGTTATCAACATTTTTCCTAGTTACATTAATATAGAATCTATTATATATAGATGCTTCTCCGGATTCATTCATGTAACTAGATAGATAGATAGAGAGGATACAAATTCACAGCCTAAACCACAAGCGTGATTGAGTTGAAAATTTTACTGTGTATTGGCCATCACTTTAAATCGCCAGAAAAATTGCAATTTTGACCCTCAGTGTCATGGGTTCGATTCCAGAGGGCCCCAAAATCCCCATTTTCCCGTTTAAATGCATTGCTTTTTTTCATTTTCGGGAATAAAAAAAATATATATCCGGATAGATTGAGACATGAAAGCTCATGACCATATTTATAGGCCCCTCAAGGGGCCTATAAATATGGTCATGAGCTATCGATAACATTAATTACTTTTACAGAAATTATCCTGGGTTTGATGCTAGGACGATGAAAAATCTGTCATTTAAAATACATTGAGGTAGTTTTTCATTATTTATTTTTATGCACTTATCGAAATGATAGGAAGTTCTTGCTTTGCTAGAAGATGTATATTATGAATCGATTTTGGAAAAAAATTTAGATAAGACTATACCGTTCCTGGGTTCGATGCCAGAGCACATTAAAATTTCTCTCATAAGGAATATAAGGGAAAATTAGGACGTCGTTTGAGGCAGTTGCAACCAATATTTTTGCTTGAATTTTCACACATAGTTAGAGATGGTGATCTTCTGTTGTGCCGCATAGGTAGTATTACCAGGAAGACCCGGGTTCGATGCCGGACGAATAAATTGCAGCGAATTTTAAGAATATTTTCAATTCTTACTTTTTATATTTTGAGGACTCACTCGATATGATGCCGACATGAAATTAGTGTTGTCGATCTGCTTGCAGGATGCAAGCAACATTTTACTCGTATGATAATACGATTGAGGGAACCAATTTGTAAAATAATCAAATAATAGATTTTAACAGTGATTCGCTAATGATGACAGATACAATCATCCCCAAAGTTATACTTTTACGTATCAAAAGAAACGGATAGTTTAAACAGATACTTTTAACCCGATGTATATGTTTGAACTATCCTTTCCTTAGAATTCGTGGTGAATTTCTACTATAAATGACCTCCATTATTCGCTTTTACATGTTTTAAATCTCCTTTCAATATATTTGCAGCAGTGGATTTATTTCACAATTTCGAACATTCGCTCTAATTCTCTATCGCCGAGTTGTTCGAAAAGTCATTGCGCTGATGAAGGCAGCATTGATTTAAGAAAGGCGAATATGCATAGCCCTTATGCGTTTGTGGCCAAGAAGAACAGCTCTTGAGAGGCGGAAGGGAGAGAGGGCGCAGTACTTGACCCCTGGAAATAAAGGATCGTGGCGAGAGACTCTTGAAGGGACATTCGATATTCGGATCGCCGTTGGAATGAATTAGCAGTGGCGCCAAGACAAAGAGCGGTTCATTCACTCCGCTTAAACTTCGAGACAATGTCGAACTGTAATAATCATCACCTCCGCAAAACCTTTTGGGTAATTCAAGCATTAAAGAGATTCGAGGCTACATTAGCTATTAATGTAAAAATTGACGACTTCCATATTAAAATAAAACTATTAACTATTTTGTGCTGCGTTTTCATGCTCTGTAATGTAAATTCGGCGAACGTATTCGATTCCCATCGATTGCATGTATATGGTAACCTGCTAATTTCACACCATGGTGCAAAATTTCCGAGTCTAATATCAATACCAAACTTTTTCAGTGAAAATTATTTGAGGACAGCAGCCAAAGCGACCAACTCATAAAGATCGAGTGGAAACTATTTCTGATATTTCCTTTGAATGAAAAGCGAATTACCAGCAGCTCTCTCGAGCTTTCAAGTCTTCGCGCTTTTATTGAGTAGCCGAAGGCAGTCGATTTTATGATCAAACGACTTAAAATAGTTTCCTAGAATTCGTAGTGACGCATGGGAGTGTTCAAGCGACGCACTCGATATGTTGACGTAAGACATTTAATATACTTTCACTTGCGCTCTCTGAAGGAATGCTGATTCGGAAATGAGCCGAAAATGTGCTTTTATTTCAAAGAATGACTAAAATAAAATGTCAAAGAGGACAGTTTGTCGTTCACGTAACTTCAGTGTGCTATTGCATTTGCTCTTTCTTGTATTGGGAGAATCCATTTTACATGATTATCTCAGCCACATTTATTGTTTTCGGAAGCAGCAGCTGTCGTTCTAAACGGCGCAGACACACGGTGACTTTTCATTCGCCTGAATCTCAGGAAAGCTAATGAAAATGCGACACAAACATTATCAACTGAAAATCCTTGATCTTAGAGAAGTGTTTACGGATAATACGTGAACCGTCTATTTTGCTATTGGTTTTATGCAATGAGAATAACTTTGGCAAGATCAATTGAGAAATAACTCGTTCTTTCTTCTGCGGACATACATCTATTAACCTGGTTTAGAGTACGTATAAGTTGTCTTAAACCCTCTGAAAATCAATTTCTTTTTTAGGAAAACGTTTATTTTTAACAGATGACTTCCGAAAACGTTTTCTGCCTATTCTGGTTATAAGCGAATCTATGCTAGATTTGCTAGAATCCTCAATGACCATAAAATTGAAACCATTGCTTAAGATTATTATGAAAACGGAAGCAAGTACACAATCTCATTAAGATACTTATGTAATTATAGTACTAAAAGATTAGGTGTAAACACCGTAAATGAAGCAAATTTAAATGTTATAGTTGTTGAGGTCATAATTATTAATAATGAAGTAATCGTGTCACTTCTCTGTCCCGCACATTTCTCCATACCAGTTTCTTTTTCAACTATGGCGGCAATTGTGCTCAGTGGTGTTATACTTAGTGATTCTAAAACATAACAATTAAATCAGCATTTTAAAGTTTCGAATTCGTCAAATCGATTGCCAATGCCATTGTCTCATTTAAGTTGCAAAGAAAGGAATGCCCACATTAAGCTCTCTTTCGAAACCTTCGTCTCCATCCGAATCACCCAATTTCGTCACGCCCTTCTCATTTTTCTTTTTGTCTCTCTTTCCTTTTTTCCCATAATCTACCTTTCCTTCTCCTTCGCTAATCCTTAACCTTAGTTTTACAATCAGATCCTCTCCTCCTTTTTTTCCATCTTTTATTCCTTGTACGTCCCACACAATTGATTTTCGCCAAGATCAATTCTTCCCACAAACTGCCATGAGTTTGAAATTTTCTTCCCATACTTATTACAGGAAAGACGTTTCCCCTAAAATTTTTCGTTCAGTAGAGGCGCTTAAATTAAGATAGTGCAAGAATGAAATTCTTCTTCTTTACAATTTAGAATACTTCTCTATCATTATTTTTCTTTTTCAAACTGCTGCTTCCACACTTAGGTCGTGGAATCTTATAATTTTATTTATAATAATGAATTTTTTAAATTAATATTTTTATAAAGTTCAAAGAAAAGTAGAAGCGGCAAAACTTTCAAATAGATCCATCCTAGATTATCTCTTTCTAGTCACCACTACTCCCTCACTTTGCCAAGTTTAGTTTCCGTCCAAAAAGTATTGTAATGAATTTGTTTATCTTTTTTCGTTCACTGATATTTTTACAGCCCACCGAAATTACATGCAGTGTGGTCTCCGAAAGCTGTAAAATCACAGTTTTCTTTCGATTCAGCTGATAGTGGAGCCTTCGATATTTAAATCTCCTTTTCTTTCGATTCAGCTGCTAATGGAGCCTTCGATATTTGAATCTCTTTTTCTTTCGGTTTGACGAAACGGTTCCCATTCTGAAAATATCGTGCGTTAATTGATTTCTCCCTACTATATTTTCGAATATTTATAAAAACGTCATCTGGTTATGTTATTACATCGTCGCCTATCCATTCCATCTTCGTCGTTCTCCTCTTTCTGCCTTCGTTTTACTAATTTGTGATCGGGAGAAAATTATAAACGTCTGACGTTTGGACTCGAACTCGGGTCTCCGAATTGATATTCGGACATTTGCCGTTGCGGAGACATTTTATTATTTTTCTTTCAATTCTTCACCTTCGAATATTCCATATTCATTTCTCTTTATTTGTAATTTTACTCCGCTTCTATTTACCTTTAACTTTCAATTGTTTCTCTATTGTTTTATGTATTCATATATGTATTTCTTCTTTCCACCATTATCCATCTCTCTCCTCATTTTCCTTTTCTTCTTATTTGCGTTTCACTCTTATCGATCCTTGCTTTTCTTTAATTATTCTACTTTTATTTTGAGCTCCCATCTCTCTTTTTTTGCCCTCTTCTTACTGCTTCTCTTTCCTTCCCTTTTCATTATTTCCAATTTTGCTTTCCCATGTTTCCTCCGTATTTTCCTTCCTCATCTTTCTCCTCTCTGTTTTCGTATTATTCCATTTCTTGGGCTCGAACCTGGGGCCTCAGAGTAGGTGGTCGCATTTCTTTTTCTCCTTCGTTTCTTCTCCCATTACTTTCTTCACTCCCTTCCTTCGCTGCCCCTGGATGCATTGCCCCATCGATCCTCGCCTGGGGATTCTACCCTCTCGGACCTCCTCCTCCCCTCTCCCCCTCCCCTCTCCCCTCCCCTCCCTCATTCCACCACTCACAGTCGTGCGTCGAAGCATATAAATCACGGAGGCTTCTTCGTCTGCAATTCTCACTTCACCCTTCTCACTCAGTTACGATATTCTGATCAATTGCACGTCTTTTTTCTGCCTCCAGTTGACACACAAACATTGCTTCTTCCGCCTAAAGACCAAAAGTCGTTCCACGCCCAAGAGCCTCCTTTACTTTTAGGTTAAATTAAAGACGCGCGAATGTTTAAAGTTGGTCTGATGGAGTTACTTTCGAGGACACCATGTATTCGAACGATACAGAGCAAAATGAGATTCAGTGGGGATATACATTAGTGGTTGAAACAGCTTCTTCGCAGGAAAACAATTGGTGAGATTTCTCTCGAATGACGTATCTTTCTAAAGTTATGCGAATTATCTAGGAAATATAAATTATGCCGATAAGTTCTGAACTTGCGAATATCTATTTCTGTAGACATTTACCTAATAATGCTAGAATTAGTGGCTGAGACGATGAAAACCATTCATACCCCAATGGTTGAAATATTATCCGTGGCCGAGACAAAAGTATATGAAAGATACACTTTCCTTGGTTTTGTCCGAAGAGAAAGTCCATTCAATTAGGTTTGGAAACTGAGCGTAGTAAAAGTTGTAATACTTTTACATTATGAAAATCTTGAGATCGGAGTGAAATTGATAATTTAGTGATTTTGATTCTTCGGGGAAACATTTTTGATCGGCACACGTGAAGGTTGCTCATACGAGGCCATTAGAAAAGGTTACAGCTAGTTACCGCTGTTTTATAATTTTGGAGTTTAGACAAAGGAGTGTGAATGTCCGTTCCTCCCTAAAGTGCTCGCTTTTCCACAGTACGAATTAAACGGAATATCGCATTTTAAAACTCGTCCAATTATTCAAGGTGAACACTCGCATGCCTTTTTCTTGCCGTGTACATAATTTGCTCGTTCTGTGACACCCATTGAGCTTTTTATTACTTTCCAGATGAGATTTTCTCCATGAAAATTCACTCTTCACGGAAGAGCTATTTCAATAATAGCATTTAAAAAGTACGAGAAATCTTAAATATTTTAAATCGTTACGCTCCTAAGATATATGAGAAAAAATCATATTTTTAATTTCATTGCATGCCAGTCGGAAAAGTCCTTTATTGTATATAACGAACAGTCAATTTTAGCGCTGTCCTGCTTAGTTTTCCTCAGCATCATCGTCATTTTCATTTTGTGAATTTGTATTGTATAAATCTGAAGCGTTGTCAAATGCAGGAGTAAAGCAAAACATCTTGCATTTTTTTTCAATCTCCAGTTGCGAAATCTATCGTGCTAAAATCCATTTCTGACTTAGGAAGTAATATTTTATTTATTTCTATTGCAATTTAGATGCAGATATTTCGCTATAACATTATTATTTCAGTTGATTTAAATGTACGAATGGCTTTTCAAAATATAAATTTTAATCAATGGTAGACAACGAATATTGGCAAAATTTCATGCTCAAATATCAATTTAATGACAATATTCTTTCAGAAAGAAGTAATATTAATATTCTGCAGTGATTAGGTGGCTGGCAGGGTCTTCTGGATTGACATTCAGTGCCCCTATTCGATGATCCAGTGAAGTAGACATTTATTCTGACTGGAGATCCCAATTTGGTCGATGTGATTCTTCGAGGATTGGCATTGGTGATTCGGTCACCTTTTACGAATCAATCTTTTCTATTTGTTATTGCTGTCTTATTGGCTAATTCATTGCATGTTTATGGACATTTCCCCGTTAAAGAACTTGGCTTAGAATGTTATCATCGCACTCGTCCGATGTATAAAATGAAAAGAAGAATAATTGAAAACTATCGGCGCCAACCATTCTGTTGTGATAAGGTATTCAACTGTAATACATTTGAATACCTTATCACAATGGAATATTTTATCGCTAACGGAATTCATTTTCACTCTGTCAATTCAATAAGTCAGCGAGATGTTTTACTACGCAGAATGAATTAAAATCACCGGAACCAACTTATTATATATACAGACGATCCCCGACTTACGAACGTCTGACCTACGACCGTCCGAAACTACGACCCAAGTTTTTTGAAAAGTGTTATTTCAAACTTAAAACTTTTTTTCAAGCTTTATTTTTCGAATCTCGTTTCCGTTTTTGCAAAATTTCTCCATTAATCTGATATGTATGTATAAACAATTAAATACAAAAGTAACAAAAAAAATTTAATTTTCTATTAGTTTTATTTCTTGAAAATTTCCGCTGATGGCTAAGTATGAATAAGGAGTCAAAATTATTCCAATCACCATGAATTCCACACCATGTATTCCATACATGAATTATTTCTGCAGTACAACCAATTGGGGTTGGCGAAGGAGTGATATATTTGATGAACATAAAGGGTGGCAATGTGGTGCCGAACAAGAGAGATGCTGATAGTATTCATTTAAAATGTCAACGATGCGATTAAGATCTGTTATAAGACTTAAATGACCGTTAGTTGTCGCTACTAATAAACGGAATCCACATTTGTTTACTCTGGAGCTTCAATTCTTAAGAGAATAATGCAAAAAAGATAATGTTGTAGGAGTTTCGCGTGCCACTTTGGGCACGCGTGACATAGGTGCGCCAAACTCCAGTTAGAAAATATAAGCATTAAGAGGCGTTCATGTTTCTTCTTTTGTTAATTATTACTGATATATGCTATTATATTTTATAATGTGTTGAATAGAAATGTTTTTACGTATTCTTCGTTCATCAACTTTATCTTTGTTTATTCTAAACAGATTCCTTAGGATAATTTCATTGCAGCACCATTTTCTCAAAGGAAGCTATGAACATTGGTTCTCATACGTGTCTCAAAATCAATGGCAGTTGTTTCCATCCTCGACGTGTGTCCTCATCGCATCCGATTGATCGAATTCATAATGAAATAACTGAAGGTGGCCATTCCGATTCTAAGAATATGAGTGATTCAAAACCCTTTTAACCAACGACCGGAAGTTGACCGTTAAGCCGCTAATGGAGGGCCGACCTCACGCGTGGCCGCAGGTGAAGCCCGCGCTTCCTGTGTGGACACTTCCTGTGCTTTTCATTTCCAACACAATTCAAAATAATAAATCGTTCATTTAGGTTTTACACTTACAGAACATTAACTACTTTGCTGTTCGTGAATATAATATTTCTCGAGTCAATTTATGTTCTGATAATGCCCCAATTCTTTCATTCGTACGGCAGATGTTAATCATTATTTCTATTTGGATAGCAGTTTCATGATCGATAAAATCATTACGAGACTATACACAGTAAATCACGAAGATTAATGTATGAATTATTTTACGAACATTAATTGACGCCTTCGATGCTTAATTCACTCTATTATTTGTTCAAATTTATCGTTATTATTTTGAAACGGTATTCTTCTCTTATTTCAAAGAAATATCGATTTAGAAAGATTTATCAAAATTGCAATCGAATTATTTTATCATCGTCGATAACAACACGGACCAAAAACTACGAATAGAAACTCAGAATTTCATTCTCCTCCGTTTCGATAGATTCGAATAAGATGTTCATTGGAGGGTGGGATTTTCTTGCTTTTCTTGGACAATTTTCAATACTCCATTGAAATGGCGCTCGCAATTGATTTTCTAACAGTTTCTAAACATTCTCAATAGAAGTGATGACCTATTTTCTGGGGGAGGGATGTTTCCACTCGGAATGGCGGATATGCATCACTCAGCAGTGTGTTATTTAATGTCTGTTACATACATTCATCGATGGATAAGAAAAGCTTTTGCTACCTGATAGGAAAAAAAATGATATATATAAGCTAGAACATTACATACATACATACTTATATGCGGTTGTTTTTTTACGACTGCTGTCGTCTCCCGCCTCTCAACTTCCACTTTTCACGATCCATCCAGTCTCCTTCATGCAGGCCACTCCTCTACATCTTTCATCCAACTTCTAGGTGGTCTGACACGTTTCCTCTTTCCTGGTGGTATCCATTGGAACATCTTTTTTGGCCATCTGTTATCATCCATCCGTTGAAAATTACATTTCAGTGTTATCTTCGACTTTTGTGTATCCAATATACATTACTTTTATTGGAGTGAAAGCTACTTCTCTGTATAAAAATGGAGTTCGTTGCGGAGTGAGGAAATTTGTTTGGAAAGAGTTATTCCTTTCCCCGATTTAATGCTGGTGTCGCCAAATCTTTTCGAGTTTTTCAACTTTCAAACAGTCCTTCACTCGGCTCCAAATATAACTGCGAGAACATGATTGACATTGATAAACATTGTCAGAGGATCGTTTACGAATTACAGGAATCTCGCTGTTATATTTTCAAAATTTCAACTGCTGTCGCTGCAACATATTCTCACTCTCATATAAATGAAAATAAATTACCATTTTTGTCTCCGGTATTTTTCGATACTGTTTTTCTAAGCGGTGACTGGTAATTGACGATGTGAGCGCGATGTGGACTCCCTATTTGAAACACTGTTATTTCCCATTGCTTTGGTCCATCAAAATTTCGATTTCCCGCCACTTAGAAAAGAATCCCGAATAAATTCGGTTAAGGATGGCGATAAAACCCATCAATTGAAGTGTTTTTGCATTGGGAAAGTTAGGGCAATGGTTCGATAAAAAGATTTTTCGCCGGGTTGTTTGTCTTTTATAATGGCTGATGCTCTTTCAACATATCTATGAAACATTACCAATTTACACTCGTAAACAGAGACAACTGCACAAGTGGTATCGCTAAGCTCAGTCCTCCCGCAGGACACATTTAAAAGCCAATCGATCTGATTGCTAAGTTAAGATGTTTACTTATTAACTTGGAAGGTGAAAGAAACTTAGTGATTCTATCACTAGCAATAACATTTTTTTGTAATATTTATCTTACAATTAATCACGAATTTATCTTTAGAAAGTGAGGTTACTAAAAAAATATTTTTATGATTTAAATATGGTTGAATGATAATTTGAATATGAAAATATGAATATGAAAGTATATAAATATATAATACCATACAGACAGCTAACATAAATGAAAAACATTCTGATAAAAATATGATGAAATGTCTTTCCAAGCGTGATGGGAAATCTCCGATACCTCAGACCCATATGCTCTGTCATATATACGTTAATTAAACCTTACAAAACAGAAATTCACTCACAATATAGAAATATTTTTAGTATGTAACTTCACTATGGAAACTCGGAGACAAATCTTCCTCTGAAATCTGTTTAAGGGAAAAGAAAGTCAATCGCCAAGAAGCCGTTGCTTGGGTTTCTGTTCGACAATTATTGTTTCGCGATCGTCTATTTTTCATTTCGATGATTCGTGGCGCCGCCATGACGTGATCGCTCTCGGAACATTTCCTAATTTGAACGTTTTTCAAACCTTATTTCAGAAATATGTAAGAACTTTGTTATTTCTACGGCAATAAATTTTGCACGACTGGTTTCTTCTCATTATAGACGTCTTCAGACTGCTTTTACGTAGGAAAGGAGAGTGGGTATGTGTATATCTAAATGACTATTATTTAATATCTATAGACGTTTCTCCGGATATACCTATATATAGACGATCAAAATTTTGACCATGTCCCACAAGTGCCACTTCTTGAAATTTTTATGACACACTGGCCATAGGGTCTAACCACCAATAAAAATGCGACATTGAACCTCAGCATCACGGGTTCAATTCCAGAAGTCCTCAAAATCCCGATTTTCTCCATAAGGATGCATTTCGTGGATTTTCGGAAATTTTTATCGGCAAATTAGAGAGTTGAAATCCGAGGGATCGCTGGAATCCGTCCGTTTCCAACGAAAACTACAATGACACCCTCGAAGATCATCCTTGGTTGGATGCTAGTTCAGGGCAAATATATTTCTATTTAAAATGCATTGCGGCGATTTTTATAATTTTTTTAATCCGTGAACATCGAAACGTAAGACCCGCCAAATGAACAGAAGAATGCATTTCATGTACGGAGTTTAACGTTTCCCTGACGATCCTTCGATGCATTTCAAATCGGGACAACGGAATCTTATTTCATGATCTTCCTGGTAGGATATCGACTTCAAGCTTTGGATTAAATAAGTTTAAGTCCTACTAAGTCTTTATATGTATTCATATCTTCCAAGAGGTCCTGGGTTTGACACCTGGAGTCTCTACCATTTGAAATGTGGGAATTTCAATTTTCTTTATGATTCATTTACCGAGAACGTGGAAATTCTAAGGCCAGGCATCTGAACAGAAGTAATGCATGTTTTGTAGACACAGTTTATTGTTTACCTTATGAACATTGGTTCGACGCCAGGGCACCGTTTGCATTTTATTGTTCAATTAAACGGAAAAACAGAATTCTAGCTTGAGACATTCCCAATACATCGACTTGGAATTGTAGAAACTATAAGAGTTGCCTAAAACAAATGCTTAAAAGCTATCTCATCTTACAAATAGGTCCTGGGTTCGACACCACTTGGATACAAGATTGATTTGTACGCAGAGAAATTTGGGTTCCTATATCCTAAATTTTCAAACCAAATAGATCTTTGCAAAGTACAGTACTTTAAACGTTTATTTATATGTATTTAAAATCTTTTGTATCATTAATCGAAGAGCGACAATCGAAATCACACTTTCAGAATTTGAATTTATCCTGCGTTATGCATATTATGAAGATTGGGGAATCATTGCCAAACACAGATGCGACATTTTGCGGCTGCAGTTCAAATAAACAGTTTATATGCAATATATGTCGTACTATTTATTCTAAATAATCGTACGTTTTCTCATCAAAGGAATTATTTATTCAGAGACGGTTATACACGCCATTTGTCATCATGATTTCCTCATCTTTGGTTCAGTCACTTCTTTAAATGTTAATATTTGTGTTTCTTCTCCCCCTCTCTAGCAATATCTTCATTACCTATAAACGTATGTTAATAATTAAGCTTAAAATAATTCATAAATAAATATAAATGTTGGACTCCGTTAAACATCTTGAGGATTACAATCAGGACATTTGAGAACGCCAATCTGTTCCAAAGTTTTGTCTTCGGTCGGCTTTGTTAGATTTTCTGAAGTAATTCACATGAAATTAACGACTTTTTTGTCAACTCATTTACTCTTCTAATATTATTCATTGATATGCATAAGGTAATACACATTCCGCGAAATATTTTTATATTGAACGAATGAGCTGTTGGTCCCAATCAATCGGAGTGCGACGTTGTACATTTCTCAAAATAATCAAAAGACACGCTACTATTTTCGGCCTTACTGACCGCATAACTACGGGAAGACTGTGTTCATAGACAATTCTTATTATTGCTCAGTTAAACTATTTGCCCCATGTACCAAAGGTAGCACCGCCAGCATCTTATTAGCCTCTCTAATAAACCGGGAACAGAACGACCGAAAGTAATTACGTAGTTTTTGCTAGTTCTTTCTTGTAAGGTTTTGTGGATGCTTCTCGGAGACCGTGTTCGTCTTAACTGGCGCTAAAACTCCATGTATTCATCTAAAAATTCTGAACGGATGAACATTTCGGAAAGCTTACGTCGAGAATGAGATCTTTTCACCTGAATTCCAGCCGAGGGACTATCACAACGCTGCTGTCAAACCTCCGAAACAAGCTGCTCTACGTTTGGACATCTCGAGATGAGAGAGTAAACCTGGTTCGTCTGAATCCCAAATCGCACAGCAGTCGATAAAAATAAGCTCATTCTTTGGCTCTAGATGGACATCGTTCATCTTTGCATTACATTGCCAATCTCGAATATTCTGTCAAAAGGGAAACTATAAACTGCTGAACAGCCAAGTATTAATTGCTAAGGATCTGTATTGTGCGGGAATAATTCCCTTCATGAATCCCAAATAATATTCTCCTCGATAAGTAGTTAACGTAGCGCTTGAATATCAAACATTTTCCGTCCAATTCCACTAATCCTTTTGTTATTGGCGCTGTTGCTGCGTATAAGCAACACTTCGAAGGAGGTCAAAGGTCGTATGCGTGGAGTGCGGAAGTAGGGAAAAATGGAAAGATTAGTGGGACAGGGGGTCTCTCCATCATCGTCTCTTGGAGGCATTTCGAGAAAATTCGCCGTTCTGAATACTCTGTGATGATAATGATGGCGCGCGAGCGTTGGAAATTAGTCTGCAGGGCGGCAGATGGCGTTGGCGTATACCGGAGATTGGGACGTGGCGGCTTATGGGAAAATTAAACCCCCACGGGGAAGAATTTTCCTTCGTCCTGGAAAATGAGGGACTAATTGAAGTCGCGGCAGAATCGCTCCTTTTTTTCGAAGTGTTTCTGATTCTGCTCTTTCAAGGATCCGCTGTTGTTCCTTTCGACCTTCTTTTCTCTCTGCCGAACGCAGTTCGATTCCATTCGTAAGCCGTTACTTGGATTTTTGTCATCCATCCCTCTTTATATAGCACCTTCGAAGAATGTATTTGATGCTTCAAGGATTCTAAAGGATAGAAGATAAAGTGAGCGAGGAAATATCGGAGAGGAAGGAATTTCCTGGACAAAATTGAGGTTAGAAAGTAGAAGCCGTAGTGGAATTTTCTTGTACAATATGGTATCAACAGATTCCTAGATTGAATATCTACGAAGATAATTTGTCCTGAGAAATGATTTTAATTTTAATTAATCAAATAGAAATATAATCTTACTGTAAAAATAATATTTTTAATGTAAAGAACTAGAATAAAGCGGGTTGAATCCCATAAGATTATTTTAGTATTGAGATTTTCGTTTACAAGTTCAAACAAGAGTGATTGTTTGAAATATTAGTTATACTCGTAGTGATAGAGTAATTAATTCAGTAAAAAGTTTAATATTTTATATTTAATAAATGTAGCCATATTTTATCGTAACGTTTCAGTTGAAAATGTATGGTCGTTTTACGAATAATAACGTTTTTTAGGTTTTAATACCTCTTGTTAGCGTAAAATTGCACTTAATCACAGTTTGATCTTGTTCTCTTTAATTTTTAATTAATTATTAATCAAAATATGGTGATATGTTTGACAATGCAGCTAACATTACAGCCTTCAGTTTAATTGGAATAAGTTTTACGAAGTATTTGAGTTTTGTTAGATGAGTGCTTTCCCAATTTTGTTTCAGCATTTATCTAACATCTAACGCACATTCCCGCCATTTGCAGAATTCCAGAAATAATATTGTGCTATTTGACGTGCATACGATTACTATCCTTCTTGTTAATGTGTCGGCTGTTTCAGTTTAAATTTAGTAATTTATTTTACTATACAACGACTTCCTCGCAGTGGAACATAATATCAAGACTTGAACAAATATGTTGGTTAAATCTTTTAAATAAATTAAGTGCGCTGAAATTACGCTTTCGCTGCGACCATTTGAGAGCAAGTATATACAAATAAGTGTAGACGGTTTTGTCCTTTGCCAACCATTTTGTTGAATATTGACCTCCGTCTTTTTCTCGCAACTTTTGATTCTCTTGTATGCAAATGCTGGTTTTCTCATTCACGAAAGGAGTGAAGTGGTTCACCTCGGATGACACGAATTAAATAATCACGATGGCATTCCGGAAAGCATCCTTAATCGGGCCTGAGTTTGTAGAAACCCTGTTGATAAATATATGTGAGCGGCTCCCGCTTGGCCTAGTTGTTATTCGAAAAACTACGCCGTGAGTAAAACGTTCGCCTAACAATTTCTACGCTATTTTGAAACTCCTCCAAACTATTGTTTTCGTCAAACTTTATAAAGCAGCTCAAGTCAAGATTAAAATCTTTTTGACGCAATGTAGTTATGTTTTCGTGATTGGGAATCAAAATGGCAAACAAATGTAAGGTTCTGAAAGTATGAAAAGAAAACTACCGCTGTATACATTTAATTTTATTATAATCTCTATAAAGTGGAGCAAAAGAAACGGACTTCTTGCTTTTTTTCAATTAGATATTTGTTTTAGTAAATAGGAAACGATGGAAATGTATTATAAAATTTCGATGCATCATCGCCACATTAAGTGTGATCCTCGAAAATTCATCTCAAACGGCAATCGATTTGTCATCTCTGAATAAAACAATATTCATTCTCCTATTCATTTGAAACTGTTTTTGGCGCATTTGTTAAGAATTCGATGAAACTGGAATCAATTGATTGTATTTGAAAGAGAAAATCTGAGAAAAATATATATAATCGAGAAAAAGCTCCTTTAAAGATGAATTAGTTGGGAAATCTCAGAAATGAGTTACGAATTGATTAGGTCAATGAGATGATTGATTAACTTTATGAGTCAAACGAAAATAATGGCGAAACAGAGAAGAACAAACTTACTTAATAACTTCAAGTGTAAGAGAGCTTGTCTCTGCAATTGGTATGTCTGTACCTCATTGGTATGTTTAGTTAATTAGCAGAGATTTGAATATTCGTAAATCAGTTCTTCGATCTGACCATAATTTTCTTCGTCCATTATCTGTCTGTGAGATTTATTATGAAATTAAGAGAGTACCGTTTCTTTTATTAATAGTGCTCATTCTGTTTCTTTAATTCCAGGTAAATATGACATGGTTGTCCATTGAATTGAAGTTTAATCTCCAACTTATGCAGTATCCAGTAGAGTTGAGTGGAGTCTACCAAAGACAGTGATTTCTATCTGCGACTTCTTCTTATTGTCACTACAGGTAATGATTAATGCCTTAAATGTATTTTATGCTTAACCAGTCTGATATTAAATGCAATTTGGACTCTAATAGAACAAATCTCACTCTTCGTGACCAACGACAGTTTTTTATTAAATATTATTGTATTGAATATATTAGTTATGATATTTGAGTCAGAATTAGCAGGGATTTGAGAGATTTTTAAGATATTGAATACAAATAAAATGTGAATTTCTAGTTGTTTCTTTTAAGTTGGGTGTTAAATGATCGTGGTGATATCTCATTTTAATCCATGTCGTTCTAACGCTGATTTCGAAAATATATATCTTCACCGCAATGTGGCCATATTTCTGAAAGGAAAGAATTATCTCAAGATTTAAATCTCCTATTCGGATTTTTACTATAGCAATACTTTAGAAGTACAATTTTATTTTTCGTATTGTACTTTTTATTGAATTTTAGAATTTAGGAGCGATTATAAACGTGCTTTCTTTTTACAAATGCAAGAAGTAAATATTACATTGCGTAGTTGTATATTTGGACGGTGACAACTTCAAAAACCAAAGCACTGTCTCTTCCGAACACTGAGATTTTTTCGAAGACCTGTGGTCCAATAGTTGTAAATTGTTTGCTAAATTCATTTAACTAAGATGAATCATAGACTAAATCCATCAATTCATAAAAATAGGAAAACCTTTTCATTTGGACTCATTAGATTTAATTGATTAACGTTTCGAGTTTTATTTTCGTTAAATGCACACGAGAGTCACATCAGGTCTTCAGAATTGTACGCATAGTCTGCAAAATGGAGGAGATGTTGGGCAAGCACCTTCTCCTTCTACTAAGTATGAAATAAATATCTGTATACGATATATTGATATATGTATGCATACTACTCGTGAAATATGCATATATATAGTGATGATCGATATGATCGAATTGACCTTCGGTGCCTTCCGCGTCACCATGGCAACTTCGCTTCTCCAAACAACACACGAAGAGAGAGATACTTTGAAGGGGAAGTCACGTGACCTGTTGCCATAGGGACGAAAGAGGGGAATGCATCCTATGTAGACGCATTCCTGCCAAAAATCAACTCTCTTCCCAATAGATATATGTTCGTCTGTGTGTATACTCGAGGAAGGGCTACCATACAGAACCGATACTTAACATCTTAGAAACGATTTCTTTGAAAAAGGTTCGACTCTTCAATAACTGTGCGACGACATTCGGTAATTAACTTCTCGTTCATCTTAAACAAGCATTAATTTCAAGGTTCTGTCGCATTGCGAGACTCACAGCATATTTTAAAGAAGCGTACTCCAGAGCTTCACTGTTCTATTTTGAATTTCCTACGGAAAAGTTTTCCAATATTTTTGACTATTTGTATACAAATAAACGTCTGGAGATGTTCGTTAATGGAATGTTTTAACCGGAAGTAGGCTGTCATTTCGAGTGGTAATAGAGAGGGATAATAAAATGAGATAATTCCCCTAATAAAATATGGAAATGACACTGATTTATATCTTTCTATATGAAATACAATTCGTGTTCAGTCAGTCAACTTGCTAATGAATTACTGTTTGTACGTATTTAGGAAATATCCGCAATTAATTCCTAACTTGTATTAATCTCGTAGGATGTCTTGAAAATCATTCTCTTGAAATAATTCAAGTTTTTAATCTTTAACAAAGCTTACCAAAACAGTTGAGTTTTGTGTTAGTGCTGTATAAATGGTGCAGAAAGCGCATCCTCGGTATTTATCGATGGTGCTTTCAGCCGGAAACATCTCTTACATCCATTTATCTTTCGAATTCTATATAGCTTCAGGCAGACCATTGCGATTCCATAGCATTCCACCCAATAAGAGATACTTTGAGTATTCGACCAAACCTCATAGCTTTCTTTTGAGCTATTAAATATTATTGCGTGCGAATACTCGTCTTCAAATTATCAGCAATTATTTGTAACCTGACGAAAAAAAATCTGATGTGGCCAACACATGACTTTCTTCGTATTTATTGAAAACAGAAGCCTATGCCGGTAATATATAAATAACTCCAAAATAATGAGTATTACAGGAAAATGTTTCATGCAACATTTTCAGTAGAATACATTATCTATAACTTTTGTATATAATTGTATATACCTACATTGCATTCTGACATAGATATGTATGAAAAACTTCCATTTCTGGATAAACAACAACTTCCGGTTAACCATTATTGAAGAATAACTCCTAAACAATCAGTGCTACGAAAAAATTTTCATACAAAAGTTGTAGTAAAGTACAATATCTATAACTTTTGTATGTAAATGTATATACCTACATTGCATTCTGACAGAGATACATGGTCTGTATAAAAAGTATCGGGAAAATTTTTTTTCTGAAATTACTGTACGTCGCAGCGCACACGCGCCGAGTGGGCTCGGTGGTGGGTTTCTGACCTTCAAATGCACCTACAGTCAGACACCTGCAATTGTTTCTCTAGGCTAGATCAGGTTTTTAGTGGACCCTTGTCGAGTGACTCGGTGCAAGCTCAAAATGCAGCGAACGATTGAACAGCGGTTCGCCATCAAATTTTGTGTTGGACTGGGGAAATCGGGTACTGAGACACTGGGCATGATTCGCCAAGTGTTTAAGGATGAAAGCATGTCACAAACTGCAGTTTTCAAGTGGCACAAGCTCTTCAAAGATGGCCTAGAGAGTGTGGAGACAATGTGCAACGGATACCTGAAGTGCTGAATTCAGACCGTTGATTGTGTGTGCGCATGATTGCAGATCGAATTGGCATTGATGTCAGTGCACACCATTATCACTGAAAATTTGGCGATGCGAAAGATCTGTGCCAAACTCGTCCCGAAGGTCTTGACGGAGCCAGCCACACCTGCTCCAAGCGGACCGACTACCTGACAAAAATGGCATCGCGACGATTCCCCAACCCCCTTACAGTCCCGACTTGGCCCCAGCAGACTTTTTTCTATTCCCAAAAGTTAAATCCTTCCTCAAAGGACACCACCATGGGACCCTAAGTGCCGTCAAAGATGCTTGCATGCGTACCCTGAAGGACCTTCCGGAATCTGCCTACCAGGGAGCCTTCAATTCGTGGAAAAGTTGCTGGCAAAAGTGTATCAACGTTCAAGGGATGTACTTTGAAGAATTTTAAGGTTTTGTAGCGATATCCAAAATAAATATATTTTTCAGAAACTTTTCCCGATACTTTTTATACAGACCCTGTATGTATGAAAAACATCCATTTATGGACAAACAACAACTTCCGGTTAACCATTATTTAAGAATAACTCCTAAACAATCAGTGTTACGAAAAAATGTTTCATACAAAAGTTGTAGCAAAGTACATTATCTACAAACTTTGTTAATAATTGTATTATGCCGGGAGCTATCGTTGTGCGGTTTTCACCAGATTTTTGAGCTATTTATGAGCTAAATTTAAACTGCATTTGTCACCTGAGAAAACCTGCCCCGCAACGGGTAATCGAGAAAATCGAAATTTGGGGGGTAAAGTTAGCACCCAACTTTCTTATGCCGGGAGCTATCGTTGTGCGGTTTTCATCAGATTTTTTTAGCTATTTATGAGCTAATTTTGAACTGCATTGACCACCTGGGAAAACATGTCCCGCAACAGGAAATCGATAAAATCTAATTTTGGGGGGTAAAGTTAACACCCAACTTTCTTATGCTGGGAGCTATCTTGGTGAGGTTTTCACCACGTTTTTGAGCTATTTATGAGCTAATTTTATACTGCATTTTTTGTGAAAGTCATTTATGTTTTCGATAGATCATGACCATATATATACGCTCCTAGAGTTTTGATTCTCTACCTATCCGGGAAGTATTTTTGTATAATTCCCGAAAATCAAAGCAATGCATTTAAACGGAAAAAATCGGGACTTTGGGGCCCTCTGGAATCGACCCATGACACTGAGGTTCAAAATCGCAATTTTTCTGGCGATTACACGTTATAGCCTATACGACGTAAAAATTCCAAGTCAATGATGCTTGTGGTTTAGCCTGTGAATTTGTATCCTCTCTATCTATCTATATACATGAAGGATTCAGGAGAAGCATCTATATATGATAGATACGAGTAAAATGTTGCTTGCATACTGAAAGCTTGCATAAGGTATTTATAATCTTTGTTCACATGCCACGTTCTGAGTTTCAATCTTATTGGGAAGGGCTTAAAAAACTTAAAAATTGCTGCAATTTCTAATTTTTGTACACGCCTGGTGTCAAACACAGGACCTATTGGAAAATGCGAATAGACATAATAGCTTGTCAGGACTTGATCTTAATTAATACAAAATTTGAAGTCCATATCATACCGGGAAGGTCCTGAAATAAGACTCCATTATCCCCATCTGAAATGCATTGGGTAATGTAAATGGCTTTCTGGGATCGAACCAAGGGCGATCAATGAAATCTAAAATATGATTTTGAAATGTATCTATGATTTCTATCTATATGCCGAATTTCAAGTTTCTATATTATTGGGAATAGGTTCAAAATAATTCATAAAAATCGGATCAGTTACTGATTGTAGAAACGCCTGGTGTTGAACCCAGGACATATTGGCAGCTGTGAATGCAGAGTATGACTTCTCAAAATCTGATCTTATTTATAGCAAAGTTTCAAGTCATTATCATGCCGGGAAGTACCTAAAATTTGTTTCCGTTATCTCCATAAGGAATGCATTGAGGAATGTAAATTGCCCTCTGGGATCGAACCAAGGACCATCAGCAAATAGAGAAAATTAGATTATGAAATAATTTATGATCTCTAATTCCATGTCGAGTTTCAAGTTTCCATGTCATCCGGTATGGTTCCATAAATAATCTTAAAAATCGCAATGTAAACTAAAGGGGAGAATATATGCCCTGATCTAGCGTCGAACCAAGGATAATCCATGATGATGTCTTAATGGTTTTCGCAGGATAAAAACGGCCTCCAGCGATACCTCGAATTCCAACTCTCTACGTTGACGGAAAGTGCCTCAAAAAAGATTATGAAAATCCCCGCAATGTATCTTTAGGGAGAAAATCGTGATTTTGGGGCCTTCTGAAATCAAACTCGTGACACTGAGGTACATAATCGCCTTTTTTCTGGAGATTGCACGTAATGGCCACCACGTCGTAAAAATGTCAAGTCAGTGGCGCTTGTGTAACATGGCTAGAATTTTGATCCCCAGTGAGTGAGTGAGTGTATATCTAGGTACGAGAAAAATGAGGCTTGCATACTGCAAGCAGATCGACAACACTTATTTTATATCGGCATCATATCGTGACAGTCCTCAAAAAAAAATAAATTATAAATATATATATATATACATAAATATTAAAATACTCGAGCAATCTACGTGAATTAAGGATAATGATTATCGATGATCTGATGGTGATTATGAAAACATTTACGTGGGCGAAATACTCCTAAGAGGAAAAATTAGAGAAAGCTGTCTCCGGTAATAAGTGCAATTGACCGCAAATTGGCGTAAATGCAAATATTGGAGACAGAGCTTCTGCTGATGTGACTGGTGCGCTTGTGATCAGTGAGTATTGTCTTACCCCCGTACCGAACCCGTGATAACCCGGTCCCTTACCACACCTGCCCCAATATACCCTCTATACACATTTCTTAGGGTATTTTTTAATTCATTGATACAAAACTGAGATCAAAAAGTCCCATGTACAAGCCACTGAGCAAGCAAAGTGTATATATTCATAATAGGGCTATGGTGGAAAGATCTCTCCTAAATCGTTATCTGAGATTTCAGGGACAATGCAGTGGAGTAAAAATGAATGCGTATCATCCGTCTGTACAATTAAAAAAATGAGGGATGAAAGCTAATAACCTACCCCTGTACCAAACGTGCGACCTATGTATATTTGGCCCGTGAATTTTCTTAGAAAATATGATTGATCCCATTAATGAGAGATAGCAAAGAATTCTATCATCATAACCCATTGCGTGTCGAAATAACTGGAATGAGAAAAACCAAATAACTGTAGAGGAAATGGTAGATCGAATGATTGTCACATGACCGCGAATGCGTCAGAATTGGAAACGCTGAAAGACAAACCGCGATCGGAATTCTGTCAACTGAAACATAACGCGTCTTTAATTTTGCAACAAAGCGGTTTACTCTGCTCAGATGGGGATTCCACCGCTTCCAAAGGTCAGATGATAACACAACTGAGATCGCGATGTCTGCTTGGATTTCAGAGACTATTTCTGGATGCCCTAGAAATCTTTGACGTAATGTTTGTTTGTCAAAGAGTGCGGTTTTCCTGAAAAATAGGAAACATTTATTCAAAGTTTGATCCGACTCCGCATTTTTCCTTTGAGGCGTCACTTTCACTTTCAAATTTTTTCCTAAGTTTAAACCTTTTTCGGCGGCAATATGGTGGAAGTGGGTATGGAGCGTTTTTTATTGAGAATATTTGCGTTGCTAATACGATTTATCGTGGAATATTGCAGAAATATCGTTAATAAACTCGGTTTTAATTTCTTGTCGCTTATTCCGGAGAGTGTACTTTTACTTTCATTATCTCAAATTTCAGCATTCTTTTATGGTTAATTTATATTTGCTGCATTATATCAATTTTTTATCCGTTAAAATGACCAAATTCACTAATTAAGTTGATATTTCATAATTTGATATCGGTAAAACTCTTCTTTTAATTGTTTTGAGAGAATGAATCAAGTGGTCGATCAGAAACAAGGCAAGAGAATCTATGGAACACTTAAAGAGGCCTTTTTCAGCTTTGCGAATCAAGATAAGTGACAACGAGCATCGCTTATGGAGGGTCTGCGGATTCGATGCAAAGGTGAATCAAATAATTGGCAGCTTCTTGACAGATACTCCTAAAATTAGTCAGCATTCCCGTCAGCATCTCACTCCTTATTCCAAATAATGTCTTAGTGATAATAATGTTAACCTTTTACGTCATCTAAAGGATACTGAATCTTCGCAGTATTTCCTCGAAATTTGAAACCTTAAGCTTTATAAATATGTTTTACTTTATATTTTGGCTGTTTAAGATGAGCTCAACGGAAGTACAGTGAAAAGACGATGGAATGGAAAATTATTATTCCATGAATGATATTTCCAGTCAGAAAAATAGTGCTCAGGTAAAGATTTTTATCCTGAGAACTGCAGTTAAAAGCTACTTGTCGGTTATTTCAGGTCAACTGAAAATATTTTACTAAAAACTTTCTTAAAAGAAGTTGGAGTAACTTATTAATTTCTTTGAACTTATAACAGCGAAATATGCTCCCAACTCTTATGCTGCAAAACATATTCCTTGATATAGGTGTGCTCGCTTCGTTTTAAGATTTCCATTATCCGTTAATCCGAAGAATTGCCAATTATTTATGAATAGCATTGCAATTAGTCAGGGGAAAAACCAGATTGGAAAATTGCTCCTTTGAATGAAAATGGCTCTTCATTTTAAAAATTGCCTTCTCTTTATCAATCCTCACAGTGGCCGCACACTCATTGATTAAATGCCAACAATCCTAGGTTACAACTGAAGGTCATCTGACAGCCATTCATTATTCTGCAAATTCAAACTTCTAACCTTTGAAGATGGCTATGGAAATAATGATAGAACAATATATTTCCTAACATTTCCATTCTATAACCTTCAAAGTATAATTGTGAGTGAAGTATTACTACAAACAACTACGGCGTTATTACTGAATTCATTATCTTATTTCTTATATTACTTTACTGCTAAGATGTATTGTGCATTACTTATTGTTATATTATGGTTTCATATGCTGAAAATCTAATTTTCAACATTCACTATCATTATTTGAGGGATATAAAAATGTTTATAACAATCTCTTTATCCTTTATTAAGTCCAAATCTAATTCTTTTTCTCCCTATTAGCTACACTTTTATAATTTTCCTACATGTGTTTCAATTTGTGAAAATTCAATGCATCGATTTTTTTGAACAGGAATTGAGTCTCAGCGCACATTTATTTCACCCAAAACATTCGATTAACTTCCACGAACTACCTTAAGATATGTGAAGATTTGAAAAACCTCTCAAGGGCTTACTCCAACCAAATTTTAATTTATTTTATCGAAATAATTTTAATTTATTGTTTAGCTAGTGTAGGTAAAGCTACTTTTAGTGCTCATATTTGTACGTTTTCCTCAAGCGAGTGCTCAAAACAAGATGATGCAGTAAGGTGACAACACGCGGTAGAGATTCATTTCGAAATGGAAAGCAAGACGGGCACCGAAATAAGAGAGATTTGATTGAGCACAAAGAATTCGTAAGACATGCGTAATTATGCTTCGCTAGTTAGTTTTATCTTAAGTTTTGAAATGAAGATGGTCCCTTGTGTTTTGTCTATTTGATATAAGTGGAAATAGTGTCCGTACTTATCAAATAGGACCTCAGTATTTCTGCTAAATCAACATTTGCTACTTTATCGAAGGAGAATTTTTGTCTTTAATAAACAGAAGGAGCAATTCCAAGGGTTTAGTTTCTGTTCCTTGTTTGTCTTTTTGACATTTTAGAGATGTAGAATCAAGGTAGAATCAGAAAACTAAAATATAGATTCCATCAAAAGTTTCAATTCAATACATTCAAACGTACAATGTTATACCAATAAATACATCCATTAGGAAATTTCTACTAAACATATTCTGCGAAAACCGAATTTAAGCCGACGTTTTATTTTTGTTTTAAATAATGGATTTCATTTTGTCGATTTGCGTTTTTACTTTTAGAATAGTAGAGCATTTTAATTGATATCGTGGAAAAATAAACCATTAGCGATATCAGCCAATTTCAATCGGATGTCAGATGTAAACCGCACCAATTTATCTTCTAGTCGCCGTATTAAGCACTGTATAATTTCTCTGTTAATACTGGATGATATCTTTATTTCACCTGTCCTTTGGTCTTCTTCTTGGTCTCTTCACATCTCTTGGAATCCAGTTGAGAACTGCAGATGTCCAACGTGTGCCGTTATTTATCACCACATGATCATTCCACCACCATTTTAGTGATCTCAACTTGTCGGTGTGGTGGCTGTGTCATTAAATTAAAGGCACTTCGTATAATGCAGTGCCGCCTTTTTTCCTACATTCAACTGCATTACGTTGCCTCGCAACTCCTAAACAACACCACGTACGCCATCTTTCGGTGCATAGCAGGGAGTGCCAATGACTTTTTAATCGATAACTTTCCCGTTTGCTAATAGACTCTTAATGCGATTTGTTATTATCGCAACGGCCATAGTAACTAGAAGAACACCTTATATCGCTAATATCTTTTACGAGCCTTTATTTGCACCTTTTAATCAATCCTATCTTCCAACTATTCGTGCTTACTAAAGCATCTGAGTAATGGCCTCTGATTTGTCGATGAATTTCTTAAAATGTTTCCAATACTTTCTATGCAGCACAACAGAAAATCACCATCTCTAACTACGTATGCAAATTCAAGCAGAAATATTGCTTGCAACTGCCTCAAAGGACGTCCTACTTTTCCCTTATATTCCTTATGAGAGAAAAGTTATTGTGCTCTGACATTGAACCCAGGAATACTACGGTCTCATAAAAAAATTTTTCTTAAAGCAATTGTTACCATACATGTTACATCTAAGCACGAACTTCCTATCATTTCGATAAGTGCATCAAAAAAATAATGAAAAACTACTCCCATGTATTTTAAAGGGCAGATATTTGCATCGTCCTAGCATCGAACCCGAGTATATCTTCGTGAAAGTCATTTGTGTTTTCGGTAGATCATGACCATATGTATAGGCTCATAGAGTTTTCATTCTCTTGCTATCCGAAAAGTATATTGTTTTAATTGCCGAAAATCGAAGCAATGCTTTTAAATGGCAAAAATCGGGACTTTGGGGCCCTCTGGAATCAAACCCATGACACTTCAAAATCACAATTTTTCTGGCGGTTGCACGTTATGGCCAATACGTCGAAAAAATTCAAGTCGATGACGCTTGTGGTTTAGACTGTGAATTAGTATCCTATCTATCTATATATCTATTATATATAGATGCTTCTCCGGATTCATTCATGTATCTATTAAATATAATTCCTTCTCCGGATTCATTCATTCATATAGATACCCAGATAGGATACAAATTCACAGGCTAAACTACAGGCGTCATTGACTTGAAATTTTTACGACATATTGGCCATAACGTGTAATCGCCAGAAAAAATGATATTTTGAACCTCAATGTCATAATTTCGATTCCAGAGGGCCCCAAAGTCCCGATTTTTCCCGTTTAAATGCATTGCTTTGATTTTCGGGAATATTTAAAAAATACTTTCCGGATAGGTAGAGAATCAAAACACAAGGAGCATATAAGGATGGTCATGATCTATCAAAAATACAATTGACCCTTACGAAAAATATCTTGGGTTCGATGCTAGGACGATGAAAATTTCTGTCATTTAAAATATATAGAGGAATTTTTCATTTTTTTTGGTACACTTATCGAAAAGATACGAAGTTCATACTTGGCTAGAAGATGTAAAATAAGAATTAATTTTAGAAAGAAATTTGATAACACTGTATTGTTCGTGGGTTCGATGCCAGAGCACATTAAAAGTTCTCTCATAAAGAATATAAGGGAAATGTTGGACGTCATTTGAGGCAGTTCCAGCCAATATTTCTGCTTGAATTTTCACACATAGTTAGAGATGGTGATCTTCTGATGTGCTGTTAAGAGTGTATTACCAGAAAGACCCGGGTTCGAGGCCATGCGGTAAATATATCCCCCATTTAAAATACATTGAGGTAGTTTTCATTATTTATTTTGATGCATTTATAGAAATAATAGGTTCTTAATAAGTTCTTGCTTAGATAGTAGATATATAATAAGACTCCGTTTAAGAAAAATTTAGATAAGACCTTGCTGATCCTGGGTTCGATGCGAGAGCACATTACAATTTCTCTCAAAAGGAATGTATGTGATAAGTAGGACGTCGTTTGAGGCAGTTGTAGTCAATATTTCTGCTTGAATTTTCACACATAGTTATAGATGGTGATTTTTTGTTGTGCTGCATAGTTAGTTTACCAGGATGACCCGGGTTTGATGCCAGACGATTACATTGCAGCGAATTTTAGGATTATTTTCAATCCTTTTTTTTTCTTTGAGGACCGTCTTGATTTGATTCCAATATGAAATTAATGTTGTCGATCTGCTTGCAGTATGCAAGCTGCATTTTACTCGTATATATAGATAGATAGATAGGATACTAATTAGTAGGGAGTAGTTTTTCATTATTTTTTTTGATGCACTTATCGAAATGATAGGAAGTTCGTGCTTAGCTAGAAAATGTATGGTAAGAATTGGTTTCAGAAAAGAATTTAGATAAGACCGTGCTGCTCCTGGGTTCGATGCCGGGGCACATTAAAGTTTCTCTCATAAGGAATATAAGGGAAAAGTAGGACGTCGTTTAAGGCAGTTGCAACTTATATTTCTGCTTGAATTTTGACACATAGTTTGAGATGATTATTTTCTGTTGTGCTGCATAGAAAGTATCGCCAAAAAGACCCGGGTTCGATGCCAGGCGGTAAACGTATCCCCCATATATAATACATTGGGGTAGCCTTTCATTATTTTTTTGATGCATTTATCGATATGATAGGAAATTCTTGCTTAGTTAGTAAATGTATATTAAGACTTAGTTTATGAAAATAAATTAGATAATTAGAAGATGTAAAATAAGAATTAATTTTAGAAAGAAATTTGATAACACTGTATTGTTCGTGGATTCGATGCCATAGCACATTACAGATTCTAACATAAGGAATTAATGGAAAAGTAGGACGTCGTTTGAGGCAGTTGCAGCCAATGTTTCTGCTTGAGTTTGCACCCATAGTTAGAGAGGGTAATCCTTTGTTGTTCTGCATAGTAATTATCATCAGGAAGACCCGTGTTCGATGCCGTACGGAGAAATTGCAGCGAATTTTGTATTGCAGCGAATTATGTATATTACAGATAATCTCGAAAATGGGACGTCGCTCGTTGTTTAAACTTTTAACATCATTAAATGTCTTCCCGGAGATGATCAAGTGGTACTTTAAATTTGCCTAAAGCCCACCGTTCGAACCCAGACTAGTAAAATAATTTGCATAAGAAATACATGCAAATTTCACTTTTACGTTGCATGGTTCATTTCTTTTGCAGAACTAAATTAGAAAAAACAGTCGTAGGAAGTTGAAACTAGCATTAAAAGAAGGGAAATGGAATAATGATTCTTATTTTTGTCGAAAAATATCGTTTGCGATTCGAAATTGCGAGAATTGTGATAGAATGTATGAAAATCTTACCTAAATTTCTATGTAAATAACCCATTCACTTGAATTGTTTATGTACTTAAAATTTTCGATTAAATCAAAGAGTCATGGTTGGCGGGACGGTAGCATTTCTCTCTGGCAATACGAAGGTCCGCGTTCAAATATCTGTACCTGTATGAAAATGTTACTTTAAACGTGGTACTGCTTATCCTAATATGATCTTAGAGTATACTTATATACTCTCAGTTGAAGAAATGTTTCATTCAAAGTATATGAGATTGAATATTGAGTTGGAGCGGCTTTGTAGACTTAATTGTAACTTACATTTCTTGATATATTGGTTTGGAAAGTCTGGTATTCGCTATTTACCAACAATTATGAAGCATTTGTTACGATCAAGGATATTACACTGTTATTTATGAAATATAATATCCCCGTTGAGAATCAACGGGCACTTCTGCTAGTAGAGTAAATAAAAGAACAAATACAACTCGATATAATAATACAGAGGAGATGAACTACACTATAGTAAATTACATAAAGTTTAATTTCAGCTAATTTTTTTGAATTTTCACATTTTTAGGCATTGACATGAGAATTTCACAAGGTAAAACGTTCCATTCCCTAATACTCCTATCAGTGAAGTGAAGAGTATTTTGCTTTCTGTTTTCTGCTCGCGTTTCTTGATTTTAAAAATACAATTGCTGCGTCCTTCATAATTTGGAATTCCAAATCTGCCACTTAGCCCTCTTCTGAGTTCCATGATTTGTACATCTCGGCTAATCTAAACGTCTTCTCGACTCTAGTGATTCTCACTTCAAATGGTTTAGCATCTCAGTTACACTTTTCCCGTGTTGTAACATTTGCCGATAACACTTCACTCCTTAAGTGTTCGTCCACAAGCATTACGGGTACCCCATTTTTCGTGAGGATAAAAGCAAGACGCTGATGATGATGAACTACTGTAGCAAACTCCTCGGAGACTGTACTAATAATTATAAGCAATAGATATTCGTTCGAAGAAGTAAACAATCTCAACATAGAGCTCTAATTCTCAACTTAAAACTATTAAATAGTCTGAAGGGCCCCCTTGATTTTCAAAGGGAGTGTGCTCAAATACAGTTACACAATTTCAAAGAAAAGAATATAAAATCTCTCATACATTTAAGTGGTACTGCATATCAACAATTTTTAACCTTATCAAACTTCTCATAATTTGTTCTAAAAATCTGTAATCGACGATAAGAATCTTTTTTTAATTTCTTTCTTAGGAACGTAACAGGCTTGTTTCTTTTTAATTTAATTTTGAGATATAAATATAACCTTAAAACGATTGTAACGGACTTTGCATACAGTTCTCATATAAAGGCTGTAACCCGTCGTGGATCGAACACAAATGCAACTGTGTTTCCGAGGTCACTCCATTTTCGTATGCAAATCTTTATCTGTTGTCGAACTATGGACGAGTAGCCGACAGACAAAAATTATATCCAATACTTCTCAAATAAAGAACTATGTTTGTCTTTTCGATGTAAAAAAGTTAGTTTCATTTGTTTTTCTAAATAACCGTCTACAAAGTCTCCTTAACGTCATGGTCTCCTTGGATCGAACAGCTGACAGTCAATTGGGAGATCCGGATTCGATCCCTGTATAGCATTCTTGAATATCACTCCTATTTACCCATAACCATGTTAATGACTGTGACTTAAGAAAATACGTGAATCTAATTTTTGCTGTATTAAGTTAGTTGTTATAGGCAAAAGAGCAATCTTCGTAAAATAAACTTATTTCGACCATAATTAAAAATCTTGTGCGCAATTTTCTTATTTTTAAATCTAATTTTACATAAATTACTCTTCGGTTTTGATGAATGAAATAAATCCAACGAAGCATCCCTAACATAAATGTAGTCCGGTATTAGTGTTTTTAAAAGCACTTCGACAGGTTCTTTCGTTTATTCACCGGGAATCTGAACCTGAGTTAGTTTTCATCAAAGTGGTCGCTTCCCAGAAACGATGAATCGTAACTATTTAGTTTTTCACGAGTTTTGTTTACTATCAACGATTCCATAACGGTATTCTTTAGCAACATTCACCATTTCATTCCAGGTCAATAAATTTTAAACGTTTTATGTTTCTATGGCAAATTGAGGGTACGGGATGACCTCTATTTTTAAGCGAGAGTTAATTCCGCTGAAATTTGTATGTAGCACTTCAAACAGTTAAATGATTGGAAATGAATATCATTATAAATTGCAGGAAAGAAATACGTCGACAGAGCGCGCGAAGCCAATCCAAAGTGCAGCACCTGAAGAACAGCTTTATTGGGTGTTTGAAAAATCATATTTCGCAAACCAATAATAAAAAAACATTTTGAACGAAAAACAGTATCGTTAAAATTTGGTGCTCAATTACGCTTAACTTTTGCAGTGCTTGCAGAGCCACCTAACAAACTAACAGAGAACTAACTTAAGCGAAGATTCGAAGCCTTCTTTCGCACCACTCTGGCCAACTATCGATAAAAAACTGGGAGCGATGAGATTTTCACGAGTATCTAGTACCCTAAAAATAATTAGGGAAAACTTCGCATTCTCTAATATCTTTTGTTATCCAGCTTGTTGTTCCATTATTTATGTCTGAATCGTCACTTCTTATGAAATGCTCAAGATCAGCCATTTTATTTCTGACGCAATTTACGATCATCATCGATGGGTTTAACTCGCATTTTGACTGATCTTCGCCTAAATCAGGTGCTTTACAGCATTAAATATATAAGTTCTTCCTAATTTCGTTTCCTTACGAAGCATTTCGTTCTTGCGAAACTTGGAACATCGATTGCGCTGTTATACTGCGTTCTTTATGAGTCTCAAAAATCTATATTTTTAAATTATTAATCACGTCACTCCTTCCAAAGTCTAATCAATGGAACTAATGAGGCCAATACTTATTACTAAGTATAGCTAATAGATCTCTTGCCACTAATTGGAGAGAGCAAATCCGATTTACCTAAATTATTTCCGCGCTTTATGAGAAAACAGTTGTATTTCAAATTAAACTCTCAATGTCGTGTGACATTTTAAGCTTCGAAGACAGTTTTCAAATCGCCACTCCCTTTGGTCGGTTGATTAATGGCGAAATTGATTTTGGCGCTGAATTTTACGGGTAAATCGAAGAATTTCAGGATTTCGTCACTTCTGGAATTCCGTCGGACTTGCATTGTTTTGTGTAATAACCCCTGTTTTATTTGTATTAATAAAGTTGTAAGAAAGACTTTCCAACATTGCAACATCAGTTGCGGAAGAAATTCATTTCTGCCGATCAGCTTCAAAAGTTGTTTTTCGGCGGTTCACAAATTCATCAGTAAACTATCTCAATCTTTATTTCAGGCAATGGACCATGTTAATGGCTGCTTAGCGAAGAATTATAGATTTTCACCGGTAGTTTTTAATTCAGTTTGCTCAACTGTTTGACTTTGAAGTAAATTTCAATTGCGGATATTCTCTTTCGTAATTCCGCATCCTCCTTTGCTAATGCATAATGATCATCTTAAAATTCTTTCGCAAAGTATCACTTTGGATGCGTCACCGGCATTTCCTAATTTCAACAGTTTTTTTTTTTATTTATGAACTGAATTCATTACATATAACTGCTAACAAAAGTGCGAGAGTTGAATAAAAATGAAGTAAAATCGATAATAAGGTTCCCTCTGATATGTTTGCTAATTAATCATTACCATCATGATGAGATTCTGAATTTGACGCCAAAAAAATTAAAATTGATTGAAATGTAAAAATTCGCTTCGAAAGAAGAGTCTTGCAAGCAATGGTATCGACTTAAAGGATTGATTTTCATTAAGGTGTGGAGCATATTTGTTCTCCGTGAAATAGGTCACATTGGAGCTCGGCCTACTTCTTCGAGGTGGAATGGAAGGAATATATTTTTCGCCCCTTCGTCCTTGATTCTGTTCAGGAATTCAGAAAGAGTTTCAACTACTGCGGCTTGTCGTGTTGCGCTAATATTTAACAGCGTTTAAGTACGATATCTAATACAAAATAATCCATACCTTTTTTAATGGGACTATATAATCGAAAAATTAAAACTATTTTCAGAGAAATCTTTCAGATTTTCAATTTTCAAATTTAGTGGACTAAACTCCGATTCTATTCCGATCGCAAGTAAATATCGCAGTGAATTATTTCAATTATCACATTTTTCTTTCCACTTCCGATACACTTTTGTTTAGCAGTATCACAGTTTTTAACTAGCTAGGATAAATTTCAAGGCATTTCGATAAAAAACATTAAATATTATTATTGATTCTCGTTTGTTTTTCAAAATTCAGATTTTTTTCTTATTCTCAACGTCGTCAACGTCGATGTAATTGTAAAATTACTTATTTGCGCATTATGGAATTGCTTCGCATCGTGGTTATCGTGTGCACCGATACACGTATCAGTGTATCGAAATGCTTATAAATCCGACGTTTTGTATTCATTTTCAGTAAATTCATTTCTAGCATTGCGTCACCATATAATTTGCTTAGGAATTTTCGCGTTTTCAGAATTTCTAATTTATTAGCGAGTTACTAATTAAGGTCGAATTTTCATTTTTGTGAACTTTTGACGAACCCCACGATTGTTTCAATTGCGAATCTCTTCAACGGAAGAATGAACTGTTTTCGATAGGAGAGGTGAGCACTTGGTGACCTCAATTTGATGGGCACCCGAATTTGCACCAAATCTAGACAATTAATCTATTATCGAACCGCATTCGAAGCATTTAAAGAAGCGAAGGTGTCAAACGGAGGAAACAAAATCACACAAAGAAGCGGCCAGAAGGTGGCAGATGACGTCGATGTGACGTCACAACTAGCTCGGCGCTGCTCAGTTGCCATGGATACGGATTCTGGGTGCCTTCGGGCGGAGGAAAAAGCGGAACGCTGAGAGAAGGAGGGGGCCCAGAGAAAGAGTGGGGAGCTCTCCCCCGTCTGGAAGTAGAAATAGGAGAGGAGATCGATAGAACACGGGTGCCGAGTTTAGGACGAGTGCAACCATCAAATACAAATATGTATTTGGGATATTCTGCCGAGGAATTCCATTGCCCGTCGATGGGAAAAAATGAAATCCGCCGATCGCTTGTTGAGCCTCGGTAATGTCTGACCCTAAGTCCCGTCTCTGAGGTTTGCCTCCTATTCGCAATTGACGGTAAATGATTCCATTGCAAAACGACTTGTGATTTATTTTCTAGATCGGTTATGTCTACAATAGGCACGATGACCAAATTATAAAATAAATCTTATTTTAATTAGATTCTATTTTATAAAAAATTGCGCCGTTAGCGGAGCTTAATCATTATTTTCCCAATAATGTTTTTCTTCTCGTGCAGTTCATCCCAGGATTTACCATTCCCGAATGTCTTCGGCGGTTGTTGTAGCGGTCCCTTGAAATACGTTCGCCGACTGAAGTCATTCATATCTTCTTAATCACCCAACCAACGAACCTCGAGGCGAAACGTAGCGAAACAGATGTCAACGGAAAATGACCGCCTAGGAACTGAACCGGACTCCCTCAGATTCGAATTATTAAATATCTTTTGAAAATAACCTTCCTATCGCACTGCCATTTTGGACGATCCGCTACTCTGTGTCATTTTGCGAGACCGCCATTGAATTCCGACGGTAATTTGCTAATAATCCGCCATCTCGTGGATAACATACTCTGTCCTATTTCATACGTCCATTTATTTCGCTCTTTGCAGTTTCCTTCGTTACACGGCTCACAAATGGTGTGTTTGAGCATTTCTCTGTTTCACTCGTTTGTCCATTGTTCCTGGCTCTGATAATAGATGGCGTAAATATATCCGAAGGAAAGTGGATTTGGATAAAAGATCATCCGCCGGATATAATCTGGGATGGATTGAATCGCACTTTTCCACAATCTGATTCATTCTTCGTGTAATAAAGCTGATTAACCGATTAATTGATTGATTCGGTAATCAAAAATCAGAATGATCATCCTATAATTAACCCGAGCTTTATCCCCTCTTCGAATTTTTTTCATTCCTGATAACTTTTGAGAAGAAAATCAAGTTTGAAAACACATTTTATGAGTGACTTTATCAGGATATGTTTTCGTGAGCGTTATCTTTGAACGAGGAATCGAGAACCGATGAATCTACGCAATAATTGCGCGAATTAGGATAATGGTTACAGTAATATGTAATCAGGGATTGAGTGAGAGCTTAGAAACTCGTTGTTTATTTTATATGGATTTATTCGTAGGGTCTATTGGCAGCCAATTGAATGTTACGAAGGGCTTCGTTGGTGGGGAACTTAATTATTACCTTTACTGTATACTTTACTCCGTTAAGTATTTAACGTTGACGCTTCATTAAATTAACTCCGAACTATTTTCAGACCAGGAACAGTATCTTAACTCTGCATCAACCCATACTCATTCATACGCTTCCATTTATAGATTTAGTAGGGAAGAGTTGATAAAGCATGGTTTCTGTCGTTCATTCTAGCAACTCTGGCACATCCCATCGCTCCAATTCACCAATATATTTTCCTCGACAAACTGCACTTATCGGTTTATTTTACCCCCTAGAGTTCGCACCTTCACCAGGATGACCTCAAACCGAAATTCCCTTTCTTCAAGGAGACGCTCACAGACAAGACTGTTGGGGATGGACACTCTATTGCATAACCGATCCATCTTGGCTTCTTATGTTATTTAGCAAAGACATTGCTAGTAACGGACGATATGGATTTGATCGGAAAATCATTCGTATCAATATATTAAGCATAGATCAGTGTATCAGTGGCCTTTGGGGGGATAGGCTTAATTCATTAATAGATAAGGATAGAATGAAAAGCTACTGATTGTCTTTATGGCATCCACGGAATATTAACAAAATATTTTGATCGATAAATATGAAAATGGAAGTCCAAATTGAATCGCGAGTCCGTAGTTTTAATAGAAACACGCCAATAGTTTTAAATATCAGTTTCAGAGTTATTCTGAAGAGCCTTTGATACGGGTGAAAACTCCACCGAATTCGGAGCATTGATCGGAATTCATCCTGCAGCATAAAAAAGTCCTAGTGGACCAACATGTGATCTCCAGGAGCCCACGCAGATAAAGGGAAAAAGTGGTCCATTTGCCACGGGGATAGACTCTTAGGAAGTCTTTTATTTCCCAAGTTTAAATTTCTTGAGATCATGGTGGGATGGACCCTCGTCGTGTACGGCACCTTTTTGCCGCACGAAAGGTAAGGCGGAGGCGGTGGGTGAACACGGCTATTTATGAAGGAATTTGGGAATCCTAAGAATTGCCATAAACCGGGGTTATCGTGGTGGAAAGATCCATTTTTCAATGATTTGCAACATAGTGCTCTGAGTATTCAAATTGATAGCTGGAAATCGCAATATTCTCATGTAAGGAGTCCTGATTTCACAGAGACGAGTGAGACTCTTGTTGCAATGCAAATCACGTAGGATTACATTCCAATAAAATCTATCATTACAGATAAAAAATCTGGAACGCGCTGCAGTCCTTCAATAGAAGTTCTTGTAAAACGTATCTTCATTATACGTATCTATATTATATACATATATATATATAATACTGATTTCATGTCGGCATCATATCGGGACGGTCCTCATAAGTAAAATAAATGATTGAAAATATTCTTAAATTCGCGGCAATTTAATCGTCTGGCATCGAACCCGAATCTTCCTGGTAAACCTACTATGCAGTACAACAGAAGGCCACCATCTATGACTTTGTGTGGAAATTCAGGCAGAAATTTTGGCTGCAACTGCTTTAAACGACGTCCTACTTTTCACATATATTCCTTATGTGAGAAATTGTAATGTGCTCTGGCATCGAACCCAGGAACAGCATGGTCTTATTTAAAATTTTTCCTTAAACTAAGTTTTAATATACATCTTCCATCTTAGAAAGAACTTCCTATCAATTCGTAAAGTGCATGAAAAAATAATAAAATCTACTTCAATTTGTTTTAAATGGGATATATATTCAACGCCTGGCTTCGAACCCGAGCCTTCCTGGCAATAATTTCTATGCAGCACAACAGAAGGTCACCATCTCTAACTATGTGTGAAAACTCAAGGAGAAATAATGGATGCAACTGCTTTAAACGACGTCCTACTTTTCCCATATATTCCTGATGAGAGAAATTTTAATGTGTTCTGGCATCGAACCCAGGAACAGCATGATTTTATCTAATTTTTTCTTGAACCAAGTCTTAATATACATCTTCTATCTAAGCATGAACTACGTATTATATCGATAATTGCATCCAAATAAATAATGAAAACTACCTCAATGTATTTTAAATAGGGGATACATTAACCACCTGGGTTCAAACCCGGGTCTTTCTGGTAAAAGTTTCTATGCAGCACAAGAAAGGTTGCCATTTTTAACTATGTGTGAAAACTCAAGCAGAAATATTGGCTGCAACTGCCTGAAACGACGTCCTACTTTTCACGAATGTAAATGGTTCTCTGGATTCAAACCAAGGACGATCTTGGAAATCAAAAATATGTTTTTGAAATGTATCAATGATCTCTATCTTTATGCCGAATTTCAAGTATTAATATTAAAGGGAAGGGGTTCAAAATAATTCTTAAAAATCGGATCAGTTACTGGCTGTAGAGAGGCATGGTGTCGAACCCAGGACATACTGGAAGCTGCAAATGAGCAGAATGACCTTTTAGGACTTGATCTTATTTCATACAACGTTTAAAGTCGATATCACGCCTTGAAGTACCAAACATTTGTTTCCGTTATCTCCATATGAAATGCAGTGTGGAGTGCAAATGGCCCTCTGGGATCGAACCAAGGACCATCAGCGAATATGTAAAATTTGATTATAAAATATATTTATTATCTCTAACCACATGCTGAATTTCAAGTTTCCATGTTATCGGGAAAAGGTCTAAAACAAATCTTACAAATCGCCACAATACATTTTAAATGGCCGATTTTTGCCCCGACCTAGCATCGAACCATGGACAATATTCGAAGAAGTCTTTTCGATTTTCGTTGGATATGCACGGCTACTAGCGATCCCTTGAGTTTCAACTTTCTACTTATCCGGGAAGTGCCTCAAAACATTTTTCGGAAATCCCCACCATGTATCTTTATGGTGAAAATGGCGAATTTGGGGCCTTCTGTATTCGAACCAGGGACACTGGGGTTCAAAGTCGGCTTTTTCTGGAGGTTACACATTATGGCCAATACGTCGTAAAAATTTCAAGTCTATGACGCTTGTGGTTTGGCCTGTGAATTAGTATCCTATCTATTTATCTATCTACATGAATGAATCCGGAGAAGCATCTTTATATAATAGATATCTATTATACGAGTAAAATTTAGCTCGCATACTGCAAGCAGATCGACAACATCGATTTCCTATCGGCGTCATATTGGGACGGTTCTCGAATGAAAAAAAAATGGATTGAAAATATTCTTAAAATCGCTGCAACTTAATCGTCTAGCATCGAACCCGGGTCTTCCAGGTCATACTTACTATGCAGCATGGCAGAAAATCACCATCTCTAATTATGTGTGAATATTCATGCAAAAATATTGGCTGCAACTGCCTCAAACGACGTCCTACTTTTCACATGTATTCCTTGTGTGAGAAATTGTAATGTGCTCTTGCATCGAACCCAGGAACAGTACGGTCTTATCTATTTTTTTACTTGAGCCGAGTCGTAAAATACATCTTCTAGCAAAGCAAGAACTTCCTATTATTTCTTTAAGTGCATCAAAATAAATAATGAAAAACTTCCCCAATATATTTTAAAAGACAGATTTCTGCATCGTCCTAGCATCGAACCCAGGTTAATTTTTGTAAAAGTCATTAATGTTTTCCATAATTCATGATCATATATATAGGCTCCTTGTTTTTAGATTCTCTAACGATCCGGAAAGTATTTTTTTTTAATTTCCAAAATTCAAAGCAATGCATTCAAATGGGAAAAATCGGGAGTTAGAGGCCCTCTGGCCCTCTGGAATTGAACCCATGACACTGAGATTCAAAATCGCAATTTTTCTGGCGGTCACACGTTATTGCTAATATGTTGTAAAAATTTCGTCAATGGCGCTTGTGGTTTAGCCTGTGAATTAGTATCCTATCTATCTATATAGGTAGATATATGAACTAGTTAATGGGTGCTTGCAAACTGCAAGAAAGAAAATTATCAAGGGATTCTACTCTGAGTTATGGGTCTATATGTTACATTTATGTTTCATTTTAATTATACCACTGTCTATCGTATACATAATTTTCAAATGAGTGAGATCGAGATACATCAAATAATATGATAGTAAAATAATTATTTCGAAAGCCTTTCACGTTTTTGTGATATGGGAGTCTTTAATGAATATGCATTCGTATAATTAAAATAAGGAAATACTCCAAAAGCAGTAAATTTCGAAATCAAATCTTCATAAGATAAAAATGCGATAAATCGATAGACGATTCGTTACCTGTAGTATTCCGTTCAGTGCGAGTCATACTTAATTGAATCCTATGTTCATTAAATCGCGTCTACAGCGGCAATGAGCTCCGTTTATAATTAAATAATCAAACAGAAAATAGGCAACATAAAGGTGGCGTGCGGGACCTGCTTCCGGGAAGAACACCATATGATGATGAGGACAATATTGACGACGGGCGGAATATTATCAAATATCCTTTCCGGTGACACTAACACCCTGATATTTTCTGAGGAACGTACTCTTCCTAGCGCGACATAAAGCTGGCAATGTGAAAACACGTCGCTTCTCAAATAAATTCCTACCTTACTTAGTTTTGGATTTCAGTCCTCAATGAATATATAAGGTCGAAGGTCACACACCGTCAATATTGTCCTCATCATCATATGGTGATCTTCCCGGAAGCAGGCGCCGCGGCTATAGGATTCAATTGGAGTATGTCTTGCACTAAACTGAGTACATACCACAGGTAACCAATCGTCTATCGATTTCTCGCATTTTAATTTTATGCAGTTTTTTATTGTAACTTTACTTTGGCGTATTCCCTTAATTTAACTTTACGAATGTGTATTCATGAAGAACTCAACTCCAAAACTCCCGTATCAAATGAACGTGAAAGGACTTCGAAGTAATTATTCTATTATTATATTATTTGATGATTCTCGATCTTAGATTTGAAAATCATGTAACTAAAGACAATGTCATAATTAAAAAGGAACAAAAATATAGCATATAGACCCATAACTCGGGGTAGTATACCTTGATAATTTTATTTGCTTGCAGTTTGCTACATTTTACTCGTATATAAGATAGGTATATAAATAGGTATATAGATAGGATACTAATTCACAGGCTAAACCACAAGCGTCATTGACTTGAAATTTTTACGACGTATTGGCCATAACGTGTAACCACCAAAAAATTGAGATTTTGAACTTCAGTGTCATGGGTTCGATTCCAGGTGGCCCCAAAGTCCCGATTTTTTCCCTTTAAATGCATTGCTTTGATTTTCGGGAATTTTTAAAAAATTCTTTCTGGATAGGTAGAGAATCAAAGCTCAAGCAGCCTATATATATGGTCATGATCTATTGAAAACATAAATGACTTTCACGAGAAATTATCCTGGGTTCGATGCTAGGACGATGCAAAAATCGGCCGTTTAAAATACATTGAGGTGATTTTTCATTATTTATTTTCATGCACTTATCGACATGATAGGAAGTTCTTGCTTATATGGAAGATGTATATTATGCATAGGTTTTTTTTTAATATTTAGATAAGACCGTACTGTTCCTGGGTTCGATGCCAGGGCATATTCAAAATTCTCTCTTAAAGAATATATGGGAAAAGTAGGACGTCGTTTGAGGTAGTTGAAGCCAATATTTCTGCCTGAATTTACACACATAGTTATAATTGGTGATCTTCTGTTTTGCTGCATATGATGTATCACCAGAAATACCCGGGTTCGATGCCGGGCGGTAAATATATCTGCCATATAAAACACATTGGGATGGTTCTTATTTTTTAAATTTATTTCTTTCATGCACATATCGAAATAATAGGGAGTTATAGCTTAGATAGAAGATGTATATTAAGACTCGGTTCAAGAAAAAAATTAGATAAAACCATACTATTCCTTGGTTCGATGCCAGAGCACATTAAATTTTCTCTCATAAGGAATATATCGGAAAAGTATGACGCCGTTTGAGGCATTTGCAACCAATATTTCTGCTTGAATGTTTACACATAGTTAGAGATGGTTATTTTCTAATGTGCTGCATAGAAAGTATTGCCAGAAAGACACGCGTTCGATGCCGGGCGGTAAATATATCCCCCATACGTAATACATTAGGGTAGCTTTTCATTATTTTTTTTATGCATTTATCGAAATAATAGGAAGTTCTTGCTTAGATAGAAGATGTTTATTAAGACATGGTTTATGAAAAAAAATAGATAAGACCATACTATTTCTGGGTTTGATGCCATAGCACTTTAAATATTCTAACGGAAGGAATATATGGGAAAGTAGGACGTCGTTTGAGGCAGTTGCAGCCAATATTTCTGCTTGAATTTTCACACATAGTTAGAGAGGGTAATCCTTTGTTGTTCTGCATATTAATTATCATCAGGAAGACCCGGATTCGATGCCAGACGGAGGAATTGCAGCGAATTTTATGAATATTTTCAATACTTTTTCTACTTTTGATGACCCTCTCGATATGATGTGTACTTGAAATTTGTGTTATTAACATGCTTGCAGGATGCAAGCAACATTTTACTCGTATATAGTTATGAATCCGGAGAAGCATCTATATATAATAGATATACGAGTAAAATGTAGCTTGCATACTGCAAGCAGATCGACTACTCTAATTTCATGTTGGCATCATATCGGGACGGTCCTCAAAAGAAAAAAAATAAAGGACTGAAATAATATTTTAAATTTCGCTGCAAATTAATCGTCTGGCATCGAACCCGGGTCTTCTTAGTGAACTTCTTCCGTGAAATGTATTAAACTATCGAAGCTAACGTTCTCTCGGTGTATCGATTTTATTCATGTAGTGTCTTATCGATGGATTTCCTACCATTTCTTGAGGAATGTAGCATTTTTTCAGTTTTCTCTTCGATCAAGACAAATATATCTATTTTGTCTCGGTTTTCATCATGGCTGTGATAAGGCTACTGAGGTATGAGTTGATCTCAAGGAAGAGCTCTTGCAACATTCTACTTTGGCGAGGATCGCATTGGTTCTTCTTGTGTTCCCAACAAGCCTTCGAACAGAATGATAACAGATTCCGCTGTAACTATAGGATTAACTTACATATTTCTGTCGTCTCTTTTGTCAATTCGTTTATAGTCTACTTTATTTCGTCGAGGGAAAAAAATGAAAGCAATTCCGTGTTACCCGTTCTCGACTTCGTGCCATCGACTGTTTAGCTGTCACTTGTGCAAATGGAAAAGGAATGCTTTCATTTCTCTCTAAAATCCTTAAATCCTGATACATCACCAATATATATGGACTGGTGTATTATTACTTCGAAAACGTTTCATTTCATATCAGTGCAATGAAATGAGTGTGATAATGAAATGAAGTGACTCTCGATTACAGAAAAAGGATTCCAATTCGATAACTGAGAAAAAAAAATTAATTAATCTCACAATTTGATCCGTTGAGCTGTTTTCGTTGGATTATGCTATTTCTTTTCGAATGTGAATTATTTACGCTTCTTTTTGCTAAGAAGTGGGAAAAAGTCTTTCGTTTACTTTTGCCACAGACATAGTCATTCTTATGATAACTCGAATGTTTCCAAGATGAGAGAGTTGCTGCAACATTCGTTCTCATTCAAAACGCTCAGATTCGAACGCATAAAATTACGTTGATCCATTTCAAATGTATTTTTGATGATATGACATTAAAAGAGGAATTACTGTATTAATTCCGAAGTTAAACTTTTATAACAATAAAAACAATGAATTGAGCGGAAATTGAATGAAAGGTTGCGTTGTTCACACGTGATCTTGATATAAAATTACCACTACTCTTTACTAATCCAATATGTAATTTCGGTGTTACCACAGTTCTTTTTTGTATCTTTGGTACGCATATAAATCACATACTATATATTTACAAGTAACTAAAACGTAGTAAACAATTTTAGTAAAAATTTGGCCATGTAGCCATGAATATGTTTTTGTTTCGAAGATGCCAACGATCACGGGAAAAACTTAGTCGAGAGTAAGGTTATTTGTAGCGGACTAAGTTCCTGGATGCAAAAATCGAAAACTAAATTTATGTTAAAAATATCGTCCCATTGTAAATGAAATTTTGGAAAAGAGAGCTCTCCTCTCAAAGAGGAAGATAAGCTGAAATTTAGGGTGACCATGGTTTTGTGTTTTTCAACGACGAAAGAGATTTTCCGACATTTCGCGATGTTTTCCAGACGGAAGAACAACTAATCTAAAGCCACTTTTCATTCACTAAAAAGGAATGCCCAATATTGTTTGAATGAATACTACGCAATGCATCGATTGCGATTAAAGCTGTTTCGTAATTACGGAGGAAAAGGAACATAACGGAGAGAAGATCGTTTTTAAATATTTACGCAAAGTATTCCACATCTTCAATCAAAACTGCCCGAGAGTAACATTTTCCGACGGATTGTCCAAACTGTCGCGAAAAAAAGAATTTGATTGTGAACGGGATGAGGTTAGAATTAGAAAGAAAGGAACGGCCTTTATTCTTTTCCATGGAGCGCAATTTCCCTGGAGGCGAACGGTTCTCTCTGAGTAATTAAATATCCTTGGAAAGAGAAGGAGACGAAATTAAGAAGTGTGGATCGCAGTGACATTCCGTGCCCATTGCCTACTTTCTAGCAGTTATATCGAGAGCCCATTTTAGTTTGGTGGACACAACTCGTTGCGTGAGTAGCGTAAATGGTTTTACTCTTCCAAAGTTTTCATCCGAATTCACTTCTTTTTTCGTTGGCTTTCTCGAAGGCCGCTCGGAAGTAAAAATTCGGTAAAATTTTCTCTGAAAATTAACTGGTCTGATTGTTCGGCAGTCTATCGATGTATCTCAGCTATAACATGGTTAAGCTGTTTTTTTGACTAAATGGATGTCGTGTTCATTGCAAACGATCGAAATTATCATCACAAACGTTCACTTAAATATATTTTTGGATTTAATTTTCTGCTGAAGCATCGATAATTTAAATCAGCGATCAACGTGGCTTCGGTTTTGAATTATTCCCATATTAGCAGTACAGGTATGTTTTTGGCTGCAATTTCATTTTCCAACTATTAGTGTGAAAGCGCGTCGGTAAATGGACGATTTTGCATCGCCTATGCGTAATTACATAGGAAAGTGCCGTTAGGAAAAAGGTTGTAAAATGAATGTAAACATAGAAAGATGTGATGGTGGCCGACTCAAATCATATAAAATCAGAGATATGATAAAATAGGGTTGTCTTGGTGTGTTTCAATTCGTCTACTGCCATGTTTGATGACAGACGTCAACCTCAAATGGTACCATCGCTTCAGTGGTTTAAAAAATACGATTTATGGGGTCGTCGCTACGACTTTTTACCAAAATTAAAATTGGAATTTGAATATTTTTTCTTTCAGGAGTTGTAATTTTCCCTTAATTAGCCCGAAGATAGTAGGTCGTTGTCAATGACAACAAAGCCTGCTATAGTAACGCATAGAGTCGCAAAAGTGACATTGGTCTGAACATAAATAATTACCATTAAATCTCACTATCCTTAGGGCTCGAAAGCCATCGAAAAATGATTAGCGGTCGAAATTTCGAAGTCCGTTTCGTAAAATGCTCATCTCAGAGGCACAATGTTTCCATCGGAGATGCGCTGGAAATTCAAATGGCGGAGAATTTGCTCAATCATAAGAAATACCTTTCGAAATTCTCCACTGGGAGTCTTCGCATGAATTTTATTGTTGAAATGGAATCCTTGACTTAGCTTTAACTCCGACAGCATCACGGACTTTTCATCTGCGAGATTGCGTCATCAGATGATCATGACGTCATCTATTGTCTAAACTTTTGACAAAATAGTTTTCAATACATTCAGTGGAAATTGAAAGGTTTTTTATTATTTGTCCAATCCGGTACTTTTCCGGAAAATTAAAATTGAGCACTCTGTCGTGATATTCATTCTCATGAAATCATTCCGTGGTTAGTAATTACGAGCATTGCAAGAAAACTGAATATTACTTACATGAGATATTATCTTAGAATGATTTTATTTTTCGCGGAGTTATTTTGTGTTTTTGATAACTGTGATTTTTTTATTCCCTGAAGTTCGGCTAGGTGTTAAATATTATTAAACACGAGCTCATTGCTTATATCATCTGACCCAAGTGCCTATGCTTTTTTTGGGTTTCGCAGATTTCGAGCTTTATTTGGAGGGTTTCCACGCTTTTTATATTCACATCTAAGATATATTAAAGTTTCGTTATGGTGATTAAATTTTATTTTGGGAAATGTGTAGTATTCTCAGTAAGTATAAGCAATTGCTATTCATCGCCGATAAATTCATCGGACAAACAACGTGCTAACTCTTTATAGAAACTTGTACTTCTTATAAGCTCCTATAATTCTTTTTTTATCTGTCATCTTTGATGCACTGAAATCAGCTTCTTTTCGGGAATAGGATACTTTTTTGTGATTTAAAAGAAGAATTTCGTGCCTCGAAATACGCCGTTTCGCTGCATCCGTGAGAGCAAACGAAACAAACGTTATTTGGAGCCATTTTGGAAATCTCCTTTCAGGAATTGTGTAGCTTCGCTCATCATCATACTTTTTCATGTAAATAACTATATTTTCAAATATGAACCAAACCCTTTTAAACAATCCTGAAAATTCATTTTATAATTGTATACAATCGCGTTGAATAAATGCTAAATGTTATATTCTTAAACTTTCGGTTTGGAAGCACTCAATGAATCGGATGCATATTCCTGGAAAATGTATAGAATTCATGAATGAGCAAAAGTGAGCTTTCAAGGCGCATATGGGCTAAGATTTCTCTGAAGTATAAAAGTACATTTCGTCGATGCGGAAAATTCAGTAATTAAATCCTAGTATTAATGCTGCATAATTTCCTGTTTTAGACAAAAAAAAGTTTTTACACGCAAATGCGTGCATGTAATTGTGACTAATTACTAATAACACGTGTATAGAAAATGTAAAAATATAGGAAATATTCTCAGTCTGAACGAATTCCGAGTGTTCTCAATGCTATTTTAGTAATTCCCCTTAGAATTTTATTCCCTTCAAACCCGGTTTTCCACAAAAGAAGAGGTTCGTCATTCATTACCTTCTGCGAGTTCTCTTCGGTGAATTAAGTGCAATGATTGAGGGACAGCGGTGCTCCTCACCCTTGGGCCTGTTTCTGCAAGCAGAGCTTTTCCGGTATGCGGGTGGTTGTGCCATGTGTTGACCATCTGTAGAAAGGAAAGCTTTAAGATTTAAAACAAAACGTGGTGATTGGGAAACCAACACTAAGAAAGGCTAAGAAGAAGCTAAGACTAAGAAGAAGCTAAGACTAAGAAAGAAGCTAAGACTAAGAAGAAGCTAAGACTAAGAAAGAAGCTAAGCTTCTGGGTGTGAGGTGTGCTTTAGGTATCGTCCCCCAATTATCTGGTTTGTGTATGTTAATATGTGTCATGGAAGCTAGGGTAATAGAAGGTAATAGGGTAGTGTAAGGTTAATTGGTGGTGATGTTTGGGTTTCGTTCCTTCATCTGTGTTCGGTTGGTGTTGGTTTCCTCGAGTAATATGTGTCTATTTTGAGGGTAAGGTTTTTGCTAAATTTTGAGTTTTGATTGTTTGTCTAATTGAAATTGTTTGATCATGTTCAGATATTAAGAGGAATTGTGGTTTTTATTTCCTTCGGGAACCGAGCGACCCTGAGAGTATGAATTTTGCGATGGTTTTGATTAATTTGTTCTTTTGAATATTGGTGCCTAACTTTATATCGCTTTATATTTTTGAGTCATTTTCATGGAATCATAACTTTTACGCCCCTCACGGCATTTTTCTTATTTTATTTATTACAAAACAGATAATCGAATAGAACAACCGTAATTGACCAGAAAGTCCTGCTGCTGTTAATATTAACTTTTGCACAACCATTATTGTCAATACGAATTTGAAAATACGGCAAGTATGGTTCATATATTTTAATACAATACAGCAACATTCTCGTAGCATGAAAATCACCAACCCCATGGCTGACATCATTCAAAGTCGTTTATGACCACCCGCATTTCCTCCAAGACAAATAGGTGGGAATTATCATGTGGCGGCATAGTGTAATTTTATTTCTATCAAATTAAAAAATATAAATTATTAAGTAAAAGGGTCAGAGTATATTTTCACGTAAGGACGTGTACCCGGAAAGGAAACTGCCCACAAAAGTGGTAGCTTAGATGATTCAAGCAGGATCGTGGAGGAAGATCCCGGCTCGACTAGATTTATTTCAAGTTCGATTTTCCTTGGGATAAAATATTAAGTTCTAAATCTGAATGATGCGATTAAAAATGATGACTTAGATAAACAGCAGGCAATGTGGTTTGCCGTAAGTATTAGCCGAAATACTTCCGTTTAAAAAAGAGGAATCATTGCAGCACAACGATGGACTTAAAAAGCTTACTTATGTTGTGGAAAATGTCTGAAAAATATTGAGGAACACACGCCAAAATGTACGCTTAGCTTAATGCAAATTTAATCTCCTCTCTAACCGTCAAATACCAAAATAGAAACTTAATTAGAGAGCATTGCTTCATTGGAGAAAATTATTTAGTTGGATATTTAGAGACGGAATGTGGGTCTCTATGAAAAGTCCCTCACAACAAAACTAAGCTGCCATGAATAATCACTGTGACGAAAGTTATTGGAAGATACTTCTTTCTATCATAAATATTATATTCAAGGAGGTACAGGTCAAGAAACTGTACAGTGATAAAGGACTTGGCATTGGCTCTCAAATTTTTATTAGTGTTTTTCACGCTGAAAATTAATTTTTCGAAGACAACTGTTAGCTCTCTCGACTAACGTTTGAATCCACCTCAGTATGCGCTTACCTAACGGTATTTGTACAACGGGAGCTTTCTTATGGCAAAAGCAGATGAGATTAATATCGAAATGTGTGGATTCCCATTTTGGAACGACATGTTTTCAAACTTTCGATGAAGCCCGAAACAGCCTCAACTTCCTCTGCATGCAGAAAGCATTTGGCACTTTTCTGCATTCACCCTCAGTATAATTTCTCGAGTAAGCATTTCCTGGGAAAAACGTTTCAAAAGGTTTACCAATTCCACTCGGCAACTGCAGAGTTAACATGGCTTCGATATCTTTTCTAAACGCACATCTGCTTGGATCCACTCTGAAACCTACAATGCGAAATGCTTCATCGAAACCAGCAGAATCTCCGAAGAGATCGTTGCTCGAGTTCCCATATTCTTCGAATCCCCCAGCGGCTCAATCTCTCGGTGGTCCAATGTGATCCCAACAGATGCCGACACTTTCACATTGAAACTCTGACTGACGTGCTTCCAAGGATTTGCGCCATCTCTATTGCTGCTCTTCCGATAGTCGCATATTGTTCGGAATACGAATTGTGTTTGCAATATACCCGATTTCTCCAGAAATGAATTAAACAAACATTATATTAGAAGAATCCGTCGAACAATTTTGCAATTTGGAAAGCGGTTAAAGCCATCCCAGATGATGTATAAAAGGCCCGTATCTCCCAATTTCAGATCGGTTACTGTAACCTGTAATTATGCGTAGCGCAACCGACTGGATTATAGGAGGAATCAGAACTTTATAGCGATAATATATAAATAGCGATATTCGGTGCTCCTCCGATTGGAGGAGAGCATGTTGTATTGCTGTGTCTATATGATGAATACAATTGTATTTTAAACGCCGGACGTAATAGCAGTGGAAATTGTGAAGAAGAACTAAGGAAGACTCAGACGAATCGTCGTTTTATAAAATTGGCTTTTTAGTTATTCGTTATAATTACACGTTGAATTATGGAGAGGCCGTCTTCAATTACATATCTTTTCTTGCTGTTTTGGCAGCTTTTGACTCATAGTTCGATAAAATAAGAAACGACCTCCTCTTTGACACGGTTCACCATTCACTCTCAAAAAAGGATTTTTTGCTACTGGATAGGATGGAAAGAAGAATGATGATGTAATAGGTTCGGTATTGAAAAAGTGTATTGTGTATTTGTTAAGCGAAGATGCAAATTACAGTATATTTCTCATATTTGAATTGTTTTCTTCGAAATACCTTTTAGTTTGCCGTAGCGATATGAAAACTTATCGAAATTTCCCTCATCTTCCCTTATTCGTGGAAAGGTTTATATTTTTACCCGCAATGGTCAATAGAAGCAGTAGATCGAGGCACTCGCTTGGAAGTCAATGGGAATTGTTGATTTCAGTCATTTGATTTCAAATATGATCTAATAAGTATGACCAATCTATTTGAGATGAGTATTTCAAAACTAACATTAGACCATTATTAACTTAAGATGAATAATACATCTAAGGGAAGGACTTTGGAAAACATTTACTTTTCTTTGACAAAGAAATCAGGATAATTTAATATACATATTTATAAATCCGAAATCAAACACCTAAAATTTTTAATTGAGATATTAAAGCAAATGCTGCATGTCATAGTTGCCATATACCTTCTCAGTAAATTTTTCTCTATTCCGTTTGATCTTAACCTTAAATAGTGGACTTATTAAATATTTGATTTACTTGAGTGAACGGCGCTTCAATTCCGTCTTGCTTCTTAAATTGTTCTGTATAACAGGAATATCTCAAATCTGCTCCATTAGCTATGAAAATGCATCACCGATTTCAATAACCGTAAACTGAATTCCTTTATGGATTCATACTTCTGTTTGATAGCAAACGCCGATATGTAAATCATAAAATGCAGTCGTATTTCACCGGTGCATGAATGAACTTTCTTTGTGCTCGACAAATATTTGTAATTATAATTTTGGCATCAAACTTTAGAAGCGTTCCCATTATGAAACTTAGAGGAGTATCTTGATCTCCAATTAAAAGCTCAGACAATATCTCTTTGGTTCGTTGGGACGTGGAGAGCGTCTTGTTTACGGGCTCCCTCATTTCGTTCCCCCTGACTCTCCTCATCCATTTTCGCTTATCTTTGCTGTTTTTGCCTTTTTGGCCTTCGCGCTGTATTTCAAGCATTTGCCACCTTAATATTCCGCAAAATACTGAAGATTAAATATTTTGTCATACAATCTTTTCAGTCGTTATATACTCGATGGAATATCGGTCAAAATTTCCTGATGTCTGTAGCGCCTCAAAATGATAGTTTTTCTTGTGCTGGAGGGTTTTTAAAATGTGCCATTTTCACTCCTAAGTAGTATTCATTACTGAATTTAGTAAACACCTTTAACCTGGTGAACCGTTGGCTGTCCAGAAACAGCTGTGGCGGTCAGCAGCTACACTTCACCTCTTGTGACAATTCCTTTATTGTCTTTAAGCACATATATTAACGATGATACTATATTATCATCGTTATAGACAAAATATGTATCGTGTTCCTGAATTGTGGCTATATGATCACATTTAACAGTTACTATAAAATGGTAGCAAACGTTTTCAAACAATAAATAACATAAAGAGGCTTCTACAAATTAATTTGCTTTTATTTCAGGAAACCGATAAACGAGTTATTTTTCTAGTTCTGGTATTACGATTACATCTTGCTGTCTCACCCCAATTAGGAACATTTTTCTCTCGAACTGATTTAAACTGAGATTTGTTCTGGGTCGATCACAACACCCAAATAATTCATTTGGAGCCACTTTAAACCGTGAATTATTATCCCGAGATTTAGTATCCTCGCCTAATAGTAGCAAACTAACATTCCCGCTGCAGAACAACTCCTTGAACATCCGAAGAGGTAATGGAAATCGTTTACGTGTGCCATTGGGCACAATTCATTCGCTATTAATTTACATCAGATCTGATGAAGAATTAATGTATGTAATTACATATCTGAACGTAGATACGTGCTGCAATAGCAATAGAAAATGGCATTAATTGTTTTTTGTACAAAATTTTTTAATTTCAACTTGTTTTTCTTCACGGAATTCCTTGGTCGTCCTTGATTATGCAGATACAAAACGGTTAATGATTAATTATATGCTATGTTAACGGATTAATGCTGTCAAATGTTATGTTTTTCTTTGTGTAATTATTAATTCGATGATCACCTTTGAAGTAAGCGCAATTTTTATGAGATCTGTATTAAGGCGTAGAATTCGTATGTTCGAGGATAAAATGCAGTGAGGCACTAAAATGGAAGAGAAAATGTAATACTAAATAAGAACACTCATTTATAAGATTATAATTATGTATAAGATTCATTTCAGAAAATGTAATATTCGTGACCTTAAAGTCCTCTTAAAATCCGACGAACCTGACATTTATTTCTTTCAGGCATTTCAAGGGTATGGACTCTATACCGAATTAGTTTAAATGTTAATTTTCTTTATCTCTTGTTTATCATATACTCTAAACAGAAAAAGTTATCTTAATATAGCTCTATGAAATTATATCAAAATATTTGTTGTAAATATTTAAATTTAAATTTTTCGAAAGCGTTCCATTTTTTTTTTCGCAAAAGTAAAGAATTTTCTTTTCCCTTACTAAGATTCTTCCCTGTCGTGTTTTTTTTTCGATTTTGACGCATTACATCCCTCCAGTTTGTTTCTCTCCATGAGAACTTATTATTTCACTAGCTGAAGCACCCGTTGATTCTCAACGGGGAATATAAAAGTAGATCAAATTCAAGTTGCCGGTCGTGCAATGCGTAAATTCCCTTTAGAATACAGTCTAAAATCCTATGCTAGTCTTACTATACAGGAAAATTCATGAGCTCGGCTCAACTTTCGCATTGATCGTCAGGAGGATTGGCTGTTTACAACCTCAAAAAATTTGGAAAATTCACGCTCATTTTGTCGAAATTTCGATTCGGAAACAAAATTTCACGATCAAAATTAGATTATTCATTTAATTTCCGTTCTTTTGCTTCTTGTCTTGACTCTGCAGGACTATTTTTCTATTTTAATTCTTCAAAAGAAATATAGCAAACCAATATATATAGGAAACCCATCTGAGCGATCTTGGTTCAAACCCAGCAAAATTTTCATCGAATAAAATTGAGACAGTACGTCCTTCCTGGTCCCAGAAAACACGTACGCAAAATTTGACGCGAATCTGGCAAACGGTTTGTACTAAAATCGACTACACACAGCATAAAAACAAACGTATGTACAAACCCACAGAATATTTGCTTTATATCATACAAGACATCTAACTTCCCTCATCCATGAGCTGGTAATCTCCTGACTGTAATTACGTGCCTGCAATTGCTGGTTACCTTCTTACAGAACATTTCTCGTTATCCATGTAATATATCGTCCTCTTCAATCATCAGCTTTATGGACCTAAAGTCCTCGAGTATTTTTACGGGATAAAACATGAGCTAGGATTCAACAATGGGATCAGTCGTCAGGTGGATGAGTTGTTTATAGCCTCGAATTTTCACAAAATATTTGTATATTTAACCGATATTCTCGCAAATTCTAATCGAAAGTAAGATTCCATGACAAAAATAAGAATCTATATTTGTTTTTCTTTCTTTTGGTGTTTATCTCGACTCTGTATGACTATTCCTTCTAGTTTAATTCTTCAAGAGAAATAAAGCCTGCAACCGATAAAAGTAAAGCTTACGTGTATTCCTTATGAAAATCTATCTGAGCGATCTTGGTTCGAACCCAGCAAAATTCTTGAATAAAAATGCAACAGTACTTCCTTCCTGATATCAGAGGACATGTATGCAAAGTTTGAGACAAATCGGGCAAACGGTGTGGACTCCAATCCAAGACAAACAAACAAACCCACAAACACACAAACAAACCCACAGAATTTCTGCTTTATATATATAGATTATATTATATAACAATAAATTAATTATTTCCGCCTCAATACGAAGAATGTTTCCCTGACCGCTAGTGTCTCTGCATCGCATCCAATTTCTTTTATTTAGGAGATCCACTTATTCAATTCGTCCTGCTAAATTAGCCAGCAATTATTCCGTTCTGAACCCTACAAAGTCCTCAAATCGAATCCCTATTTTATCCACCAGTTTCATTAAAGAGACGCATCGAAATGATTTTCAGTTAGAACAAGCTCTGGTCGATGACACCAGTGAGGCGAATGTTGCTAATGGAAAAGTCGCCCTTATAGACTTTGGTGCTCTCACGTTATAGAACTGACCGATGGATTATTTTTTTGTAAAAGGTCTTCCAACTTTTCATCAAACATAAACTATAGCTATCAATTTATTTATAAATTAAACTTTCATGTTTGTCAGTGGTGTGGAGGCCACTGTCGCTGTTTACACGACGCTTCGCAATTGTCACTTTGAAAAGATGCGCCGGAAGCGTATCTCACCATGACATTGTCACGTGAGACATGTTTATTGCTAAATAAAATAGAAAACTTTAATTTTGCGCTATAATTCCCTCATTATGTTTCTATATGCCTTTCTCGGACTCGATTTGAACCGTAAACAAGATTTCATTTGTCTGCCATTCATGGGAAATTTACGTGATTTTGGAAATCCGTGTTTTTCCGCAAATGAGAACATAGCCACATAAACACTATCGTAAGTATTTTTAATGTTAACCTTATTCTTGTTTTTCTTTGATACAGACCGCTGGATACATTTTTCTTCGTCTTGGGCCACATTCTGTTTTCTTCCGAATGCACTAAATGTTGATTACTTTGCTTTTCGTAACACGACATGGTTTGAAGTGTTCAAACGTAAGATTGAAATTTTACGAAAAAAAATCAAGAGAATAAAGTTACGCTTCTCATGTAAAACGTTTCTAGGTCACGCACATTGAAAAAGCTCTATTCCGCCGAGAAATTTAACGTAAAAGGAAAATTTCAATTGATATTAATGTATCTTCTTCCAAAAGAAACAATACCTCTTGTAGGTACTGAAGATCAGATACCATTCCATATGCGTCAGAATTCTTTTCCTTGGAAACGAAGCTCCAATTACTCTCTTTTGTACCACCAGGATGCGCTGCAGTTACATATCATCGCTTAACTCGCTGTCAAATACACAGAGTATTTTCTGCAACCGCCGCTGGAGGCGACACAAGCGATGATTGCCATAACGAAGGAAAAAGTGAGCGACGCAGTCGAGGAATCCTTTGAAAGCATCACTTGTGAAACAACAGGCTCTCCTGCTGCAGACTCTTAATGTCTCCGTATTGGATGTGCATTCATGTGAGGATATGTTTAAAAGAAAGTCGTCAAAATACGTCGGATGAAGAACGGATACAAAGAGGGACTTCTTGAGGCGCAAATTTCAATTATATTTCGAAACAATGGAGGTTTCAGGCAGCGAATGATCTCCTAGAAAGTCTGCCATTTTGCTGCTAGACGCGTGTGTTTGCGATTCGATCGAGGACGATTCAAGCATTGAAGGTTACTAAATGTCGCCAATACACAGTCAACCTCAGAAAAGCACTCTAACAAGAAATACAGGTTGAGTTCATTTTTAAGACTCGTAGGATTTATTTCGCAAAATTAAATTAGAAAAATAGTCGTACTAAATTGAGACTAATAGAGGATAATGGAACGAATATTTGTATGCTATTGGAGAAGAGAAGCACCAACTATGACGAGGTACTACGTCAATATTAAAATTATGCCCGGTTGAGAGGGATATATAAAACATCGGATTTACTCGTATGGTAATATACCAGCCATCACACTATACTAACTATTTACAGAATTCTGAGATTATATTGCTGTAATTCCTCGTAATGAGTTAGTATTCTCACTGTCGTCGGATATTATCTTTTATATTGATTTCGCACTAACTCATCTCCAGTAATTCAAAACCCATGACAATCCGTTGGTGCAAACTTTAGGTCTCGTCGAGAAGTGGCGAAACCGCCTAATCTGTTTTGGGTGAAAGAAGCGCCGGTTGGGAAACACAATTGTTCTTCTTTGGCAGTCGCAGAGATGGCCTTTCGATCTCAGTACATTTGACTGGTCCACCGTTTTGGAATTAATCATTAGATTCAACATAATCCAACCGATTCGATGCTGCGAGATATCGAGGAAAAGTACATCGGAATATGACATTTTACTCCTAACAAATTTTGTATTTATTGATTGAAATTGATTGCTGGATTTTATTCTTCGAGATGTAATATGTCACCAAGGTGTAAGTATGAATGTAGTCATAGATATTGTGACTGAAAATTACACTAAAAAATCTGATGTGGCCAACACATGACTTTCTCCGTATTTATTAAAAACAGAAGCATATGCCGGTAATATATAAATAACTCCAAAACAATGAGAATTACAGGAAAATGTTTCATACAAAATTTTCAGTAGAATACATTATCTATAACTTTTGTACATAATTGTATGTACCTACATTGCATTCTTACAGAGATATTTAAGAAACGAAATTTTGTACCGGATAAATCGCAACTTCCGGTTAAGCGATATTCACCAAAAACTAATCAACTCTTGGCATTGTTAGGAAAATACTAAATATGAATTTTGAAAATGATCGGATAAATTCTTTTTAAGATAGAGCGCCCACAAACGTTTTTACCGCAGACAGACAGAAACACAGACACACATACACACAGACAGACATGTTCGGGAAAATAGCGAAAACGTGCTCTATGGGTCCCAAAACATATATTTCCGTCGAAATCTGGAGGTCGATTTTTTTTGTGAATACAATACTTTCTCTATACTACGTATAGGGAGATCTGAGATTCAATTAGATATCTGCCCTCGTTTCCCAGTTGCCTACCGATTCATCCGCGCATTCACCGAGCAGATTAGATGTGCGCTATTACATTCTTAATCTTCTCTTATTGGCCAATTATTTTGATCACTCTTTCTTTGTGCACGCCTTTTCATTCGATTAAAGATGCTCCGGCTTTCCCTTCCTCTTACACAATAGTTGTGAATACATGAATTACTACTTAGAAATCGAGATACTTCGTTTCGTGGTATTCCATCACAAGAAAATAGACGGCAGTACTATTTCTATTACTACTATTACTATGAACTGTGAAAATAGTACTTGCTCCATTCATTTTCTTAATTATATATCTTCTCAAAAAATTTGCTAAATGTCGTATTCCCATCAATCTTTTTACTGCCTGCGTTGAGTGTTTCCTACAAATTGAAAGGTTCTGGATTTATTGTTTGCTTTAAATTATTAATTCTAGATACTTTTAAAATCCTCTTTCACCCAAATCCTCGAGCATTAATCCTTCAAAACAAAAAAGAGTCGAATGGCGTGTCATTCCGACGAAACGTTGGCCTGAATTCAAATCAAGTCATTCGGATTTCGCTCTTTTTTAGCATTCGCTTCGATGGAATAGAGACGGACCTTCAAAAAGGTCTGCAAGAGACGAAAAAGCAGTGGGAAACGTCTCATTTTCTCCCAAACATTAAATATGATTCAATATAAACAGTTTTCGATTCCAGATTAGAAAAAACGGATCATAACTTAATCCATCCGTCACAACGAATTACTCTATAGATTTTATCGCATTCTCGCAACTTTAATGAATATTAAACCAATGCCACGTCTATGTCATCTACATGAACATAATACGTAGAGAGGCGATATTGAATCTTTTAAAGGGAGCGCAAATTTACTGAAATATTTTATCCCTTTCGTCTTGTATCTTATTGAGACCTACAAAAATGAGAACAGGGTCTTCTGATTGCATATTTCAAAATCTCATTTACAGGCTTTTCGAGGGAAGATTTTAGAGGAAATAATGAGTAATATTATTGTGTTAATCATTCCTACCAGTTGGAGGAAATAAGGAGTTGAAAATGCGTGTACATGCTTATTTTTATATAAGTTTTAAATTATAACGTAAGTATAAAGTAGAAAAGACGGATCAAGTACATCTTCTTCTATATCAGATGTTTCTCCACCATTAAAAAACTTAAAGCCAAAAATGTGAGTTATGCTGACAATATGAGATTATTTTTTCTTCCCTGAATGTTAGTTAGTTTGACCATTTATGGGCTAGGTTAGGCCCAAGTGGACCTCTCTTCCACCTAACCTCGTATGTCGTCAGAATATGAGCAATTATAAATCAAATAAAAACAAAAAGACAGAATAGAATGTGGGGAAATATCTTTGCAACTGAAGGCTGACAAAGAAAAAACTCACGTTGCGGGAAAACACCCACAGAGAAGGAGGGTGAAAAAAAAACACGCGAAAACACAGTAAAAGATAACAATGTAGTGTTGACAATTATAAAACTACATCTACTAGTGGAAGTAGCCGTTGAAATTCAACGGGGATAATAAGTAAACATATGTGAAGTTATACTCTCTCACGATTTTAGCAGCTAATAGTTGACCGGTAAAAGACCCTCTCAGCCTTTAGGTAGATAACTTTATGGTTTGTATATTGGTTCGCATTAAAGATTTTATCTAGGAAAATGGATTGAGAACGAAATTTATGATGTTTGGATAGTATATAAGTATACATATACTTGTAGTTATTTCATATGTATGCATTTAATATTAATGAGTATACAGTTATAATGGCTCTTACACGATTGTAGAAAGCCAAGAGGTTTTACGGACTTTTACTGATGGATTCCAACACTACATGCCTCTCATTTCTCCCATTGTACAGATACCATACCATAATTATGAGACAATATTTAAATCCTCTAGAGTTTAAATCTCCTGTACGCATACTTAGTGTCATTTTGGAAAATCTCCAACGCTTATATGTGCGTAAATCACACACACTATCGTCATAAAAGGTTACAATAATACTAACTAAGGTACGTAACCTAACTAACGTACTGGTAGAAAGTCAAACATACTAAAATATTGAAATTTTGATGGCCACTTTTCAAAATCACGGTTATACCTTAGTGAAACACTTCCATTAAAAACATAGGTAAATTATATTATACATTCATGATTAATTGTGCTAATCAATAAGTTAATGACAATACTCGTAGGGCTCCCGGATAGTCATGTGGACAGCGCGTTTGCCTTTGGTGAAAGCGGTCCCGGGTTCGATTCCCGGTGGGAACCAATGTGCGAAATGACCTAAGCTGTCGAAGCACTTTAAACAATACTACTACTACTACGACAATACTCGTATGTATGCTAGTAACTATGTCAAATTCGTCTATATTCGTAGAAACTGAGTTCTGCTTATACTTCATCAGTAATAAATGCAATAATTTAATTTTTAGTAACTTTAATCGGCAGTACTAAACTAAATAAATTCATTTCACTTCCAATTTATAACTAATTATAACACTTTTGAGTATCTGAATCATAAAAAAATACTTCACAGCACCTAACATCTGTGATATGATTTACAAAAAATAAAAAGGCAATGTCGCGAGAAATATCTGTTTAAAGGAAATAGACAAATTTATTTAAAATATTTTGAGGATTTTCAACCGAAAAAACAATAAACAAACTTACTTTTCAGTGATAAACCAACTGAGGCGAGAGGCTAGCTCTAGAAATTTCCGCCATATAGTTTGTTTACATCCATGATGCATTGTGGTTAAAGTTACTTTTAAGAGTTAAATACCAATTAAGGCTTAAATAACGACAAAAGACGTTTTTTTTAGAGTTTACGTGAAGATTCCAGTCAAGGTCGACTCTAAATATATGTTATAATATCGGACCTAAGTTTAGAAAATCAGTTTTAACTTAAATATAAATCAATGCTATGTAATTGATAGTGACAATTAGTCATAATCATTATCGCATTGATATATTTTTAATTATTTACATTCTCCAAATAATTAAACATATTTACGCCCTAACTTTTCAGTCAGGAGTGAGATATTTAATATTCTTCTACCTATCTCTTTTATTCAACACCTCAAAGACAACAAATACAATAGTAAGAGAGTAGTTCACTTACTTAATCAGGTTAATCATTTTCGTTGACCGCGGAAATGCGATGTTGTAAATAGATATGCTACATAATTTAAGTCAGAATATCACATTAAAAAGGTCTTCAACTTACCAGGGAGTATACAAATAATCTCCAGATTTCTCAAAAGGTAATTCAGTTGACACGCTAACACTGAATTCGCGTAACCATCTATAAATATTTACGTTGCTATAAACAATCATGACGTCAACACGTGCCAATATTCTCGATATTTCTTCTGATGAGGAAATACAACAACCGCATTCGCCGTTAATGGGAACGGACTTTTTTATAACCTCAAAATCTCTCTAATATTTCTTCTATTTTATCAAAATACTGGCAATTTCTAATCGAAATCGCTGGTCCACGATTAAAATAAGAAACTTTATTTAATTAACCTTCTTTTGATGGTATTCCCGAGTTTTAACAACGATTCTTTCTAATTTAATTTTGCAAAAGAAATAAGGCGTGCAACCGATAAAAGCTAAGTTCACCTGTATTCCTTATGGAACCCTATTATTGACTCCTGGGTTCGAACCCGGGCTTTCTTAGTAATGGGAATAATATTCCTGGGGGTTTCTAACTCGTAGAAACACAATGCAGTTTGTTTCGAACCTCTAAGTCAAACCGTTTCTGAAATAAAGGGGGGGGGACGGACGGACTCTCCGGAAATTATATATAAAGACTCGCTCCGCTCGGTAGGGGGCTCCGCCCCCTTACGATCCCCGCGAACGGCTTTGCCGTTAATAATCAAAGATAGGAAAATTAGTGCTTTAAAAGGCAATTTTTTCAGCTGAAATGGTAAAATATACTGCAATCGTTTCATATTTTGGAGAGTTGAATATGATTTCCTGCAAACTCCACTACTTGAGGAACCCAAGTAAAGGGTTGATCTTAAAGCATTCCTAGAATCTTTACAGATGAGCTGAAATCGATTTAAATGTTCTCAGTTTTTACTTTAGGTAGTGTTAGCGTGTTGATTTTTCTCAGTATCTTGGGATAACCAAATATTATACTCTGAGATTTACTTGGATTGATTTTAAGCGCCAATGAGTAAAGCCATGAGTGTAGGAGAGTCATATCTTTATTAATTAGGTGGATGGCTTCAATAGAGTTTTGCGGTTCCGACGATAGATATATTTGTAGATCATCGGCGTATAGGTGGTAAGAAACGTGTTTCAAGTGAGAGGATAGGTTTTGGAGGTAAAGAGAAAATAACAAAGGCCCGAGAATAGAGCCCTGCGGAACGCCATGATTGTTTATTATTACTGAAGAGTATATATATCGTTAGCAAAGCACGTTTGGGATCTATTTGTAAGATATGAAGAAAACCATGATAAGGTGGAAGGAAAGAGGGTTACATACCCTTAGTTTGGCATGAAGTAAATCAATCTGTCCTGAGTCAAAAGCTTTACTGAGGTCAATTAGGGTGGGAAAAATGATTTTTCTTTTTGTCCATTGCGGTCCTTATGTCATCAGTGACTTTATTAAGTGCAGTAGAAGTACTGTGGTGGCATCTAAAACCAGGCTGGTATGGATCGAAGAGATTATTCTCGGTCAAAAACCTTGAAAATTGATTATGTACTAGGCGTTCGAGACTCTTGGATAATGATGGAAGAATACTTATTGGGCGGAAGTCGTTCAAATTGGATGGAGTACTCTTTTTAGGAATAGGATGTATGACAGACGTTTTCCATTGCGAAGGAAAGATTCCGTGAGGAAGGGAGAAATTAAAAATATGTGTTATGTGGGGGAGAAAGGCATAGAGAATTTTATGGATGAACTGGATCGGAATAGCATCCATGCCTGTAGCTCAGGATTTGATGGCCAAGAGAGATTTTTTAACTTCACTGAGGGACACTGACTAAAATTTGAATTCAGATTTAGTTAGAGGTGTTTGAGTAGTTATGGACAACAGCGACTCTCGGAATTCATCGGGTGTTAATTTCATGTAGTTGTTTACATAGTGTTTGTCCATACTATCATAGCTTAAGTTATGCGGGAACAAGTATTTAGATTTACCTACACCTATCTTCGATAATCCTTTCCATAAGGACTTGCCAGAGGAATGCTTAAGGAGTTCATCTGCAAATTTGGCTTTGGCTCTTTTAATTGAGGTTTTTACTTGAATGCTCTAAATAGAAACATTAGTGCTACACTATGAATCAGCATATCCGTGAATATGATATCAGTCAGTATATACCTCAGCAACTTTCTTGCTATTACCGCCACGAACTAGGTTGAGTAATTTATAAATGTAAAATACGTTTCGCGAACCAAAGATAAATTGAAAAATATTCAAATCGTCAGGAAATGGTTGCAGGGGCTAATGTACCTGAAATCGATTTTTAAATCACCGCGATAGTTTTGTTTTCGCTCAACACGTACTTAGATATCGCGGTGAAAATCAACTCGACTCTGAATCTTAACACTCCTCTAAGATCGCTTTAACAAAAGACAATCGGAGCGAACAGGGATTAAGTTATCGATGTTTCCATTCGAAGAAAGAGGAGCGAAAACCTCTCTTTGTAAATCGAACCCTTTTACAATTCACCGCTCACCGGTTTCGTTCCTCTTGAGGATTAGAAATGTGAGGCGGATCTTAAGATTGGGCAAATTTTCTTCTTTGGCCGATTGTTTAGTCTGTGTTGACATTTTCAAAGGATATTTCGTACATTACTTTCTATAAATAGTAAAAACAATGATGATAAATATTTAACTACATATGATGATGAATATTTAGCACTCTTGTATAATCCTACTAATTGAGATTATCAAATATTTTATTATTTAAAACTTCTTTTTATTGCTTTCGATCTTATTCATCGTCATATTACTTCAAATGACGACGATGTTCTTATTTTTCAGAAATGTCCACCCGTAGGAAACTTAATCTGCAGAATAACTTATCTTATATACTCTAACGTATTTAATCATCGTTAATTAATTAATCAAATGTCAAATATTTGTAAAGAAAATTTTACCTCGCCCGAAGTTATTTATTAAGTTTATGAAGCATTGACAGAAGATAGTTGCGGAAATGTTGCATTATTTTAAAGCGTACAAATATTTGAAAATATCTTTTGAACAATAAATAAATTACCACATTATTATTATACCTAAGCACCTGAATATATCACAATCAGAGATTCCGAAACCTCGATCGCGGTTTGTCTAATTCTTAAATCGTCATTCTCGGGATCAACATTTTTCAAATTAAAAATTTTGTAATAGATGAGAACTTTTCAATGTTTACATGCATAGTATTACTAGGTAGGAATTTTATCTTTTATCTTAATTACAAACAGTCCATGCGCCATTGATGTCCCCATAACATAATATATAGATTATCTAGGTACTTTATAATGACTGTAGCACCAAAACCATAATTTTTCATTATCTCTGAAACACCAGTATTCGTAAAATAAATGTCTACATAAATACATATCAAAGGCATATTATAACCAAAATTCTCCCATAAATATGTAATAGCAGTCCTAATACAGTGGCAAAGGAAGAGAAGTGCCGAACAGAGCGAGTGATCGTTTTATTTCAGCGGCGTTTGATTCTCGTATGGATTCTATTATCTTTTCACGTCCTTCTGATTGATGGAATGCCTCCACTTTCCTAATAGGTGGAGACACTTTCGCTGTCGTTTTTACCGGGCGACGATAGCGCCACTATTGCCGGTTCTCTCGGAGATTTTATTTCTCTTTGCTAATTAGTTTCTGTTGACTAAGTTGACTAGTTCTGTTCTTACTGATACATTAGTTGGAACACTACCGAAAAACTGTGATTTCAATCAGAAAGTGGACTTAAAGCATTGAAGATGCTAGAGAATCACCCTTTTTGAACCTATAAATCAAATTGAAGTGATTGCGTCATCATAAAACCTCGCTAATTTTTCATACGACTCTGATCATACAAGGTGCACTAAACCAGCTTCCAATGGAAGCAATTATATTATTAGCTTAGATTAAATTAATTCATGGAAAAAAGAAACAAATAAATATATTATTATTAAATAAGGAAAGGGTTAAGGTGACTTTGCACATAAGGGCGTGCACCCAGGAAAATTCCCAAGGATATATATATATTATTATTTTCTTTATTTTAGAATAGCATATTTCGGAATAATTTCGTTTCCTGTTAAATTACATTTGCTGTGATATCTGATGATGATGGACAAGTGGTTGGTTTTAGTACACCGTTTACCTCGGGAAATTCCATAGAAATATGAAAGAACATACAATTACCCTTAATTGATTCGCTTTTAATTTAACGGAACTGTTATAAATGAATATCTGTAAAGCTTTTATGCAAATGGCAGTGCAAGGTGATTGTTTTTTATTTATGTTTTTATAGATTGTGATTCAGTAAAATAAAATTATGAAATTCGATGTGATCTGACCTGAAGATGGCTGTAAGGCCGTAACCGGTCGTTCATTAAAACTGCGTTTTAATTTCGTAAAATTATGAAATATTAGAACATACAGTTAAAGTAATTTATTCAAAAATCAATAACTAATTTCAAATTATCTTCGTCAATATTTTCGATGTAAGTATAATGAACCAACTGGTGCGATTTTTTTATTACCAACGAATGTAATGTATATTAGAGGTTCGCCAATCTCATCGGCGTAAGTTTCCACTAATGACGTCCGATTCTTATGAAATTGCATGACATTAATTGTGATCGTATGAAAGTATTCTACACGTAAATTTGTATTCATGATTCCCGTTTTAGAAGGAATGAGGCCAAGAGTTTGAATTGACTTGTTAAATAACAATCTCCGTTGTAAAACCTCAAAAATACCTGCTCCACCGTAAAACTAGCGGCAATGGAAGAGGACGATTCGAACATAGTCAATTAGCAAAATTATAGAAATAATAGTACAAATTGAAATTCAAGAAAGCAATGGAATCTATAAACTTAATCAAACTCTAAGAGAAGGAGTGAGATTTAGGAGAATGAAATGTATATATCAAAAGAATTACTTATCGAAGTGGCCGTCACTGAATTTTCTGTAAATTTTGATATCAAATTATTGATGGAGATTAGGGAAGCTTTAAACTAAATTAATTAATTATAACTAATTTCAAGGGTAACAGCAGCAGTAAAAAATATATAAATTTATATGATTGCCAAAGCATAACTAATTATCACACTAATAAAATATCTGATAACTAAGAATTCCTTCTCAAAACTAAACTTATGCGTTAAGATTTAAAAAGAGAAAAAAATCCCACGTCACAAGAAATATCTTTGTAAAGGAAACATACCAACTTAATAAAAATGTTTTGAGGATTTCTATCCGAAAATTCCACTGAATAAACTTAGTTTGCACCTATAAACCAAAAAGATATGAATTACTACTTACTATTACATTTATTAAATTCTGCTACATAGTTTCTTTACATCGATTTTACATACTTAAAAGACTCACTTAATCTGGCCCTCACGTTAAGCATCACTTTAAACACCATTACGCCGTCACCACTTTAAATACTATCATTTAAGTATCGCGACAGATTAACACTTCCTCTGATCCTTAACACATACTAAATACTAACACGTACTAAAGTATAATGATGACTTTCCGAAAGTATTTGCGGGCAAATGAGTTGAAGAAAAATCCGCTTCCGCTTGAAAAGGGTAATTGGCGACCGACTCTTCGCGTATCCCGAAAACCAAATGCGTTCGCATAAAAAACACTTTGCACTTCTGGCGTCCTCACAAAGGCCTTTTGTTTCGCCCCTCTTCTTTTTTCGCATCCATCGCACTTTCGATACACGCCTTAATTTGCCACCCTTTCCTTTGTATACGTCGTAAAGCATACCATAATTCGTGGATCCGCTTGCAACTCCTACGGCATCCGATCAGAGAAATCACTCCAAGTGTGTGCTAGGAAGGCAATTACAAACAATAGTTCACGCTAGTGCCATTTTCATACTATGAATCACGAAAAAGAGGTTTTTGGTGATTTCTATAATCTGTGTCAATGATTAAGAAATTATCCTGTAAGGTCCTTTCATAAATTAAGATTTTATGCGAAACTTTTTGATTAAATTTAAGCGAATAGTCTCACCGAAACTTCAAAATAGAACTGGAGAAGACTGCAAATTCTCGCCGCTTACAGCGCTGTAAACCCACTTTATGCATTGCTGCCATCCCGGCTACCTTCCACTGTCCCGTTACAAAGCATGCTTGAATTTTACATCGCAGTAAATGACTAAGTGTTGCTCCAAGAGTTTTAAGAAATACAAAACGCACTATCCATTTTCAGCTTTAAGAGTAAATGCCACAATCACCTTTCAACCGAACAAAGCAAACTTTAATCGCACGAAAACGCGCAACTCCTTCTCCCACACTCAATCACAAAATGTCTTGATCCGCCAATTGACAACCCTTTTTCTTTCATCTCCGTCCCAATCTTATCCGCTGTCTTAATGAATGTTTTTGTGTTAATGTGTTTTGTCTTCTTTATTCTATAATTTTTAATGTATTCTCTTGTTTTGCCTTTTTTAACTGTTTTAGAATTAGTGTTTTTGGTAATTTTAACAAGTATTTGCTGTGTTTTTATAATCCTTATCTTATTCCGAATATTTGACGAGCTTTTATTAAGCGAAATCCTGTTCATGCTAATTTAATGCTAATAACTGACAAAGTTAGTTCAATCCAGTGAATATTCTGTTTCTCTGTTATTTTCTTGATTATAATCTTTAATTCTTACTATTGATACATTTCCTGTCGTTACATTTGAAACTCATCTCGCAATTACTTTTTATTATTGAGATACTGATTTTTGTGTAAAAAGTCACACTTGTTCATTCTCTTTGGTATACCTCTATCAATTTTTCTTCTTGTCTTTTATAACTCTTTTAACCTCCTTTCATCATCGAATTTAGCTATCTATCTGTAGGCTTCGCAGGTTTTTCCCCTTCTAGTAGGTGTTTTCCTGCAGTGGAACCTAAGTTCTTAATTTAGGTTTTGAATCCGCATCGTGGTTCTCTTCTTTTATTTCCATTCATTTCTCATACGACGAAGGATTAGATGTAAGAAGAGACTTCCTAGTCTCAATCTCGCCCTAATAAAGTCCTTTTATTATTATTATGGATGGATAAAATTAAATCCCTAAATGCCGACATGAGTTAGTAAACTTAAATTTAAATGGATAAAAAAAAGGGAGGCTGTGAGTAATATCAAAAAGAAGAATCTTTAACCCGTTGCACAAAATCCACAAGAAAAGTGAACACATCAACCTGTCGCCATCATCAGAACTGAAAAAAAGAAAACCGCAGTTAAAAAACAAGGTATCCATTATAATATGAAATACATTTAAGAGAATACGTGCAAGAATGCTGTAATTTAGAAACAAGTTATCTTTAGGGCAAAATTCAATTTTAGAAAATTTCCACTTTCTTGATAAAATATGTGATGGCAATGAAAGTGAAAAATCAACATAATTGACGTAAGAGAATGACTTCAGTATTGAGGCAACATGAGACAATAAGAGCCAGTACCTTCAAAATTAATTTTTGCAGTAGTTTCTCCGATCTTAAGCGATGTTTAACCTTTCTTTAATTTCTTAAAATTTAACAATAGTTGTTGGATAAAGCAACGTTTTAGATAATTATAAATTTGTCCAAGTTAAAAAACTTACGTCAAGTAAACCACAATTACGTCAGTTGCCCTGGAGAGAAGTTCTCCTTCCATTTTACGCAACTGATCCTTCGTCCCATTTAAGAATCCAAAGAAAAAATATGGAAATTGTTGACCTAAGTGCTGGAGCAACTCAACTCTTCGTCACGTCCAAGTTCCTTGTGATCGCCCTGCCTTTGCTTAGTTCCCTTTCTTGCTTTATCACGAAAAACCACTTCTAAAACATGGATTAAATAATTCAGAGCAGACATTGACTAGTAAAAGGCGATTCATTGATGGGAATCTCTTCCTAAACATGAATATGGGAAAAGCTGCCTTGATACTATGTAAAGTAATTGAAGAATGAGTGAAAATGTAATTGAAATTGATATCATTATCGAACGTCGACATTATCGATTATCATAAATAAATCGTACAAAAGAATGTTGTTCCAATCCTGGTAGCACACTCTCTTCATTTGGGCATAAAAATGTGAAGTCTTCCCCGGAACCGATCTCTCAGTTGTTATCCCATTAAACATAGAATATGCACAGTTTGCATAAAAGACAATTTGACCAAGCACATAAAAATACACAGATAACAATCGATAATCTGGTCGTAAAGCAGGAATAATATTATTATATTCTGTTGGATTAAAATTCTAAAATCAACGAAGAAAGCGTGTCACCAACGTATTACAATCGATAAATTAGTTCTTAGATGTCGCGTATTTACGTAATAATGAAAATTGTTAAATGAGATTTCGCGAATCCTATTCGTAGTTGGATTCTTCGCATTCGCTGTGCCGTTGTTGTGAAAATGCCATTTCTGGACGACGACAGGACTGATGCCTCTACGCCGTGAAAACTGGCAACACGGCTACACGGTTGCAACTCGGGTCGTCAGCGTTGTAGGATAATTCAATGCTCATTTGAAGTGACATCTATGGTCTAAAGCAGTGGTTCCCAACGAGGGCGCTGAGAAGTCTGAGGGGGGCGTTCTGTGCCCAAGTCATATTGAGGGGGCGTTGAGGTCCAGCCACCGCCCTTGAGCAGTTGGCCTATTTAATGGTCACTGACGGCTTTACTGAGATCTTTGTTTTGATTCTTCCACTTTTGACGCTTCAGTCTTTTGGTGCCAGGTGTCGGAAACATTGTTATAAATGCTTTCTCAGCTCTCGCAAAAGCTTGTGGCAGAAGGATGCGTCACGAATGGGGTTGAACTAATCCGTGGAATACTGACGGAATGGAGGGGAGGGGTACGGAGGAGAGGGGCGGAAACGTTTGCAGGGCGGCTAATGGTGCGTTTTCAATGGAAATACGGACATTGTAACTGCCGTTAAAATTCTGCATTAAGGTTATTTGGCAAAAGGAGATGAAACTCAACCCGATTAAAAAACACATATCTCCCCGAAAGATTGTTTTATATCATCTCTCTTCTTTGAAATATACATAGCAGTTCCAAGGATTTTTTCTGTTGATGACACGACCCTATCAAAAACGTTTTTAAACTTTTATTGCATTTCTTCATCGGCCTCCTTCCACATACACATAATGACGTTGTAAATTAATTTCCGTTCTTGGCTGTAAAGCGCTTTCAGATTCCCAATTTTGGATAGTTCGTAATTTGTAATTGAAAATTATAGGAAGAATGAAAGTACGAATACGACGGAAAGAAAGGAAAATGTGGAAATGATTAAATGGAATGAAAATAAGTGCAGGGCAATGAATTAAAAGTGAAAATCAGAAGGTGGGGGAATTCTGAAATGAACTGTTTAATAACCATGAGGATTAGAACCAGGCTTAAAGGCAACAAGGCGTAGGGACGGAGCAGACATTACTTTGTACATGCTCTCTGCATTTTTTCGGGTGTCCGTCCGCGTAAGATGGCATGGTGACAACAGTTTCGCTGACTATCCTGTCAGCGTCTTCAGGTCGAAGGATTAACTTCGACCCTTAACACCTTCGACCTGAAGACGCTGACAGGATAGTCAGCGAAACAGGGACGGATCTAGAAAAATATTTTTTTTTGGGGGGGGGGGGGTCCGATCGAAAAATTTAGAAATAAAAGATATTTCGGCTTTCGCAAAACGTGACGTTAGAATTGTATCACACAAACTCGAATTTTTTCGCTAGCGATTGCTTATTAAATGGTGTGTTTATTTGCGTTATTTGAGTTTCATTTTCGAAAAATAGGCACAAGAATAAAAAGTTTAATAAAAGTAACTGTCGTTTGTGATCATAATTTATCAGATTTTTTTATTAGATGTCAATAACACTAAATATAATATTATAAACTATCGAAATGACTAATTGACAGTATACGAATGAAATGACGACATTTGAATATAGACAATCCACTGTCTTGAAAATTTGGCAGGCCATTAAAAGGGTAATGTCAATTCTTCTCGTTTTTTTGCAAGAATATCCAGTATTCGATCACTGGTAATATCCACATCTCTGTGAATGTTAAGCAGCGCCAGTCCATTCAGTCGTTCTCCTGTTGCGCAAATAAGTCTTCAATCTTCGGAAAGTGGAGAAGGACCGTTCACTGGAGGCTCAAATAATGACTCGGAAAAGAAAAGACTCTTAAATAAAGTTAATGTATCTTCCGTCGTCAGTGTAATTCACAGTACACACTACAAATAATTCGTGATTAAAATTACCTGTATAACACACCGTCCCGAAATTAGAATATCTGGGCGTTTTAAGGATCTTCTCTTGACGGTCTACAAATAGTCTACGGACATCCGGAGACCGTCTCCTACGGTTGAAGGATCGTGTGCTGTACGGGTATTGAGATTTGAGGGTCTGATATTTCGGGGGGGGCGGACCCCCAGGACCACCCCCATGGATCCGTCCCTGCAGCGAAACTGTCGTCACCAAGCCAACCTACGCGGACGGACACCCGAAAAAATGCAGAGAGCATCTAACCAACGCCGCGGAAACCTTCGAGCTAACACTACATTGTAAAGTTATAAAAGCAAAGAAGGCATCCTCTCTGTCCAGAAGCAATTCATAACAAATAGGCTATCGGATAAAAGGTATGCTTGAAATATTCCACCCAATGCGAAACAAAGTAGCTACAGATAGAAATAGTAGCATTCTGAAGCTAGCAGCGAAGGCAATCTGGGAGGGGCACATACAGTCATTATTTTTCCACCCGCAGAGACCGAGTTTTAGAGATCAAGACCTGTCAGATCGTCCTCATTGTATCTGCTACGAGCTTGTACTCGAGAAGTTGTGTGAGAATTAAATTCATCAGCCATCTATCGCCCGTTGTCGTCGTAATACTGGTACCAAACAGTTTCGGAATTTCCTCAGTGCAAGAGCATATTGGCGCAATAATTGTTATCACATAGGTAAGAATGTATTTATTATTATTATTTTTAATTCAATTAAAATAGCACACATCATGGATTTTAGCATACATGAATTTTTATTTTAATAAAAGTGACATGTTTTGGACATCTCTGTCAGCAGGCATGTAAAAGTAGAAAGAAAAGGAAAAAATACATCTTTTGTCACTAAATTTACAAATTATAAGTGTATCGGTCGCATAATCAAATATCAGTATTTAGAGTTATTACCACTGATAGTGAGGAAAAAATATTTCTCATACTAGGACTCGGACTCAATTTTATTCATCATCGTTTTAATTTACAAGTCTTCCAAATATCTGTGAACTATATCGAATTTGGTTAACACTGATACAGTGTGATAACATGGATGTCAAGGTAGCTAGCTTAACTGATTAAAATACTTGGCACGATATCGGGGGGTCCGGGTTCGTGTCCCGGTCTGGACGAAAGATATATTTTTTGTGGTATTCTTTCAAAATAAGCAGTTATGGTTGAATTCCGGTATTTCGCGGTTCATTTAATTTTTCAAAATTGTTGGAAAATTAATCATTCACCTTGCTTTGATTTTTTAATAAGTAAATGCAAAAATTTTTATCTCCAAAACATATTTTCTTATTATTACAATATTTCCGTACATATCTATCTCGTAATAATCATATTATTGTGTTATTTCTAGAGATAGATCCATATCGGAACCAAAGAAAAAATGTAGACAATACAATGTCGAATATTTAAAATATGATTTCATTCAATCACCCACAAACAAGAAATTACCAATGTGCTTAATTAGCCACAAGGTGTTTTCCAATGAAGCTATGAAATCTTTGAGATTAGCACTTGAGCAAAATACATCCTGAGGAAAAATATATCTTACTTTCAAATACTCATTCGAGACGTTCTACTTTGGGTGATATGTTTTCGGCCGCATCAAAAGAAGAAAATGATGGATTACGTGCGTCATATAATATTTCCTTACTCATGGCTAAATCGGGAAAACCATACACAATTGGAGAAGAATATGAAGAATAAGAAGAATATAATATTCCAGCTTTGAGTGAAGTTCTGCGTACCGTACTGCATAAGCCACCGTCTAATATAATTTAAAAAAAATCCGTTGAGTAATAATACAGTGCAGAGGCGAATAGACGAAATGTCCGAGGATGTGGAGAGTTCTCTAGTTGATTTTTGAAGACTACCGAGTTTTAATTACAGCTTGATGAATCTACTTTGCCAAAAAACGAGTTTTTACTTCTGCTGTACGTTCGCTTCATAAAAGATGAAAGCATTTGTCAAGAATTATTATTCGCAAGAACGTTAGAAACGGACACTAAAGGAAAATCTGTTTTTGGCGTTTTGGAGCACTATTTTGAAGAAAAAGGAATTCCTCTGGATAATATATTGTCTGTTGCTACCGATGGCGCTCCGGCAATGGTTGGACGTAACCGTGGTTTTATTTCATATCTGAAAAGAGCGGTACCAAATGTAGTCGCCGTGCATTGTGTAATTCACCGACAACATTTGGTAGCAAAACACCTTAGTGATCGCCTTCACCGCTCGATACAGTATGTAATTACTGCAGTTAACAGGATCAGAAGCAATGCTCTCGATGATAGATTATTTAGAAAGCTTTGTGATGAATACGACGAAGACTTTAATCGGTCACTATTGCACACAGAAGTTCGTTGGCTGTCAAAAGGTACTTGTCTAAAACGATTTTTTGAACTCATTGAAGCAGTTACTAATTTTTTTGAAAGCTAAGATGATTTATTAAGAGCGAATTTATTGAAATGTAAGAGCGATATTGCTTATTTGACAGATTTATACAACACATTTAATGAAACAAACCTACAACTGCAAGGGAATGATTTGAATTTGATCAAAGCCAAGGCAATTATCTCTGCGTTTGTGTCAAAACTTGCTTTGTACAAACAAAATTTGGGTAGAGCACAATTTCATCAGTTTCCAAATCTTTCTTCAATGGAAACTAACGATAACGACATTCTCGCTTACTGTCAGCATTTAGAAGCACTAAAAGAAGACTTTACAATTAGGTTTGAGGATTTACTCGATATGGCCATTCCAGATTGGGTCATAGAACCATCCTCTAATTTAGAAATCAAATAATTATCACTGCAGGAGGATTTTATTGAATTGTCAACAAATTACTAGTTGAAATTTAAATTAAAAATGGGTATCAAGAATTTTGGCTTCAACGTCAAATTCCAATATTATATCCAGTCTTATGGGTCTTAAGAAATTTTTCGTTGCTTTTCCGTCCTCATATTTAACAGAAAGAGGGTGATGGTGACCGATCTATTAACTAAGAAAAGAAACAGGTTGTCAATAGTGAATCGCGGTGACTTAAAGTTATTAATGACAAAAATGGCACCAAATATTGATAAATTAGTTTCATCGCATCAAGCTCAGCTGTCTCATTGATAATATTATATTAATTATTAATTACATATTTCAATCGTTCTGTAAACAATACTTCAATATTTCATTATCTTAAGATTAAAGAAAATTAAAAATTTGTTCTTGTTTTTCAATATATAGCATGTACAATGTAGATAACCCAAGGGGGGCGCTATCAAACTATTGACTGAAAAAGTGGGGGCTGACTCAAAAAAGGTTGGGAACCTATGGTCTAAAGCATAAATTCATCTGGAAGTGGATATTCCAAATCGGAACTCGACGGTTGTCAATTCCGACCTTCTACTTTTATTGTTGTTGTGACTTGTTCATCCATTGAGAATTAAATTACTGGCCTTCTCAGTGTGTTCCTATTAAGTATCTTTGAGTTCAAGAAGTGGATCTTCACCAGCGACTGACAAGGAATTAAACTTCAGTTAAACTTCCAGACTTTAATAAAGAGCGTTCTCATTTTATGATGTTTTTTGCATGTGAGTGTATTTTTTGCCATTTTTGTTGTTTTGTTTTTAAGAAAAGAGTCATGGAAACGATAAGATCAAAGAAACCATTGATCACGGCTAACGTAAAGTTGTGTATTGAAAACGATTTACACTTGAGATTATGATCTATATCTAATCAATAACAACGATTCAATTTAACTTGATAATATAACATATATAATCAAATACAAATGGCATAATGATCATTTTATCAGCATCGCCTCAAGTATATGACGTAACATTACGATTTAAGAAACTTTTTGTAATAAAATGTTTCATTTTCTGGAATGTAAAACTTTCTTTCGCGAGCGTCATTATGATGGTAAAAATCGCTCATTTGTTTGTATTGTGAGAAATTATTTCATTCTCCCAAATCATTGTATTAGTTGACTTGTAATGTAATAGCTTTACATTTGTAAATATACATTAATTTGATTTATTTTTATTTCACGACTGAAACCCGTTCATCGCTGAATAATTAGTTAGGCTCAATGAAGATCGTCCGCCGATATCTTCTTTGCGTCTTCGAAGCTACGATATGACATTTCAATGATACCGTAGCAATAGTTATCGACATTAAAGGGTTAAATTAATACCCGCGGCTTTTTTTGGCAACGATTTTTTCTCGGAGGCGAGGTTTTCCGAAATGGATTCTACGATGAGAAAAATCCAATTTCAGAGGAAATGTTTCGAGTGATGAATAGTTGAGAACCTCGCGAAGAAATAAACCTTCGATTGAGTGATCATATAATATTCAGGAGCTTCTTGAACGCAGGAAGTGTTATCTGGTCATATTGTCTTCCTTCCTATTTTTATGACGTCTCGAGAATCGGTATTAAAAATGATTGTCGGCCATCAGAAGATAAACCTGTTACGTCACTCTATCCTGGCTTTCAATTTATTTATGCTGTCGAACGTTTTCATCAAAAGTCCAATTCCTAAGGAATCAGTTCCTGATTTACTTAAACGATAATGTAATCTGATATTTAGCATATGCTTTAGTGGTAGTTTCAAACCTTAAGTTTTTATTTTATATCGCAGAATATAATTGTCATGCAACGAATTCTCCATCTTGGAAATATTTTGTACATACAATTTTTATTTCCTGGAAATCCTTTTTCTTATCTTTAACAATGAAGTCTATTTCCTGTTTGCATTCTCTATTGATAATCTCCTCGATCTAGCAATAATTCCATCACAGGCGCCAATATATAGCTATCAGAATTTGGAAATGCTACTAAAGTTATCATACAATGTATCTACTATGATTGTGCTCTGTAATTTTCAAGAAATACAACAATATATATCCTATATTACGAAAGTTAAAAGGTTTCGTAAGGGTTCTAACCCGCACGATGGATTGTAACGATGATTTATATATTTCAATCGTATCAAATATTCGTAAAGGAGATCATAGTAATGTTTTTCTTTCTTCCGTAGGTAAGCGTCAGCGAGGTGAGGAGTGAATGTTTTTGCTGTCTCTGATTTCTATTCCGCTTCTTGTAGGTGAGTTCTTATATCTGAAGGTGGTTAACATGTGAATATGTATATATCTATAGTATTTGAACATATTGCTTTTTGATAGAATCATATTACGAATTAAGATACGTAAGGTACTTAATGTAATTTAAGGGGTTAGTATACATTTTTTCCTTTTTTCTCTGGTCGTATATATTTTGGAGAATGGTAAGAAATCATGTACTTACTATGTACAAAACTATTTTGTATACATTTTATTATGGTACGTTTTTTTATTTATGATGAATTTACAGTAATTTATACTCGAGACTAATCTACACGAACAGAATCACTAATTATTTAAAAAATTTCAGATAAAATGTAATGATTGTATAAAGTTATTCTTTTTGTTATTCATTAGAATTATTTTAGGCTTAATTTTGTATAAAAATTGTGAATACCAAAATGTACAATTCTTAATGCCGCGCCGACGCGTGAAAACATTTTTCTCTTTTTAAAATTTTCATGATGATAGTAAAACAAGTATTTCACTTACGTTTAATTATATTTACGAGAAATTGTTAAAGTTTCACATTAACAGTAATTTACCGCCTTCATTCTTTGTTAATTCTTATTCTGAAAATCAACCCTTGCATAAGGAATTATGTTTGAAAGCTTTGACTCGAAAAGAATTTTTTTAACGTATTTTCAAAACCCGAATATCAAAGTGTGATTGTCCCCAGACGCGGCTGTAACGCTCCTCAGATTTTCATGAACATATTTGAGCATACTTAATTAAAGATGAAATCAAGATTTTCATTCAGATATTAATGTAAATTTGATGTTAATATTGAATGTGCTTTATGCTAAGCGTCACAAAACGAAAAGAAGAATAATGTAAGATGGAAGGATTTCCGCGGCGATTCCACTCTTTCGGGATTCAACGAAGCAGTGGCCACGACGTTCATCCCGAAAGAGTACAATTTAGATTATGGCTAAAATTCATGGATGATATTGCAGATACTTATAGAAATATAATATTTCTGCTTATTTGATAATAAGCTTTATATGAAAATATGCATAATATGAAGAACATTTAAAAAATATCATTACTAATTTTAAATATAAGTGGAGGAATTTATGTAGTTTCAATAAGTAAAAGAAGAAAAATATTTGGACATCGTTTAGTAAAACAGTAAAAGGTTTCGGAGACACATCGTCAGTTCTCGAAAAGAATTAAATAATCTGAGAATAAATTCCCAGAAATTATTGAAAATTGAAAGATAAGACAAGAAATTAAATCTTAAGACAAAATTTAAATATTTGATCGCCGAAAAATTACTGAATGTGAAGTTGAAGTTATGAATTGGTGTCCCGACAGTGCGACACGAAGATGAGGCTACTTGATGTTAAGAGAATGGGGACTAATTCGTAGTCTGAATATGGTGAATCAAAAGACGAAGAAATTATTGCCCTTATTTTGTCCGTAACTTCTTATCAAATATTTCCTCCAGAAATATCCACTCTTGATTGAGTACTCAAATACGTTTCCAATGAGCAAATAAAATAAAATCGAAATTTCAAATTAAATTCAAATCCCTTTGTTCGAATAAGAAACGATAAAACTTGTCATTCGTTATCTTTGGATTCATGCGATTATTAAAGTGGGTGAGCGAATTCTTCCTATGAACATTTGTAATAGAATATGATACCAGTGGAAGTCTTAGGAAGGGCTGAAAATATTTGTTAATTTATAAAAGTGTATTTGTTTATTCGCTGCAACATCGACCTGAGAGACACCAATGTCGAAGATTCGTGTCGATTTGTTTTAGAATTCCTACGCTTTACCGGATAATTGATCTCGGCAAAGCGTTTGAGTTCTGAAACCAATTGCATGAGCCATCTACGGAGCGAAGTCATCTTGAAGTAGCAAAAGAAGAAATGCTTTTTCAATTCACTTGATGTCTTGTGTTCCAAAATGCCACCTATGGAACGTATCATCTTTCGAAATACCACTGCAGGTCTTCGCGTACATTTTTTACTTTTCTAGCTCACTTACTATTATATTCATCTTGTACAGTTTTAAGTTATTTCCTAAGTCTTAAATTATACACAATTAATGATACAATTATTATAAAATTTATTATTCTAAACTGTGTATCCTATACTATAACTAAACAATATATAAGTGTGTGTGTTTGTGTGTGTGATTATGTATGTATACGCACTCGAATGGAGTGTTTTCGCTCGAGAAGATGTTTTTTCAATTGTCTCATTGTGTCAGTATGTTTGACAGAATTAATGAATCACTTAACAGCCTTAACCCTTGTGTAGCACCCAACTTTACCTACGTTGTTGGGCACCCGGGGTACCCGGGTACCCACCTCTTTAGATCTCATTTTTGAAAACATTTGTAAAGGAATTCGTTCTCTAAACATTTTATTTAATAAATACATATTTTATGAAGGTACTAAAGTCATTTTTATATCATTCGACCGGTTAGAACTTCTACAATTAACAAAATTAGAAAGGTATGTTTATTCTTCGGTTCTTGACGCCTGAATTCCTTTTTTTTTCATTAAAAATTCAAATTTGAAGTCTTGTAAAATTTAAAGTAGAAATGGCACAAAAAAACAAGTGACATCAACGTTTAGTACGTTCTATTGCGCGTGTAACCATATAAGCTAATCATTTCTGTTTTCATAAAATTTGGTATTTATCATAGATGGAACGGAAAAGTGCCCATTTTTACGGGCTGTTTCACGGAGTGCTCTTTTTGAACGTTTGTTCCTCAAAAACTGTTTTTTCAATCACAAAGATATTTTGATAGAATATTAATACGGGTATTAGTAATTAAAATACGAAGTTTCAGAATATTTGTATGAAACAATAAAAAGTTGTTGTCGATTTTGTAAAACAACTTTTTCTCGGAAGTGGATAGCCGTAGAAATACAAAATTGAGTTCGTTAGAAAGATTTCAAAATGAGTTTTCACGGTAAATAATTATTTTTCACAACAAATTAGCGGATTTTTTTATACGAATTTATATTTAACGCCGGGATTCGCATTGTGCAGCAGTGTTGCCGAATTATTGGTCTTGCATCTCGAGCTGTTGTACACTCCGTCCTTCAGAGAGGCTTTCTTTCTATCGCCATGGTCTGCGAAGCTACGCCTAATCATATCAATTACGTTTCGTATTTTTCCTTATTATCTTATCTTATTGATCATCTTTCTTACCCTTATGTTTCGTAGAAGCTGAATATATGTGCTTCAGTGCTACTCCTGGCTTTCTTTTGGTATTTACATTACTGAGAGAGCCGAACGCTTCACAGGTTTATGTAGAATACATAAAACATAGTGTCACTTTCTTTTTTTCTTAAAATTTTTTCGTGCAAAGGCTATTTGAAGAACAATAATTAATTTCTACTAAAGAGTAATTATTTGCTCTTATGTCCCAAAGAAGGGGAAAGCAGTTATTTTAATTTCAACGATGCATTCTGATATAAATATTTATGAAAGTGGTAAGAAGAAGCCCCATATAATTTTGTATTACAGTAAGTTTAAATCTGGAGGTGATACAATGGACCAGATGATTATTAGGTATACAACAAAATGCCGCACTTTGATATGGCCGCTAGCTATGTTTTTCAATATAATCGACGTAACAACTTTTGCATCCTATCGGATATACAATGAAAACAACGAAATGCCGACGTCGAAAACCAACCAACGACGTAGATTTATGCGAAAATTAAGTGAAGAACTGGCGAAGCCAGTAATTTAGCAAAAATCACAAAATTTGTAAGTTATGCGCAATATTACAACAAAGATAGCGATTGAAAGTGCTATCGGGCAGCCAGTTATTGCGGAGGATTCTACTCTTGCTGCGTCTACATCGGACAGCTCCGGGAGAAAGAAGATCACTGGGAGCTGTCACCTGTGCTATAAGCAATTGATAAGAAGGAGAAGAAAAACTAGAAAAGTGTGCGATGTATGTCAAAAACTTGTCTGTAATTAACATTCGAAAACGTATGTCAAATCTAACGATTGATGTGAATAAAAATTCTCCGTGAAAATTATCATCGATGTACATATTATGCAGCATATATTGCCCAATAGAAGCTAACGAAAAACTACCACACAGTCAGTACAGCAATATTACTATAGCTTAACTTAAGGCGCTCGGGTAAATTTGAGGTGTTAGTACTTAAAATTTGATTTTTTCAGATAAAACGATATTATCGTAGCTGAAAAATGAGACAAAGAAAGAGCAGGGCGAGATAGAGAGGTTAGGAACTCCCGAAGACATCAACATGGCAACACTGCTCAACAGTTGCAAATCTCGGCGTTAAATATTAATTCGTATAAAAAATTCCGCTACCTTGTTATGAAAAATAATTATTTACCGTGAAAATTCATTTTGAAATCTTTCTAACGAACCCAATTTTGTATTTCTACGGCTATCCACTTCTGAGAAAAAGTTGTTTCACAAAATCGACAACAACTTTTTATCGTTTCATACAAATATTTTGAAACTTCGTATTTTAATTAACAATAAACATATTAATATTCTATCAAAATGTCTTTGTGATTGAAGTAATAGCGTTTGAGTAACAAACGTTCAAAAAGAGCACTCCGTGAAACAGCTCGTAAAAATGGGCACTTTTTCGTTCCATCTATGATAAATACCAAATGTTATAAAAACAGAAATGATTAGCTTATATGGTTACATGTGCAATAGAACGTATTAAACGTTGATGTCACTTGTTTTTTTGTGCAATTTCTACTTAAACTTTTATACGACTCCAAAGTTGAGCCTCCGTAACAAAAAAGCCGATATTTCGCGTGACTGACGCTGGCCGTTTTGCGGAAGTAAGAAACATACCTTTCTATGTTTATTCATAATAAAAGTTCTAACCGTTCAATTGATATAAAATTGGCTTTAATATCTTCAGAAAATGTCTATTTATTGAATAATGTTTTCAAGGAACGAATTCCAACGCATATGTGTCAGAAAATGAGAAGGAAATTTCAAGTGGGTACCCGGGTACCCCGGGTGCCCCCAGGACGTATGTGAACTTTTAATGCTTTTATTTAAGCATTAAATATAGTTAACGTATTTATAATAGTAGTATTTACTAGGGATTCAGGTAAATAACGACGATCTGAAGCATCAAAGCGATATCTTTCTTTATAATCAACGTACAAGCAAAAATATACCTTAGTGGGTACCCGGGTATCCGGGTGCCTACACAAGGGTTAAGAGGTTCACATTTTTAATATAATCTTTCCGATACAAATGAATCGCCTAACGCTGTGACTTAAAGCAACCCTTTCGCCGTTCATTTGTCCATGATTTTGAATAAACACGAGAAAACAACAGTATTTGATCTTAAATATTCGTACAAAGAAGGGAACAATCATTTACTCGAACTCATCAATCACCAAAAATTCAAAACTAGATAAAATGTTTTACTTATGTAAATATGATTCACAATCTTCTTATTTGACTTGACGTCGGTCAAGATGAATCGGTAGTTACATTCCTATGCTCAGTATATTAAATTACAGTCATTGAATACCAGTACCGGCAGTATTTGATACCCAATCAAAATGAATCATTGGCAACCCCTTCTTCCCTAATACCGAATTGCTCATACAAGTGGTGCTTCGCTAAAATTATGCCTCGTAGTGATGAAAATACGGGTTGCCCAGAAAGTAATGCACCACATTTTTTTCTTCGACAGTTACTTTTTGCATATAATGAGAATTACACACACGAAAGAGTGATGTTTTATCTACACACCCTATTTGTCCACGTAATCTCCGTCTCGTTCTATAACCTTCCTCCAGCGCGAAACAAGGGCGTGCATGCCGTATCGGTACCAATCCTCGTTCTGATCACGGAGCCATTTCTTCACTTCACCTCCTCGTCCTCCTCAAAATGTCTTCCACGAATGGCATCTTTTAATGGCCCAAACAAGTGTAAGTCCGAGGGAGCCAGGTCAGGACTGAAGGGTCGATGGGGTAACACAGACCAACCCTGTTTTGCCATGTGTTCAGCAGCCCTCAAACTTGTGTGGGGCCGAGCGTTATCGTGTTGAATCAAAACATCTCCTGAGTTGGTATGGCGCCGAAGTCGCTGGAAGCGTGTCTTGAGTTTTGTTACTTCTGAATTAATGGTACCGCCTCTTGGCATCACATCGATCACACCCTCACAGTCCCAAAACACAGTGATCATGACCTTACCGGCGGATGCTTTGATTTTTTTCTCCTGTGAAGAGCAGGAATGATGCCATTCCATCGATTGCCGTTTGGGCTCCAAATGGTGAGGTTTCATCACCTGTCAAAATCCGGAACAAAAAGGCCTCCCCCTCAGCTTCAAAACGTTGCGACAAATCAGAACATATGTTTTTTCTGAGATATTTGTGATCCACCGCAAGGCACCGCGGGACCCATCTTGCAAAAACTTTCGAGTATTCAAGAGTGCGGATAATGGTATCCAAATTTCCTTTGCTGATTGACAGATTCAGTGCCAACTGCCGACTTGTAATGCATCTGCCCTCCCCAATGACAACATCAGCCAGACTTTACACAAATGTTTGTGAATATTCCCCACAGTTTATTTCTCTGCAGTGAGAAATTCAATGACGGCACGCTGCTTGTAACGCACATCACTTACAGACGCCATTTTGAAACAGTCCTGCAGTTACGCCATCTGTCGGAAGAGCCTGAAATTTCGCACACGCGCTCAGGAAACTTCAAGTAATGCACACTTAACATTTTGCATTCGCAAAATTGTTTTCAGCTGAGAATAAAAATGTGGTGCATTGCTTTCTGGGCAATCTATATCATCAAAATATGATAAGGTGAAGGAAATAAATAAAGTTTAGATTTTATCGTAGAAATGTTTTCATTTAATGTATTAAAACACTTTACAGATAAAAATCCTCGCTTTGTCTTATTATTGACTGAATGTATACATAAAACAGACTCCTCGAGGTCCAATTTGGGTTGGATATTTAGGTTGAGGTGAAACTGGTACAGTTTAATACGCATGTCCTTGGCTTAATACATATTTTTCTATACAAATTAACGTAGAATTTGAAAGGAATGCAGAAGTATTTGTTTGCAAAATCTTTTCTCTGGAAAATTGATAACATTAATCATTCAATGTTTCTCGAACCAAACCTTGACGGATGTTTTATTTATTTAGGAATATTAAAAACTCGCTTCCTTTATTTTGGAATCATTCTTTTTCCGCACAACAGTCCCTTTGTACGAACGTTTCTCCGAACGCAATCTTTGAATCATTATTCGTGCTACTCATGAGCATTAACAGCGTAACTGCAGACGGAAATTGTGAAGCCCGAATAGAGCTAAAGAGCGTCCATTTTTGGATGACGTTAGTTATGTCTGAGAATTTAATTCTGTCACTCGGAGTGAGTCGGATCAATCTCGAGAGATGTCTCTGAGGTCGCACCTCCGAAAATTGCGACTCCTGCTGGAGGCTCATGTCCCCGGGCACTCATCTTCCATACGTCACATCTCAACAGAGCGCATTCCAAGTGACCTTCTCAACATTTCTCCTCTTTAGTTTCTATTCCCATGTCTTCTGCCATCTTTTATTTCGCCTTGTGGATTTGCGGTTACAAAATCGTACGAGTTTTCTATTTTACTATTACCAAAAATTTTCTTTTTGTACAATAGTAGCTTACATTCATTACATATACTTTAGCAAAAAAATTCGAATATCACGGATATTACTATCTCAACAGCAATTTCAGACCTCACTGAAGAATCTTAAGATTCTAATAACTTCAAAATGATTTGATTATAAAAATTCATGTTGATGCTCTACAAACATGTGTTGAATCTTTAAGTTAACGTGTGATTAGAGGTTTCAGATCTCCAACAGGCGTCTTTGTCTCCCCTCATTCTCCGGAGGGACACGAATGGAGTCTTTTTTAAGAATGCACATTCGGTAGCAATGCTCAGGGCATTCATTAACAGCCGTGTTCCTAATCTTTTAACGTTTGATATTAAATTAAATGCGGTACCAAATGTATTCTGCCTCTTCTTTGGCTCTTCTTGTACTGCAATGCAGCTTAATTCGTTTTTATTTCCTTCTTTTATTATTTCCTGCATTTCTTTCGTAATTTGCAGTTTCTCTTCCGTCACTTGATTATAACCGTGATCAATATAAACAAATCTCTGCTTTTTTCCCTTATTTCCGTTTGGTGACTCAGAGTTCCGAATTTGGGTGACCTTGAAGCCGAAATTTCATAATAACGTTTTTTAAGCGAAATGAAAACCCTCGGAGAAAAAGTATAATTAATATATTATGTTATTCTATTCTTGTCTTCTTTCGTAAGAAATGCGAGATAAATTAAGCAAAAGTTTTCATATTGTTAAATGTCATCCAAATATTTGTGTGTATTGCTTTTGCCTCGATGAAATTCTTATAATTATATTGAAGACCTACAGTCTTCGGGAGGTGTTCTCCGGACTAGGGTGAATACAGGGTATTCTATTTTTCCCCACAGGAATGACTACCACCTGGCCTAATTTTAGTCCTTAAGAATAAATAAATAAAATTTAACTCAGTCATTCAGTGTTTGCTATTAAATATAAACTCGGTTTAAGAACGTAAACATCGTCAATCTCGATGCTTCCTTCGACTTTAGAATTGATGTAGCACTACGAAAATCCAAACACATTATGTAGTGCTGCCCCTCGCGTCGAAAGTTATCGCACATCTTGATTCACATTGCTATCTGTCATTCAATTTAAGCTGACGGCTTTTAAGCGACTCATTCTTAAATCCACTTTTGTCCATCATTTTCCTCTTCTAACGATTCATTCTTTTTCCCTGGAATTCGTAAGGGACGCGTTTATGCCATCAAAAGAAAGAGCAAGTTAATGAACAAAACGATCGTTCAGAAGTCGATTTGGTTTCTGTTGAACAATTTTGGAATAGAATTTGTGATTATCATGATATGGACTCGGAAATAAAATAACGAACATTTCAGCGAAGATACGGCGAAAACAAACGCTTTGAAATCCATTTGATTGACTAATATTCAAACAGTTGAAAATCAATCGCAATTATGGAAAGAAAACAAATTTAATCATTAAACGATGAATAAATTATTAATAAAAAGAAAATGAAGGATAACCCATTGTTCTTTCCATTCGAGATTCGATTTTGAACAGAGAAACTTGGGAAGCATTAATACGGGATATTGAGCGATAATGGTGTTGTTGATGAAAACCAATCGGAATTTTTGTTATGGATGCTAAGGCTTGGATTCTTTCGAAGGAAAACTCCGTCATTTATTCCCTGAGAATGGAAATTTGAGTCCATATTCTCTCGAAATTAGCACATTTTTCTAGAATTTTTGTATTTTAATTTCGCATAAATTGAAGTGGTACTTATAAAAAGTCTTCATTAGTGTACTAAAAGTAGTAGGAGTAATTTGTTTACCCCTTTGGTTGTGCATGGACTTCGGTCCGTAACTACCCCTCTTAATTTTCAAAATATTTTGACATTCTATTTATAGCCATTTTAAAATTTTAATCGAATGTATAATTTTGAAGGAGTCCTTCTTACTCACAATACAGTTTTAAATAAAAGATTAACAATTTAAATATCTATTGAGAACAGAAACCAATTGGTTACCTTTAATTTTCTTTGTGGTTTCTGAGCGAAATATACGATTTTTAACCTTGATTTCGAAATTTAGAAATTTTTCATCTTAAAATCCATCAGATTTAAATAATATCCCCTCTTCTGATGCTGCAAATCAGGTAAGTCTTGTTAATTTATTGTGTACTTCCTCAATTTATAAAAAATACCGATAAAATGTATGTATGTTAACATCGCATTCGTCGTCGCCCATTTATAATAAAACGCATGTATTTTGACAAAAATGTCATAATTTTGTGAGCTGTATTTCCGATTCTGCAGTGGTCATACATCTATATAGATATTTCAAAGACAGATCTTTAGAAAAACTGAAATAAATAGTGAAAATGTTTTCTTTCCGACGAAATGTGTGAGCCTAGTAGTTGATTTGAAAAAGAGGGATCAAATATTTTCTGTCAACTTGTGCATTCCTTTGCAATTCCGGCGATTCATTTTGAAATTCATTTCTTTTGTTCCTCTGTTAAATGTAATCCCATCGAGACCTCCTTCAGAAGAATCCCTTACACCTTAAATAAATATACTTTTCCACGATTTTCCAGTTGCAGCCAATATTTCTGCTTGAATTTTCACACATAGTTAGAGATGGTGATCTTCTGTTGGGTTGCATAGGAAGTACCACCAGGTAGACCCGGGTTCGATGCCGGGTGGTAAATATATGTCCCATTTTAAATACATTGGGGTAGTTTTTCGTTATTTTTTCATGCTCTTATCGAAATGTGGATATAAAGAATTTAAGGGAAAAGTATTACGTCGTTTGAGGCATTTGCAGAAAATATTTATGCTTGAGTTTTCACACATAGTTAGAGATGGTGATTTTCTGTTACGCTGCATAGGAATAATCTCCAGGAAGACCTGGGTTCGATGCCGGACGGATAAGTTGCAGCGAATTTTAAGAATATTTTCAAACCTTTTTTTTCTTTTGAGGGCCCTCTCGATATGATGCCGACATGAAATTAGTGTTATCAAGATGCTTGCAATATGCAAGCAACATTTTACTCGTATATATATATATATATATATATATATATATGTGTGTGTGTGTGTGTGTGTGTGTGTGTGTGTGTGGGAAAGAAAAAGGTTGAAGGGGCGGCAGACAGGCAGACAGGCTGCCGCGAGGCAAGAACTAAAGAAACAGTGGAACGTAGAGTGACTAGAGCAATGGCGGCTCGATGGGGTGCTCGTGATGGGCATGTGTGAGCCTTGGGAGAATAAAGAGTGTGATGCGAGGAATCTGGGTGTCTTCTTTGGTGGTACTTAACTAGTACTTCTTTGAAGTACTAGAGAACACACCGATAGTACCAGGCGAAATTAATGTGGGAGGAAATCTTCATGAAGCAGAGAGGCAACAGATTCGCAATTTGGTCAATAAATACCGACAATGTTTTGCCAAGAACCTTAAGGAACAAGGGACTGTCAGTTTAACCAGTTTTGATATTGAGTTAAATGATGAAGAACCGGTGAATTTACGACCTTACCGGTTGCCGTATTCTCAACGAGTAGAAATGCAAAAAGAAGTAGAGAGATTAATGAAGCTGGGAATAGTAAAAGAGTTGAATTCAGAGTATGTAAGTCCTGCATAGTTAGTAAAGAAGGCCAACAGCGATAACAGACTCTGTAATGACTACCGAGCATTGAACAAGAAGACCAGAAAGGTAAAGTTTCCCGCACCAGCGATTAAAGAACAGGAAGATTGACTGTTTCCATGCAAATTCAAGACCCGGTGCTGGAGAATCTACGAAGGGTGCTGCAAGGGCCAGCGACGACGAACGAGGAACGTCGGTTACACGTTGACTACACCATAAAGGACAACCGAATATGCGGAAGAGTGAATGGAGAAAGATGGGTCGTTCCAAGAGATGTCATTCCCAGAATTATAAAGGGAAGTCACGACGACATAGGACATTTCGGTGAAGAGAAGACTCTGGAGCATCTGAAGAGGTATTTTTGGTTTCCGAGGATGAGGAAAAGGGTCAGGAAGTACATAGCGGCCTGTATTGAGTGTACCTACCATAAACGACCTGGATGTAAAAGAGAAGGCTAATTACATACGATGGAAAGAGTATCCACTCCGTTTCTTACCGTTCACATCGATCACCTAGGCCCATTTCCTAAGAGTAAGAAGGGAAATGAATATATATTGGCATACCAAGACAACTTTACGAAATTTATTATGCTGAAGGCCGTGAAGAACACGAAGACCAAGCCGGTAAGTGAGGCGTTAAGTGAGATATTTAGCATTTTCGGCAGTCCGCAACGTCTGATTTCGGATAGAGGTACGGTCTTCACTTCAAAAGAATTCGAGGAACTTTGAGAAAATCATCAGATTAAGCATTGCAAGACTGCTACTGCCACACCGAGAGCGAATGGGCAAGTAGAGAGGTCCAACGCCGTAATTGGAACTGCGATTTCGACTATGTACACTCAAGAAGATGGGAGTGATTGGGAGTATCGCTCAAGGGAGATTGGGATTGGGGTATCGCTCAAGGATATTCAGTTCTCAATGAATTCGATGACGAACAAAACGACAGGGAAGAGTCCTCATTAACTCTTATTCGGGTTTAGGCTCAGGACTTCATTGAAAAACCGCGTTATTCTGACCTTAGAGGACAATTTAGAAGAAAAGGTCGCAGATACGCTTGAGGAAGATAGGGAAATAGCCCTATCCAGAATAGACAAGGCACAGAGGGAACAAAAGGAGAAATATGATGCTAGACATAAAGCACCTAGACATTACCAGAGGGGAGATTTGGTGTTAGTGGAAAGGGAAGCACAGGCTACTGGAGTGTCGCGTAAGTTAGCACCGAAATTTAAGGGTCCTTATGTAGTGGCTGAGATTTTGCCTAGGGACAGATACGTGCTGAAAGACCTTCCCGTAGCTATACGGACTCAAAGATCATTCAATTCCGTGTTTAGTGCAGACCGAATGAAGCCATGGTGCAAGACTCCAGAAGACGGGGACGTGGAAGGGGCAGACCAAGAGGACAGTGAAGCTGAAGAAGTAGATGACCACAAGGAAGTGGAGGCAGCGAACCAGGAGGACATCGACCTGGCAGTGGACAAGGACAGAGTTGGCCAAGGTGTGACATCGAGGGAGGAGCAGAGGGACGGTGGTGGACCATGCAGAGACAAGACCAGGGCCGAGGACGGCCCAGATGTCAGGAAGGGCCGACTTTGGGAAAGAAAAAGGTTGAAGGGGGCGGCAGACAGGTGCTGCCACGAGACAAGAACTAAAGAAACAGTGGAACGCAGGGTGACGAGAGCAATGGCGGCTCGATGGGGTGCTCGTGATGGGCAAGTGTGAGCCTTGGGAGAATAAAGAGTGTGATTCGAGGAATCTGGGTGTCTTCTTTGGTGTATCGAAGTAGGAGGTTTCCTAACATATATATATATATATATATAGAGAGAGAGAGAGAGAGAGAGTTCTTGTATATTTCCGTTACTAATTGTTCAACCTCAAGCTTTAATGCTGTAAAATATAGTTCATAGTTTCACCTTTCATTTGGTAGTTTTATATTGGCAATATATTACTCTTGAGACAAATTAATTGGAAAAAACCAATGTTCCAGATTGGGAAACCGATTGCCTAATTTCGATTCACAGTTTCTTATGTTGGTCCGGGTTGCCCCTTAATTATCCTGCCTCTAATTATTATGAACGCGTTTGCAGTGAGGTGAGTTTCATAAGTGAGTCCAGACTTTCGAAAACAATGTAACTGACCACACTCTCTCCTAGTCAGTAAGGAGAAAATATTTAAATCCCCACTGTGTCGCTTTCCACTGACTCATCACCATCACACCACTCTTCCCATAACGCATCTGACTCCTCCCTCGCCATACCACAATCCTTCTCTAATCCTTTCCCCATAACCTTTCTTACATCCAGCCTCCCCTGTCCCACCTTTATTTCGTCTATAAATAACACAGAAAATTAATTCCAAATTTTGTACCTATAGATGGCGCCTATGCCTCGAAACCAGTCGTACCATTAAGAATTCTATGGACAGAAACAAAGTTAATTTATTCTTATACTCCATACAGGGCACATTCGTTGAGTCCGTAGTCACCGTTCTTGTGTGCTGCCATCTGCAAATGTTTTTCGTTTCATTTCCCTTACATACCCTTATTTCAATCATGAAAACCTATACAAATATTCACCCAAATACATTAGATATTTGCTGTAGGAGTAAAATTATTAATATTAAAAATTACTTAATTTCCTAATTACACCATTCAATAGTCTCCTAAAATGGACACACGGTGGTCCAACTCAGGCAACATGTTCTCGTCAAAATAATATTGGTGCCAGACGAACACTCGAGGTTTCACACACATAAGAAGTATGTCGTTAGTAGCTTACATAATTTGGGTCAAAAGTGTTCAACAGAAAGGGTGATTACTTACTTTTACTTAAGACAGCTGCTTACGTACTCGTGGTAAATAATTATAGCGCAACCAACCAAATCACACGTACGACCATCCACACAATGAAAATGAACTCTCTGACCGTATAGCCACGTACCCTAGATCACCACCTAGTACTGCCAACTCAACTGCTTGATAGATTCGTAGGGTAGAAATTACTAATGCTATCCAATTACAGAAACCTTTCCCTATATATTTATATACATGTGTGCGTGTTGAAATTTTTTTAGATAGAAATATAGTTCCACAAACATGATGAAGATAGCAGTGGAAGTTGTAATGGAAAGAGAACCTTCAAGAAAGGTTTCTGTAGCCTTTGGTTTTAATTTTAAGGATCCTGCTAATTTCTATAAGAATTTGAAATAGTCTTTACAAAGTAAACTTAGATTTCATAATGTTCTTAAGGGAATGTAAACATTCCCCTGTACCCTGCGTAAACTTGCCCCGGTTACGAGGTATGTTCATATAGGTGACATCACAGAAAGAACAATCAATTCAATTAAAAACTTTAATAATTTGATACTTATAAAATATACCATAATAAAGAATAAATCTTGAAAAATGATTGACTATGAAAAACTGGGATATCAGTTCAGCAATTAAACAGGAAAAATTATATTTACAAAAATCTAAAAAATATACCTCTCTCAGTCTCCCCTACACATATGAAGCTGGGCTATTATATTCTAGACATTACTATAATATTCTAGACATTAATCCGATATAATTGCATTGCATTTAAATCGAAAGGTATATTTAAAATTTACATTGATTACAATGTTATGCCTGAGTAGATGTGTCACGACGTTGGATGATAGGAGAACCGTAGTTGAAGGAATCTGCACCAGTCAAACGGAAAAACTGGTTATTATGGTTTATTATTTTGTACTTATTGGATATTAAGTTCATTACTCTCGATGTATGAGCTCGGAAAGAGATGCATGAGCACTACTAATGAAACGTAAGTTATGAGGGAATATATATATATATATGTATTTATGAATGTATATTTGCCATAACTTTTACTTTCATAGGCATGAATATGCTATATATAATTTGCATACGGTACCTTTTTTCTTCTTTTCAGTATTTTAAAATTTTGAAGTAATTGAAAAATCGTAATTTCTGAAGGAGGTTGCATTGCACGTTGATGTCTATAAATGGATTTCTTTGCCGCATATTAGATAAACTGCATTTCCTCTGCTTATTGGTGTCTCACTTTTTCAGTTCTAAATTCGGATATTTACTGAAGGAGTCATTCCTTTCTTATTTCCACGCGAAACTCCCATCACCCCTAATCCCATCATCTCATATTTAACATCATTTCGATTTTGTGTATTTCTGCTTCTCAGGTATTCAAAGTAAGGATTATCTTTGTTAAAATCGATATTCCAATTCTTTCTCCTACTTTTGTATTTTGAGGAGACTTCAATTGATCTATTATTCAAACTCCATAAGATAATGTTAATATTTTTTTAAATCATTTAAACTAATAAAATTACCGATAAATATGTGATAGGAACTAAATAAATTTCAAAAGGACTGTTCTCAGGATGCAAATTGAGAGAAATAACTACTTTTACCTTTAATTCCTCTTGGATTCCTTGGAAAATGATATTTCGTGCTGGAACATCGATGAACAGCCGAAAACGTTTTCATTAAATAAGATTATCTTTTATGAGATATTTTCAATTGTTTTCCAAATTAATGGTCAATTTGGACATGTTGTACTTCAATCACGATTCCTCTTCTATATGCGCTGGGTTTTCGTTGCTGCTTCAAGTTAGGCTGACCATCCGTAGTTCGGGACAGTCCCGGTTTCGCACATATGTTTCGTTTGTTTTCCCCCATCTTATGGCTTATTAATGTAATTTATACGTTGTTTTCGTCAACAAATCATATATGGCTTGCGCAAGATCCTTCACTGTTTTCTAAAGATTCGGATTACAAGTTATTGCTCTACAGAAAATAGAAAATTAGAAATATTTGGCAATTGCTCAATTTCATAGCCAAATTGAGATCTAATAATTGACTGGACATTTATATAGATTATTTTGTCCGAATCAGTGCTTTTGTTATCTTTTTCAAAAACCTTTTTTGTGGTAGAATCGAAATGTATCCATTTTCAAAATTAAACTTGATTACAATTAAAAGTAATAAATCCTCAAAAATACTCTCATTTCCTCGTGGGCTGGCCGCGCAGATTAAGGTGAGGCTTCTTGTTCTTCAGAATAATATTTGCATCGAAATATAAAAAACCCGATCTAAAAATTGTTCAAAATTGTGAACGACAAAATGGCGTTCCTCCGTGGCAGTTTGGGTCAGCCTACTTAAAGAGCAATTCCATTATTAGTAGGTAATACTACTTGAGTGTTAAAAAGATTTATCACCTCTCTATAATAAAGTATATCTAAATAAATATTACAAGTCGCGTAAGAAAAACAAAAATCATTATCATCATATCTAATTCGTTTGTCCTCGCCCCCCCCCCCATCTCTTTCTTTCTCTTCCTTTTCTCTCTTCCTCTTCGCAGAGGCAGACTATACCTTGGATGAATCGCTGTGGAACGAGGAGAGCCCCGTTGGTGAGTACCGCGATGGAACGTTCTCTCGTGGCGACGGGGAGTCGGGAACCCGCAGATGGCTTTCTCAACAAGGTAACACACGGATGTTGTTGTTGTCGACGTCTTTCTCTTCAGGCAAGCCTCTTTTGTTTTGTCCGTTTCGGCATGCTTCTTTCTTTTGTTTCTTTGTGTGGAGAAAAACGTCGGACGATTGTCGGATTTCCATCAAAAAGAGGATTATGCGATTATTCGAAGGTAAATATTTCGCAGTGCGATTTGAAGTGGTCATCGAATGACACTAATACGACTGAATTGTTACCTTTATACTTAATGTGATCATAATAACCAACCGATCGTCAGCGTTATTCGATTCCTCTCAATTCCTTCCAAAAAATCACATTTACGATCCAATGACTGAAATACAGTTGGAAAATAACGCTTCCTCTGAATCGAGGTAAAAACTGATCTCCGTAAGTAAAAGGCATCATAAAGAGGTTACTTGTTAACTAAAGAAGAGTAATCTCTTTAAGAGACCATGTGGATGGTAAAATTTACTTAATACGCTTTCCCAGTCTTCGAAAAAAATAATTGTGATACGAAGATTTACTCGGAATTATATTATAGAAAAATAGTTTATGTCAAATGATGTTAACAAAAGCGGTCCCTTTTCTTAGATTCTTCCAAAACTGTGCATTAGTGCGACACCTTCAGTAATTTCTATCTAATTTCGATATTACATTTACATAAGGTAATTATAGAAGAATATCGTAGAATATCTGACGTGTTCACTATATAAATAAATATCGGTAAACCATTTTCGTCTTAAAAATTTTTATTTCACTCAAAATGAGCTGTTAATAAATTTCCGATGTTTCCCGCTTGGCTTGTTTACTACCGATACGAATTCCCGGTTCCCTGCAATACTCTCTAGCCTGATCCTTTCCTTCCTGGCCACCTTTAGATCTCCTGCAATTACAAATGAAATATCCGTTGATTCCCAACGGGGAAATGAAAATTGATAATTTTCAGCGAAACGGTGTTGATCGGAAAACTTGGAGGCAGGTAGTAAATACCAACGTTTCAACACCAATAAAACAAGAAAATAAACACAACCAACTCAGTAGTCGCTCTCATATGTTAAATGAATAAGTTCTTCGATTAAAACAACATTCGTTTAAAAAAATAAAAACTTATTAGAAGATCGCAGCCAATTCAGAATAAGCAGCACAAAATGTAAAAAGAATGAATTAAAAAGGTCCAAAGAGATCAAGGAAACGATTGTCAAACACAAATTAGAGAAAGAAATCTAATATCACTCTAAAACTCACCTATGAATATTCTTTGTGAACTGAGGTTGCCTTATATCGCAGCTATTCAAACCAACCTTGTCTCTTTTCATGCATATGAGATATAAATATTTAAGTTAAATTAAAATATAATGTAAGATTTCTTATGGAAAGACTTTGGAAGTCATTTCAACAAAATTTTCTCAGCTAACCTCATAGGATTCAAACTGCTTGAAACTTTTTTATCTAAATCTGCCTTCTACGAATCCAAAATCACTATATTTTGGGGACAAAATGCTGGAATAATTTTTATAAATGGTTATGAAAACAACTTTTTCTATTTTTTCACTTAGTATGCTTAGAGATATAATTCTAACGAGTAGATATTCACTACATCTACCTTACACGAATAGGAGTTACGAATGACCTGGAATGTAAGTGGGTCATTCCCATTCAGATTTATTTAGACTTGTTGGATTGAGTTCTATAACCCTTCATTTAGCAACTTTTCACCATTCCTTACTTCCCTCCATTCATTTCGTCCTTCATTCCTCATATCATTATTTCCTCCTCCAACCAGAAACTTCAAATTTTCTATTTTACGTAAACTTTCACATACCGACCATATTTTTCTCTTTTCCCATAAATGAGCTGCTCTCCCTCATTATTAGACGTGTCCTCACGATTTCCAGAAAGAGTTGTGCACCAAGTCAAGTTCATCGTCGGCAATAATAGCTACCCGATCAATATTATACTCTTGGCAAATATCTCTGCCTTAAATAAAATGTTCTTTCTTTCTAAGGACTAATCAAATCCAAGATATTGACGTTTATTGAGTTTCTCAAACAGTCTCATCTCTTCCTAAAAAACATTTTTAAAGTACCCTATATAGCTTCGTTAAAAGCTAGTGAAAACCAATAGAAACCCTCAGCTAAATCAGGTAAGTGCTGATTAGAATGTAAGGATAATAACTAGGCTCATGTTGACCAAACAGCGGTATTTCCATCAGAAGCAAAGAGTACCAAAGATGTTTTCGAAATGACTCATTCATTTCTCTAAGCACCTAATAGAGCCGTCCATGTCGCAAAAAAAGATACCGAATCAATTCCTTGGAGCGATTTGGAATAATTTCTCATTCTAATTCTGCGGAATATCCACTATGTGCTTCCTCACTTCTCCTCTTCAACTGGATTTTCCCTCACCATCACTCGCATTTGAAGTGTGTTGCTATGGTTTTCTCTACCAGATGATGTCCACTCGTCGAAACCACTAGCGCGTTCTTAATTTAAAATTAAAGTTTGTAAAAAATACGATATCTTAGTCTATTATGGATTTCCTCCATACTTCGTCTTGAATCATCACTGCTTACAAACATCTCGAATAGTTTTTGCCTATACTCAGCTCTTCTGTTCTTAAAAGATGCCGAGGGCTTCCTTAATTTTGGACACACTGCTATTGAATCTATAGTATCCGTTTACGAAACGAGTCGTTCTACGTCGAACGCGCTGTAGCTCCAAGATCTCTCTTCCAGTGCGGATTCCAAACTGCTCAACAGTATTCAAGTAGCTGACGAGCTAGTGAAACGTTAGTTACCTCTCCTCGACTACCCCTGAAGACGCGGTTACTTTCAGTCCATCCTTCTTCAGCTGAAACACATGCGGCAACAATTTAGTTTCCATTTTACATTCCAAATTCCATGGATCCTCTTCGAATTAGATGCAGATCCCAAAACCACTTTATTTTATCCATCATTTTGGCTCCACAAGCTTCGCTTCCTTTTTTCCACACACCCAATCGATGAATCTTCTCAAGTCACAACATATTTCATCCTCTTTCTTGCAGTGCTACAAATATCTCCTCTCACGCCACACGCCCCCGTTATCCAGCTTTCTTCCCATTGTCCGTTCCAACAAGGATCGCTACGACTTGATCGTCCTCTAGGACAACCGTTTTTGTTTCCTCCTCTAGAATCCCCAGAAAACGCTCAACAAACGTGCAGTCAACCTTACAATATTGCCCATCAACGTACCATGGAATTGACTATACTTTACATTTCTCTTCTTTATTTGTACTCTTTCTTCATTTCCCTTCTTCGCTTGCTTCTCAGCTTCACATAGTCTCTCCCTTCAAGAAGAAGAACACATTTGATATAGTCATTTTCTTCACTCACGACTATGGTTTCAATCTATATCCTTCGATCTATGTATATCAAGATCACCTGAGGAAGATCTTATAGATCGAAACCAAGGTCGTGAGTGAATGAAATTACTGTGGTAATGGTATAAGTGTTCTTATTCTTTTTCTTAAATTTTATTATTTAGAACTAACGCAAAGTAGAGGCCAATTAGCAGATTCTACACTCTCAGTCCTTTGACTAGCACTCCCCTAATTTGTCCTTTAAGCTATTAAAATAGTACCATGAACTATTTATTGCTATTAACACACCTTCGTAGCCATCCTTGCAGGTTCCATCACTTTTTCAACTCTTTCTTCCACTCAACTCTTGAAACTGTTGATCCAGTTAATTACTTCTTCGTTAACCCGAACTTTACACGCATATATGTGTGTTATGTCTCTCGGTAGGTTCCCCTCTCAATATTTGATACACCCATTTTTCGATGCTTCAATTAAAGCCCTCCCCAACCATCTCCAGCACCTCCGTGTTTTTGTGTTCATATCAACCCAATTAACTCTTTCCATTCTACGTCAAAAGCTATGTCTACACTTGTGCGCTTTCCTCTTCCCTTTCAACTTGCGCTTCCTCTTTCAACATGCGTTGCGCATGCCTTTCGGGCATACCTCATGAGGCATTCAATTTGCTGTCCACACTGCATCATCCACTGTGCGTCATGATGGATACAGAATCGGCAAGTGTGATAGCTGTTTGTGCAGGTTACTTGTTTTTAAAAAATGCACGTAAAAGAAAAAACAACGTGTCCTGTGTACAAAGCGGTTTTACAGAAATCGAAATATTTGGCTACTCAGAGAACTTCGGGATGATGTAAACGTATTCCGGAATTTTACACGCATGTCAAAGGAAAATGTTTGCAAGTTGTTACAAATAATAGAACCAGTCATTTCAAAGAAAACTCTTAGTATAAGCGTATTTTCTGTATAATAACTGTAAATAACTGTGTAATAATATAACTACAAACACTGAATTCGATTTTTGAATAACTAGACGTAGGGTGAGGTCAAGAAAGTTCAAGGCATTATCAGTTTCAATTTCATACGGAAGTGAAATACAAAGAAGGAAGGAACCCAGGATAGAGATGAAGGAAGAGAGTTGACCGTTTTTCCCGCTCCAAAAACAAAAGATATCATCAAGGTACCGAAACCAGCATATAATAAATTTTATCAAATGGGAATTTGAATTAAACAATTTCTCCTTTAAGGAGTCCATAAAAATGTTAGCTAAAACAGGGAAAGACCATCTTTTTGTTCATAAAAACCACGGTGGAACTGAAACAAGTTTTCTTTAACACACATTCACCAACGACAACAGTTACTCGTACTAGTAGTAGTAGTAGTACTAGTTACTACTTCATCCGCATTGCTCCTTTTTAGTAGCCCTACCTATGCAGCAACAGAATCTACGCAAGGAACTCTGGTAAATGAGTTATAAACATCGAAAGAGTTTTGCATTGTTAGGAAATTTCAAGTCTTTCACTTTTACGTGCAAATTCCACTGAGTTTTTCACACAATGTTTAGGCATAAAGTCTGATAAGTTAGCAATTAAATGATTAAATTCAGTGGAAAATTTATGGCACGGGGAATGAATGTTTTGGAAACCACTGGGAGGATAGGGATGTCTTCTTTATGCATTTTTTCGAAGTCCATAAAGGCGCGGGGGTAAAGGGTTGGATTCAGAGAGGTGAGGTTTCTCGTAAATTATCATCGATTTGAATAGAGCTAGATCTGCTCTGGTGGGGTCACACTTAATGGCGGAAATGTAATTTATTGATATTAAATATTATATATTTATTAATAACATAATGTTTTAATTTTATAACATATGTGTTTGTTTCTGTAGACCTGAATATGATGGTTATATTATTCCAATGAAACTTGTGGAGAAGAGAATACCATTTTATTTCATTCGTAATGAATTTCCTCAATATCAATACGGTTTCAGTCGATTTTATTTAAAAACTAAATAAACTGATATCGAAATCACTGAAAAGACGCTCAGAATGTCGAACGAAAATCCAACTGGTTGGATTTACGTGCGCTGAGGCTTGCGTCATGAAAAAAAAGGTCCGGTCAACTTGCAAGAGGCATGCGCTATTGCATGCCTCTCCTTCATCATACCGTGCGCTATGACGCATGCCTGTGTTGAATACAAAGTTGCACAAGTGTGGACATAGCTAATACACGCATTTCGAAGGCCTCAAAACGTTTGACTCATTCCTTCCCCAATGTCCACGTTTCGTAACAAAACAGCAAAACGCTCCACACAAAGGACTCCACCAACCTTTTCTCGATTCCTTTGTCAAGACCTTTGGTCATCAGTACTATTCGCTTCATGAAGGCTTCATTCTCCAAGGTAATTCTTTTTTCGAATCTCATATTTCAAACTTCCATCCCAAGAAAGAGTACTCCCCAAGTTTGAGAATTTATCCAAGTGCTTTAACTTTTCCCCATCCACGCTTACTTAGCTTTCTTTCCCTTAGTGAACCTCATTAATTTTTCTTTACTTAATTTACTTACTTTGATTTTCGTTCCCTTGTTTTATCATTAATAGCATTCACTAATGTTCGCAAACCATTTACGGAATCACTGACAATAGCTTTATCGCCTGTATAAATTACAGACTTCACTACTTCCCCACCAACCCTTACTCCCTTGTCTATTTCTTCCCAGGCGTCTTTCACCATTTCCTCTGCATATATATTATAAAGTGATTGTGACATAGGGCACCCCTGTCTTCCCCCCTACCCAATTCAGCCCAATCCGATTCCCCATCAGCTATCCTTACGCGAGATTATTGATTCAGATAAAAATTTATAATTAAACGTCTATCTTTCCAGTCTAACCCAAATTTATTTAATATCCCCATCAGTTTTGGCCACTGGACTCTATCAAAAGCCTTTTCAAAACATACACATAAGTCCCTCTAAAATTCCAGGCTTCGTTCCACAAGTACTCTCATCACCCCAATTGCATCCCTCGTTCCTTTCCCTCTCTGAAAACCAAACTGGTCTTCTCCGATTTCCCCTTTAATTTTTCCCTCCAGATACTAATTCTGAACCAATCTCTCGAGTTCAACCCAAATTTCTTTAATATCCTCATCAGTTTTTGCCACTGGACTCTATCGAAAGCCTTTTCATAATCCAATTCGCAGCTTTAATTGTATTATAATGTATGGGACCTTTTGAAACCCTCTCGAGAATCTTACGTTAACTGACGACCCGGGAAGAGGGATCCGGAAGGGAACGCTCTCCTTTGGAGAGTGCGCCTCTGAGGTGAACCCTTCGAAATCATGGGTTTGAAACAAAAAAGCAGCTTTACAATTATTGTATGGGCAACCAGAATCCACATAAATATACGTAGTATCGAAGTCTGCATGTGCTTCCACTCCATCCTGGGGTCATTAAACAGAAGCCACTCAATTTACCCTCAGGAATTGAAAACAATCTGAGGGACTGGCCCTTTGTAGAATAAAAAACCGTAATGTTTCCTAATTGCTTCACTCATTGCAAGTTGGCGATGAGTCTATGAGTCCGCGCTCAGAGCCATCGAGGGACCCGAGACAGTGGCCAGGCTACACTCGTTTTGAGAAAATCCAATAAATTATATACTATTTTAATATTCCATCATTTTACAGATGGACTATTAAAAGACGTAAACTTATTAAACTTAAACACGACTTCAGTTCAGACTTTCAGTTCAGAAATTATTTCCTATCCTTGTTACGTGAGCTTATAATTTGGTAACTCTTTCTTTAGCCGCTTTGAAATATTGCGGTTGCATTAGAAATATTCCACTCATTCGGGATCGCATATTCTCTCATTTTTCTTGTGGCAAATCTTTCTTTGAGACACTGAGTCTTCCACCCAAACTGATATTTCAGGACACTTATTAGGTGAAACTGACGCTAAAGTTCAATGATGGTGTTTTCTGGATGCGAACATTGCTTCTGCTTTTCATCGTCGATTACGTTTCCGCGGTTGTTGGCAGGGGGTGCAGGCACGCACCTTGACTCTATTTTCCTAAACGATTGCTTTCACGTTTACGCACATTCGACGCTTTTGGTATTCGCATCTTAAATGCGTGCTTCGTTTTACTTGTCAATGTTGTTTGGGAGCATTGGATTTCGAATATAAACTGATATTTAAAGCTCTCCATATATGTCTGTTACACTACCTAGGTTTAGTATTTTACTTAGAATATTCCGAAAGTGCAAATTCATCCGTAAGATCAAGTTTTTCTGTACAGACAAACTCCAGCTATCCTCGGCATTTAAATTAATCACGCGCGTTTCACTCCTCGGAAAGTCAGATATGAGTTCATTACGAAATTCTTAGAAATCGGCTCTCAAGTCTGTGTTAATGGGAAAAATAAACTAATTGGGTACTCCCCTGGTAGGATCAACTGGTGTTACGAATTTTATTGCATTATAATTAGTGGAGTTCTTCGCTCCTCATCTCAAGCTCGTTTCTTAAGAACGTGATTAACAAATCAAAAATAATGTATTTCCCTCCAATTGAATTCACTGTGTTGCGCTGAGCGATGACCAAATTGTCTGATACACCGATACTTAGAAAATATATGTGAGCCAAGGAAACCATTGAGTGCTATCACATCTATTTTATCCAGACTTTCCTCTAAATACTTCAGGAGACACTTGGCAGTCGCTAATATTGCCTGCCCGTCCTTTATGAGTCAGATGAGCTCCGTTGTGTGAAATCCGATTTTATGTAGTGAAACATTCGAACATTCTTTGAACGTCTGATTGGTTATTATTTAAACGAAATAGTTTCATGTTTGAAATTATGTACATAATGAATTTCCACAGGAAATATTTAATGACTAGGAATCACGTTCATTGAACCTATTTAATCGTAAAGCTGAACTAAAATAAAACTTAAACCATTGAACTATTCCAAGTTCTGAAATATAGGTTTAGATCCTCTGTTGATATTTAATAAAACTGGTATTGAATATTTGCAATGATTAAAGGTACAAAAATCTAGCTTACTACAATTAGCATCATTTGAAAGCTCACCTTAATAATGCCAAGTGTGTCGGTTGAATAGCAGAGTCTCTTCCCGAAAACCATTCCTCGAATCTGAGAGCGAATAGTCGTTTGCCTCTCTTATTGGTGACGCCATAGAACGAATTGATACAATTCTTCCTTCCGTTTGTGTATTCCTCAAACAAGAGGCTCTCTATTATTACTTAAATAAGAAATAGAAATAAAATTAGAAAATAACTATCGGAAAGATTTTCTGATTTAATCTTATTAGTTGCCTCTTCAAGACCGTCATTCATTTCGGTGCATTATAATTAACCCATTTACTTAGATAAGCTAAATTTACTTGTATTCTTCGTTTTCTTTTCAGCTGATGAATAGTCTTTGTGCAGTTAAAAGCGTTCGAGCAATCTTGAAATATCAGAACGTGCGGTGAGATGTATTATACCCTGAAGATAGCGGTGGGTAATTTTCATCACGTTTTGATGTACAGTGAGGCGAATTATACTGGCCATAATCGTTTCTTTCGAGATTTCTGTGCATTTCTGCTGCAATTCAATAACAAAATTTTTCCCATATATATACTTCTCCAATTATAGCTCCTAGACTCTATTAAATTTGAGTTGACACAATCCAGTTTAAATACGTTCCGGTGAGTTCAGGTTTATTGCCATTGTTTGAGAATTATCACTCGAAGTGAATGGCAATAGCAATAAAAATATCTGTTAACAGATTTGCCAGCGTTAAAGCAAACGTTATACATGAGTATATGAGTACATATGAGTACATACTTTAACAAGGTTATTTCAACTTCATTTTTTTATATTTTAAGAAAGGCATTGGCTATATAATATTTAAATAAATCGGAGTTCGAACTACGAGGTAAGTTGACTGCATTTTAAAACTATCACCTTTTCTCTAAGGAGATAAGGTTAAAATATTTACATTTTCTTCCAAATCGTTATTATTATTATTTAGTTCTATTGACCATAGTATTTACCATTTATTACGCGTATTTTTGAAGAAGAATTAAGTAATTTAATTACAATTTTTAATCATATTATTTTTAAATGCATTTTTCAACTTTTACGATGTAATTTACTTATACCTTCACGATATTTCTTTAGTAATCCATATCAATCTCATTCCTTCTATTTCCAACTAATATTCTTACTTAACATTATAAATATTTATTACATTAATAATACTGTTTCATCACAAATATTTGTTATTTTCCGTCATAGATTATATTCATCGCTTTTATATATTTCTATATTATATTTTATAACGTTCACTTTTCATTATATTAAGCATTTAATTTATTTTCTTTGAAATATGTTGTTATTATTCTATTTGCTTGCCCGTTTTACTTATTATAGCTGTTTTTTTAATTAAAAGTATCATTAATTTTATATTATCAACTTACTTTTGGTAACATTTTCATTCTTGTAGCAACATCTTCCATTAAAAGGTGATCGCTTATTTCTTTCACCTCCTATCCTTTAGCATCTTACCTTTAAAATTTTACTAAGTATCATTTATATTAATTATTTACCTCGCCATTTATATTTTTTCGAATATGTAAAATCATTTTAAGTATTAAGAAGTAGTTCTTTCTCTTCTGAAATAAAGACAAAATATAAAATCTCTTTCATTTCACGCGAGAATGGCAAAACTTATAAAAGTCCCAAAGCGGTGTATGACTGCGAAACATTTTCAGTTAAAAGTTATTTCGTACGAACTAAGTTTAGAAACATATATTCGTTTCCTCATTCGACAAACGAACCTGTGTCATCGACAGGTCTTCCGTGTTGTAAAATAACACTGGGGAACAATAATTAACAAAATGTCTGTTGAGTTCAATTTTCAGCTGTTTTAAAGGAAAATCGGTATATTGATTTCAAAACTGTTATCAGTTTTCTTCAATCACTTCAAGTTTTTTCTCTACAGCTTATCTTAATATTACTACTCTCCGACTAAGAAATTTTGATGAAGAGAATGTGTGATACATTGCCGTTTGGTATACCTATGATTTGGTAGGACCCAAAGAGCATTCAAGTGACTGTTACTATTCTATAGTGAAAACGTCATGATACAACACGAGAAACTAATCTAAAATAGAGTATCGTAGTTAGTCATACGCCCAGTGCCTCATTCGAATGAAAATTTTGATATTGAAAATTACTCTGTTCGTAATGGATTAAATCAGAGTAAGTTGAATGATTAGGCATGAGATATCCAACGGCTTCAGAGCTCATGGCATCAAGACCGCACCAGAAAAACTAGCTTTGAAAAAGAGATTAAGTATCCTACTTTCAATCAAGAGAAAGTGCATTTCTGCAATACTTTTGGAATGGCTGGATTTTTGTACTGCTATGACGTACATGGTCTAATGGTAGAGTAGGGAATTCCAACCTATATCTCAACTGAGTGGCGATTGCTCGTCGATATCTCAAAGTGGAGCTTAAAGTGTGTCCTCCAATATGGAAATGTATTTGGAGCAGTTACAATAAGCTATTCAGTTTGTTTGGGAGAAGAATATGAAGTCAAAAAGTGAGTCATTGATATGTTGCAATATCACATGCACAAATAGATCATCTGTGTTGACCTTAAAGTGGTCTACCTCTTTCTTGATAAGTAATGTGGATCTATTTTATTTCTTTCAGTATCTCATTTTGGCATTTTCTAGCCGGTCTATTGAAAAGATAAAGGCCGGTTTGTTTGACGGTCCACAGATTCGGCAGCTCATTAAATATGAAAATTTTGTCGGAACAATAGCAAATCTCCAAAAAATGCCCGGTTGACATTTAAAAATCTTGCCAAAGACTTTAATAGAAATACGAGAGCATAGAATGAAATACTAGCAACTCTTGGAAAACTTCAAAATATTTGGTTGCAACATGCGAATCAAGGTGCATTTTCTGCATAACAATCACGCTGCCTTCAATCTTGGAGCAGGCAGTGCTGATCTGTGCGAGCATCGAGATGACCATCGGTATCTGCTGAGCTGATCTGTTGGCTGAGTTGTTGCAGGCGAGATTGCCCCAATATTGAGCACTCCAGGAGAAGCGAAAATGTTTACCTTAATTTGTATGATTGCTGTTTTGTAAAATAACAAAACTATTTATATGAACACAATTTGACTTATAGTAACTACACACAGCCTTTTTATGAATAAGATTATTCACTGTGAACAATATATTTGGTAATTTTTTCTTTATTTACCTTAGTATGCACATCTTTTATGACTACTACATCCTGTAGCTTAAAAAGTTTTCATGATAGCAAGAAGTAATTTTTGGATTGAGAATCCAAAAGTTAGTTGAAAACAATTTCTAGATCTAAGCCAATAAAATGTCTGTTCCCCAGTATAATAAATCTTATTAAGCGATTTATAAATTACAAGATAAAGGGTGAAAGGTAAATTTGCGCGTAAATATGTTCTCGAAGGAACATTCCAAAATAAAGACGAACATAAATATATTGTGGAAGGATCGTGCGTTATCCAGGCGGATCCAAATACGTTTTAGGAGAAAGTTAAGTGAATGAGTGAAAAGTGGCAAAAAAGGATGGATTAAATGAAGGGATATCCGAGTGTGTAGACGGAAGTATGGGCTGACAAACCGAAAAAGCGTGAGTGAGTCATTTTAAAAGTTATTTCAAGAGTAACTCGCGCTATTTATTCTCAGAATAACACTTTTTAAATCATTCTTCTTCGCGATTTGTTTTGAAGCGTTTCCTTCCGAAGCAACTTCGGTAAATGATTTTGGACTTTCGAAAATACTTTCGCGTACTCTGAAAACTTATCCGAACTCATCGATGGCGAACATCGGTGCTAAATCGACCGATGAAATCTGAACATGGGTATTTGCAATCCCAGAAAAAAGTAGATGTGCTCCACGATTCCATCTTAAGTGGCGGGTGTTTTTTGCCCAAGCGCCGCGTTTCCATAGCTACCGTTGGAGTGGCTTTCCTAGGAATCTCTTACGGGATGATCTTCGATTGGCTCAGCTACAACACCCCTCGTGATTCTCTGCTGTATTTCAGATTTATTTCTATATTAAATCGTCGCATATGCCGAAGAATGCTTCCCCCAAAACGTAGAAGTCACTTAGTTTCTCGACTTCCTTGGACAGACACTGAATTGACCGACGCATCTGTTGGAGCACCTCGTTTGATTAAAATGACTCTTTTGAAAAAGATTTAGATATTAATTTTAAATATTAAACATGGAAAAACAGTTAATCCTAATTACCAATTAAGGCCAGAATGTGCAGAAGTGAAGTATAAAATCTTAGCTTATCTCATTTCATGAAGTCTTAATGTTCTCTTTTGTTGCGTCACGATACATAATACTAGGATTTACCGTTGGCAATTTTTACAGATAGGTAATGCTTTTTTATGAAAGTAAGACAAGAAGTCGAAATGAGATATCGAGGAAAATCTTCCGATCTTGTGCAGTGTAAGCGAATCACATTATCTGCTGTAAAATCGTCGGGAAAATATTACTCTGGGCAAATTAGTGCATAAAATGGCTACGACATTTATGTATGTATGCATTTTAAAATACTTGACCTACATGATATGCCACCGTTAGTTTGCCTAGATGAATTCAACTAGGAGCACGGAATGACAACTTAAGAAAATAAAATAACCTTGCTCATCAGTTGCCTTAGTATTAATCCCAGATTAACTGCATTTCAAATATCTTCGCGTGATTAAAAAGTGCCAAATACTTATCCATCGTTTTAAAGGATTCTTGTCAAACATTTTATTCGTAATGAGCCACCATTCAAGATTCTCAAGGAGTAGTTAAATAACACCAATTGTAAGATTCCAGGCGTTTTTCTCTGCATATCCTCTCAAAACCGAGATTCTCTAAGAAAGTGGCGCTCCGCCGCGCGGTTATAGCTCTTGCATCGGCCTCGAAAAGTCGCTTCATTTATCGGCGTCGGAAATCGTGTACATCGTGGTACATCACTATCATTTTCCACTCTTTAGGTGAAAATTTGCTGTAAAATAAGGGTTCGCATTTTGTTGTATAAATATTGCATATATTCAAATGTAATCATTCAAACACACTATTATGAAGCATAAAAATTAGGTTTATAATACAGCACCGTTTTTTACCCGATGAGTTTGCTCATTTTGGTTCTGGATTGGCTTGGAGTTGAAGAATTTTACGAAAAATCAAAGATCAGCATTTTTCGTGAAATTTGGTCATCTTTGACCCCCTGTGGAATGGTAATGCGTGGGAACCAACCAGCCTTTTTCTTTTCTATCCCACTGTGCGCCGTTTTTCTCATAAAAGCGATCCATCAACTACTATTATGCATAGAATAACTTTATAAATCGCTAAATTTCCCTGAATCTCTTTCCTCTTTTTATTGGAGTGCATGAAACTACTTTACTCTCCATAAAATGGCTAAAATCTATAAAAAATTGATACTCTGCAGAAAATTCGAAGCCAAGTCTGTCATGTTGCTATTTTCACTTCGTTTAGCTTTGGGTTTTAAGACTTCTTCGTGCTGCCTGAAATTTCATTTACTCTATTTAGTTTCCTCACTGTCTGTAATTTGGAGTAAATCACAGAAACAATTTTTTGAAAATTTACTAAGCGTTTTTCTTCTTTAACTGAGCTTCGAGCTCGAAAAAAGAGAAAATATCTTGTAATGACCATTTCCGCGAAGAGTTCGTTCGTCTTAGGTGATCTATGCTCGCAACACTTAAAGTCACAGCAGCTGAATGATTTTTCGGGAAGAAATTTCGAATGAGTTACTTTGATATTGAGGGCAAAGACGTAATATCGCCAATGGACCTGCGATTGGGGTCGGATTGAGGGGGGAATCAGAGCCTTCAAGAGAGTTCTCGTTTTCGTCATTCATTTATTGGATCAATCTAGTGTACAATGAAAAAGGATTTGAAATTATTTTACATTCCCATTCAAATTTATTTCAAAAAGTAATTACAAAAGCTCATGTGATAATTGGAAGAAGGATAAGAGAGTTAATTATATTTATTCGTATTGGATAAGAGAGTGTATGCTAATTATATGTATTCGTATTTTACTCATTTGTTATGGGACAACGCTTATAATTGCTTACAATTTGTCTTCCGGTGTTTACTGATCCGAGTGATGACCGCTGTGCTGAAGTGGTGTTCTCGAAAATTACTCCATCCTTTTCTTGTATTGCCGTGTACACTCTAGTATAACCCGACCCGAGTACTAGCCGAAGCATCTGATTTTGTCAGGAGAAAACGAGAAAAACCAATTTACTCGAGTATAAGCCTTCATGGGATGGGTCCGACGATACCCGAGCAGGACATTTTCAATCCGACAACTGCCGACGGACGGAGAAAGTAAACAAAGAATTGTTAATTGAGCAAGTGATGAATCTACTGATTTCCGACTATGGCAGACTTTTTCCACCGGAGAACAGGTGAGTGAAAGCCTCACTCGAGTTTAAGCCGAGGGAAGGCTTTTTCAGCAGAAAAAATGTTCAAAAGAACTCAATGTACACTCGAATATTGACGGCAGTATCGTCGACATATTGCGATTAACAGAATTGTCAGTCCCTTATGAAGGTGCGCATGTATGTAGACTCTCTGATGAGATAATATGTACGCGATTTCATTTGAATAATAAGCGACCACCTTAATTCATTTCATTGATTGGTAATGTTATGAAGTTTTTTTTAGCTATAACAACTGACAGGAATTTTATAGAATTATAAAACTGTATTACATTACGAAAATCTCCCACTGAAGTTTATGAATCCTCTGCGACGTGAATAATTGTATCATTTATAATTGTTTAATTACAAAATTAATTACTTTAATTTCAAAATATATATAGTGCCATAAATTGCCGTTTATTAAGAGTCCCATTCGATGAGTTAATCCATCACGCGTTAAAGTTATGATTAGAATATCATGCAATGAATATCCGTTTTTTATGGTCCCCATCATTTCCAGGTGATGGATGAGAATAGTTATTTTATTCAGAGTTATCTGCTCGAGGTGAATACGTAATAATCCCACCGTCTTGTAATTTTTGTTGATGGAAATAATGCTAAGAAATGTATCTTAATTAATGAAAATAATCAAATCAAATATATTGAATAGAACTCGGATACTGCTATTTTGGTCTTCACATTTTGCTTCCCGTATTACTGGATGCACCATCCGATGAAATCTGCAATTGAAAATAGCTTTACTCAATGACTAAAAAAACATTAATTTCCTTTTCTTTGGATTCTTGTCTTTCTCAGAGAAATAATGAAATCCTACAATTAAGATTCATTAATCCAGATCAATCCTTATTTAATGATTCCAGAGGATTTAGAATTTAAATACATCGAGAAAATTTATTTCGCTGTATTGAGATTGAGTCATGAAGCCATCCTTACTCTCTATTTCGGGTCTAAATGTACACATTTGTGCTGCTATAAACGTGACGGATGATGGTCCTGAATCTGAAAATTAAATCAGTGTTTTCTTATCGGGATCGGTTTTTGTAAAACAGTAATCCGTTTTTCCAAAATTACTTCAAAATTCTGATGCTTGCTTTCTCTTTAGTAGCTAACTCTCTTATTTTAGACACATTATTACTGAAAATGGGTTGGATTACTTACAAAAAATCTTATATGTGTCCCTGAAGTCATATACCAACTTCCTGTTACATCACCGCTACTTGTAAATGATAGAGATTTGGCCACATCGTCAATAAGTTCTACCCGAACACGTAAAATTGTATATATTAAATTTTTCATGTCTATACTTCGTAGAAATCTAACAATTTGAAAACAAAACATTTTCATTCAACAAGATGAAATATTTTGTAGACCGCGTTTTAATTTTTTTGAAAATTAGATACGCTTTAGATTAGACAACGTGAACATACATTATTGAGGGCTAGGAGAGTTTACCATTCTAATAATACCAATCACAGGTCTCAAATTTCCTGTGTTCAGTGATTCATGTAATTGATAGATTTTGAAGGGGTGGAGGACCCTGACAGGATGGAACTAGGAAAAGGTCTCATACGGCCCACCAAACGTTAATCCTTCTCAATCATCGCAAGATATGTGATTTCTCGAAGGAATGGGCAAAGAATAGATGGTTTTCATGGAGCTTAGACCCACCAGATAATGAGAGCTTTGGACACAAAGGAGGAAGGCGTGGGTGTAGATTTAGTCAGTGTTTAGGTGTCACACGAATGCGGAAGTTGTTTAGTATGAGGCAAATGATACAATAGAAACAGGGAAAACCTTAAAGCTTCGGCTTTTCCCCTCGATGGACCTCCCCAAGCCAAAATTTCATATACGGCTTAGATGTGCAAATAGTGTTGTTTTTCCAAAACATTTGATCGCATTTGCGTCGCGGAATTGAGTTATTCACCTTGGCTCTTGAAGTATTGTGCTAAGCAAATTCAAAAGAAAAACATGCATCGTAAATGATCGTAGCCCAGATTATTTTATTCTATTTGTAGAGAGTTTATTCTGAAATCACAAAAACAGCGAGTAACTCCGTCTGTGAAGAAGTGCTTTTACACAGTTACGTGAGAGCCATATAAAGTTAAGCAGAAAATCGTGAAGAATTTGCTTTAAGTATATTTTTTTACTTTTTTGTATGATTCATTTCTTTCTTTCTTTGAGTAGTATTTCCTCCTTTTGTGATTGATCGGAAATAACATGTTCTCTCGCACACAACAAGTCTAGATGTAAGCAAATGATAAAATCTGATGTGACTAGCACATGACTTTCTCCATATATTCAACTCTAACGACACCAACCAAAGTGCTATTTACGAAATTTGGTGTTGATACAAGAAAAAGTTTTCATGTTAGAGCGCCCACAAAGTACATAATCAGCTACTTCCGGTTTATCAGTATTTCACAAATAACTCCTAGAAAACCAGTGATACAAAAATATGTTTCATACAAAAGTTATAGTAAATTATATTTTCTGAAACTTTTATAAATAATGGTAAATACCTAAATATCATATTTATGGAGATATTTTGCAAAAATGGAAATTAGCTTCGAAGAATAAAGCCCAAATTCAGGTTAACCGATTTACTACAAAAACTAATCAACTCTGACAGCACCTACCACATTGAATACAAGCACTCACACATACACACCCAAATACACACACACACACAGACATCATTCCGAAAATGGTCAAAACGTGTTCTAGGGACCCCAAAACATGTATTTCCGTTGAAATCTCAAAGTCGATTTTTTTATGAAAACAGTACTTTTTTTATACTACGTATATGGAGAAAGTAAAAATAGAAATTTAACCGTATTATCCTGGTCAATTTTCTTCTGAAAATTTTGTTATGCATGTGTTTTTTTACAATGAAATAGTATTTTAAATCCACAACTATTCATGTGGTGCTGCGTCGAAGACACAAACTTGAATTTTATGAAAAATTGTGTTTTTTAACTCTTTTTTTAAACATGGATGAAAAAAAATTGTGTCAGCTCTCCGAGCTTAAATCATGGTCTTTACGCTTATTTTTAATTTGTTGTTATTCGATAATTAGGATAGGAGAAGTAATTGTTATTTTTTTTAACTGCTAAATATTGTAAAATCCGTATTTTTTTGGTTTCCGGATTTCCCGGAAAATCTGAGGCTGATGGACGGAAGTCATTTACACATTTGAATTCAGCGTCAAAAGTTCTATCATAACTTCGTGTAACAAAAAGAAAGTGTCATTTTGTAATCTCTGCTATTACTCACCACATTCGCTAATACCATAGTTTTAATCCTTCCGAATACTCAACTGCAGTTTATGTGGCATTTGGGGGCTTGATATTATGTAACGTATTTATTATTTATTGTGACGTATTTTCCGTATAAATGTATTTTATTATTTATTCGGAGGACTGTATGTGACGTATTTGGTGGAATTTTAAATAATATCCTAACTTTTGGATGTCCTCGATGCTGATTCTACAGTCACCTATTTCTGTAGATTACTTTCCTAGAAACGAAGTAAAGATTCCCATTGAGCTTCGGGCGTTATATTTCCAAATAAGTTGTCATTAAATTCTGTGATTATCCCGGGCCTAATTCTGCAAAAAAATGTAATTGCGATGGTTCAAAGTGGTGGATCAGTGTACTTGTCCCGAGGGCAGTGTGATTGCTTTATCTGTTTGTTCTTTGCAGGGGAAGTGGAGAGACTGCTGCGAGAGTACCGCCAAAACCAAGAGTTGGTGCGAAACATTGGCGCCCATTACTATCAAATCATTTATCCGGTGCAACTGCGGCACCACGAGAAAATGGGCATCTCGACGAGGGAGGTAGGGCAGGGGAAGGTGAGTGAAAAAAACATTTAGTCGATTCATTTCTAAGAATAAATTTTGATGAACAGCATAGTTTGCTCCTGCATCATTATCACTTTTAATGGATGTAGAATAACTAAATTATGCACTAAACATACTAAAATACATACTTCATTGCCTTGATCTGAATTCGAACCATATACTTGTCCTTTAAGTCGATTTTTTGGAAAATATTCCACAGATGTCCGTTCCTTTCTTGATAGTTTACCAATCTCAAATTTTATCATCGAACAAAATTAAATTCATCACGTGCATTATGAACTTCGCTCGATAGTTCAGCCGCAGATAAGTATGCAAATCAAGAATCGTCTAACATCATTGAGAAATTGTCCCTTTTAGGTGATGGAAAGAGGTCATTTAGAGGCGGGAAATGTTTGAAAGTTCGGGAGAGGCCATCGGAAATAAGTACGTGTGAATTCGATACCAAATTGAACCAAATACCGAACATATTTAATTTATGTCTCCGAATTATCTGTGGTTAAAAGCGTTTGCCATTAAGTGCCGTTGTGGAATAAATATCATTAGAAACTTTTGAAAGATACTATTTTTAAAATGCTAAATAAGGATATTTAGCCAGTGATCAATCAGGATAACGAAATGAAATGTCAAGAAGGGCCTGTAGAAGCGCACGGCCAACGTTTTCTCACAGCAAATACATTCCGTCTTAGATTTCACCTAAAACTCGATTAATTCGATCTCGTTCCTCCTAAGCGATTATGCGTTCTCATGATTGCCAAATTTACAAATTTGGAAGTAAACATGGAAATTTCCGCTTCTCGAGCACAAAGAGGTTCTTGTAATCGACGGAAGCATTTCGTGTTAGCTGTTTTCTATCTTGCACATCAATGCGAATTACACTGGCAGTATTTTCCATGGATTTCTGCTTCATCATATACTTATAAGATATCCCTAATTTATAAAATTCACACGAATAGGAATATCGTTCATATAAAGATAGTATTTTATACATTTTTCTTATTTAAAGATTTCCTCCTGTATTATGATTGCGACGAAATTTCATCCCGTCCTTCGTTTCGATGATTTTCCCGCTCATTCTTCCGTTATATTATTTCAAATGTTCTTTGGCTGCGGCCGCTGCAATTCAATACAACTCGTACAAAACTATTCGATGAATATTTTTCACCATTATTTCTCGTTAAACATAAATTTGGTCTGCTAAAGCAAATATAGAGGAACCACGTGTGAAGGCATCGATGTATTTCTTATTTTGTCTCCGTTAGGAAATGGCGTCCCCACTGTTTGCCCGAGCAGATTCTCTCTACGATTGGCATCGAAACGAGAGACGGAATAAGGTAGCAGAAAGTTTGTCTGTCCGGGCGCCTCTCCAAACAAACTCCGCACACACGTGCTGTTGGTCCACGGAAGACCTGTTTACCGCACAAGAAATTCCCCACAAGAGATCTCCTCTCTACACAACACATACGAAACTCGCTGGATCATTAATAACGGCTTTGTAATCTGCACTCGAGTCCAAACATTTTTAGCACAGACGAGACTTACTTTAATACTTGTCCGTTCAATTCGCTATTCTTTGTTAATTTGAAGTTAACTCACTTGATTACTCTTAAAGCGTTCAACCTCGCCTTTATTCCTCATCGATACATATATATTCGAATTTCATTTATTTTATCTAAATTTGTAATGCTTTGATTTCTACAACGTATATGCATTTTAGTTACGCTAAAATTGGTTGACTATGAGGCATATGAGCATGAAAGTCTATTCCAGTTCTGTTTTAAATATTCTCACCCGATACTATCCACCCAAGCGCAATCGGCGTGCCTTCCAAAATTCTCACCGATGCACCCAGTGATAAGTGGCCAATGATAATTGGGATCGGCCAGCGCCAAGTCCTTCAGATAAGACCAATCAATTGCTCTGGTTTATAAGATGTAACCTTAGAAGCCGCAAGTGCTTCTACATGGCAGCTAAATGATGGAATAAATCTTGGCCTGATACCAGCCATGCCTTCGCAGATCATGTGATGTTTGCTACCCAGTCCACTAACAGTAACTGATATTGATTTTTTAGTCAATCTGAGTCTTTGACATTCAGAAATAAATCTAGATTGCGCACACTGGTCAATTAGCGCTGAACACTGAATCCTTCTACTCCAAGCCGTGGACAGAGTCACTCTCCTTGATATGATTAGTTGGATTAGCTTCAATATTTAACGTTCTATCAACAGCAACCGATGATTCGGCAGTGTTACCCTTTTATTTAGAAAAGTCCGAACTGAGTGATTAAAGTGTGATGTTCCCGATGGCATTTCTTGCTTTTGCGATTAGCTATATTTAAGTGCGTGATTTCCGAAACAATTTGGGCATATTTTTATAGATTTCACAAACTCGTTCCGTTGTTGAGTGGATTTTGCTATGAACAAATCACAAAATGCTAGCCAATGCAACTGACCGCACGGTACGCATACCCATGCGTTAGGTGCCCGATTAAATGGAAACTTCCAGCATTGTGAGAATCACTTGATCGTCCACTGGCGTTGCGATTTTTCCCTTGTATTCGTTGACTGTGGGTCAGGAATCCGGAACTGGAATTTTCAAGACTATCTAAAGTCGTGATTTTTGTCTTTAGAAATTCTTTCAAGGTATTATAATTCGGTGGTATCTCAGAGTCCTCTATTTTCATTTCCCAAGCACGTCTTATTTCGGGATCTCTTTTCTGTAATAAACACTGCAATTTCATTGATTTTCGGATCTTAAAGCGTGAGTAATGAATTCTCAGCGGTCGAAGAGACACGGCGCAATTCGAATTCATTGGTTTAAAATTTGATAGATGAGCACTTCGCGTTTTCGTAATAATTTATCATAGAATTCCTGGTGAGCACAAAATTGTCCTCAGATGGTGTGGATCAGACGCTTCTCCATACAGACAACCCTTGAGGTATTGGAACATCGTCACATTTAGCACATGTACTGTTATCATCGATCTGATAAGAAAGTCTCCCATTCTCTAAAATTACCCCCAAATTTCGGTAATTCTGGAACCGGAAGTTTAACTAATTGATCAACGGCATTATTACGGTTGTATTCTTTACTTGCAGATGTCGATTGAGCAGTCAAATTGATAAGAAATTATTCAAATTCGCCTTTACGCTCTAAATATATTTCTTCAGCACGATCAATTAATTCAGATGTCCTCGCTTTGCATCATGGTCACTTTCTGCCAATAATTCGCGATGCATTCCATACGAACTTTACAAGAGCCACGAGTCATTTTCAATGCACCCTTTTTTATAATTAATAAAAGAGTTATTGATCTATTTTGTGTAAGATTTTTGCCTCTCGTAAAATGAATCCATTTCGATAATTGAGATAAGTTATCCGATGTAAACACCGTAATTTTGATCCAGATTGTGTATGTAAGTGATCCAAAAATTGATTCACTTACGGAAACGTCCAGAGGCGATAATAATTTCCAATAGAGTATTCTCGCAGCAGCTGATGATTGGGCTGATTCTCCTTGGATTGCCACGTGGTCTTCGATCCGATGATTTGGCGATACGGAATTCCTGAAGATGGAGGAATATTAAGAAAAAATTTTTTTTGGATAAATACATGGGATCCACTGCATCGATGGCCTACGATAGATTCGGCGATAATTCAGCGATGATCCAAAGGACCAAAAATGTAGATGATTGAGATGGATTTATTCTCGATGTTGGTTAGGTCGCTGCTAGTTAAGAAGCGAGCGTACTGATCGAGCTTCCGACTACACAAAAACAAAAGAAGTACAAAATTGGTTTATCTTGCGTCTTCTGTCCCGCTGTGTTCTTGAAGTTAGGTCTTCTGCGTTTGCCGCAAAAAGTACTATATCATCCGCAAATCGTAGAACTCCCCATTTATTTGTTGGCTATCCCAATATAGGGAATTAAAACTTCTTCTAAAACTGCTGCGAATAATATATTCTTTCCTTCGCTATTTGCCCTTATTAACACTCAATTATTGCACAAGTCTTTGCTTCGAACAGGTTCATATTTCTTCCATTTTTAGGTCCATTATCCTCAGCTTCTATATCTCTATACACAAAAATCATTTTCAGCTTTCCATTTTTGTCAGAACAAGTGCTCTTCATTCAATCACTTCCTTCAAAATCCGATTTTCTGGTGCAACGGAAGCAGTGTTCCGCTTGAGCAAATCACTTCGACACCAGTCCTCTTAACTGAGTGCAAACATATTTATAATTCATATCGTTAACATTTGGTTGACAAAATTGTCTCCAGATCATAATCTAACGCCTCTTACCTTTTCAACTCTTTATTGAATGTTATTTCTGGGAAAGATTTACACTTTATTAGATTCATATTTAGAAATGAAACTCTGCTTCCGCTTCACATATTATTCGACGAGACTTTTTTTACCTTTCTGTTCATTTGAGAGAGGCCACAATGAAGTAATTTAATTCATTACCTTTTTATTTAATTATCAAGGTGATAAAATTGCGTAATCTTGATAAGAATTCCGTTTATACTATTTCTATCTGCCTTATACTAATTAAATAATAACGATTTTTACTTTCTCCCTATTCGTAGTATAGAGAAAGTTTTGTACTGGGAAAAAGTTCGACCTCTACATTTCAACGGAAATAGATGTTTTGGGTCCATTAGCGCTCGTTTTCGCTTTTTTCCCGAACATGTCTGTTTGTGTGTCTGTGTCTGTCTGTAGAAAAACGTTTGTGGACGCTCTTTCTTAAAAAGCTATTATCCGATCATTTCCAAAATTCATATTTAGTATTCTCCTAACAGTTCCAAGAGTTGATTAGTTTTTGGAGAATATCGCTTAACCGGAAGTTACGGTTTATCCGGAACAAAACTTTGTTTCTTAAATATCTCTGTCAGAACGCAATGTAGGTATATACAATTATATACAAATGTTATAGATAATGTACATTACTACAATTTTTGTAAGAATCATTTTTTCGTAACACTGATTGTTTAGGAGTTATTCTTCAGTAATGGTTAACCGGAAGTTGTTGTTTATCCAGAAATGGATGTTTTTCATACATATCTATATCAGAATGCAATGTAGGTATATACAATTACATATAAAATTTATTGATAAGGTATTTTACTACAACTTTTGTTTGAAACAATTATCTGTAACACTCATTTTTTTGGAGTTATTTATATATTACCGGCATAGGCTTCTGTTTTCAATAAATATGAAGAAAGGCATTTGTTGGCCACATCAGATATTTATTTTTGGACTTGGCAAATTTGAACTGCATAGATATACCCTAACTAATATTATTATCTCAAAATAAAAATGGATTTTTTCTCGAAGTTTGTTACCTTTGATCATTTTAAATCGATCTGAATACGATTGCTGGAATGCAGTCGATAACCCCTTCCTAATAGGCCCTTACAAACAACATGGCAGAGAACCATGAATAAATCATTTGAACGCCGCGAAAAACTACGAACTTACATTTCGAGTGAAATCTCAAAGGATTAAAGTCCACATGGCGGCGTCTAGTGCCAGCATTGAAATCTTTGGAGAGTTTCACAGTTCGTCTATGTATTTTATAAATTTAATTTTAACACGCTGAATTCAAATAATAATGTTGGCCCATTTTATGATTTTAACAATTAGGGATTTTAATTACAATATATAGTCAAATTAATCCATTTCTAAATCATTTTGTAGCAATAGTATACGAAGTGTTTAATTATCTTCAGATATAAATTGATTGAAACATTCGAAAATACATCTCAGTAATACAACTGCTCAGTTAAGATACAACTCAGTAAGTTCAATGAGCCTCGTTCTATCTCACTACCGCAAACTCATCACTTCAGTAATTTCGTTTTGTATTATTTTAAATTAATTTTTAATTAATCTTGCATTTCTCCTTTTATTGAATGTACAACGCCATTATTTTCAGGAGTATTTTAATGGTTGCGCATTTCGTTTTGTTCATGTTTCGGTTCTCCGGAATGCCATAAATAATGAAAATGTCTGTTTCTTGATCAGGATGTTAAATGCCTTGATGATCTGTAGTTTCATTTTCACTTCAAATTCAAAGTGACCGTTGCGATACAAATGTATTACGTATGCCTTATGTAGGTAATTAATCGTACACGAACAAAACATAAGCGCATTCGCATTTAGTACGCATAACTCTGTATGATTTGCACTTAATCTTATGATTAATGCGTCGTAGCTGAAATAATTCTAGTAATTTATATCTAATTAGTAATTTCGCGAAAGTACATTTTGGAGGAAGTTTTGCTCTTATATTATTTCCTAAATTACATTTACGTATATAAATAATCGCAATGATTCCACTGCTGCATTGTCGAAATCGGGAAGTACATGTCGATCATTCAATGATAATATTGCTCGTTTTTGTACCATGTAATACTAAAGCAGAAGTCAGTTCATGTCTCATGAATGAGAGAGAAAACGTCGTATTTCGTGAGCTAGTCTATTTACTGTACGTTTGTTCGCATTTATGTTTCTGAGAATTCCCGAATTTTATTATTCCGCCAGTTACGCGTGAGGCCGCACATCATCAAAGGGGACATAAAACTCCATACGCTTCGTATTAAGTACGCTAAAAAGGATTTCTTACACGCGTACACATTTCAGGGAATAATTGCAAACAAGTGTCTTAATATCCTTAGCATATTAGCCTATTAATATCCTTAGCACAGCCAAGGGAGTGCTCCCGTGGGAGAAATAATCCTTTTGGAATTTCACGATTGTAAATCGTCCTATGCGAAGAAAATTCTTCTTGCACAAATAATATTGTGCATTAAATCATTAATGACAGTATATTCATTCACAACTATATTTAAGTGAATTTCATTCATCGCTGAATTTTTTTATCCAGTGAACCGAATCTTTGGCTGCGATCGGCGCCCAATGCAAGTATCACCTTCGGTATCAATCAGCCTCTGTCTTATCGACATCTCCGTTCAGTGGATTACCTTCTTCGGCCATGCATCCTTTCCACATGGCCCAGTAATTGTATTCTCTAATATTTTATGAATTTAACAACTTCATCCCTTTTCATTATTGTGTTTAAATCCTCGTTGGTTTTCCTTTGCCATAAGTCTTTCTCAATAACAGGTTCGTATAATCCTCCCCGATCTCAGGACATCTCCTCTTGTGTGATTGTGTTTCTGTCCCGTATACTATTACTGGCCTGATAAGTGATTTACTTATTGGTATTTGAGTGTTTCTGTTTATTAGCTTGCACTTGAGTATCTTCATATTTGCAGAGGAGTTCATAAACATATCTTTAGTTTTGCTGGTATTAACTATCAGTCCTATTTTGTTTGCTTCTTTCTTTAACTCTTTGTAAATTTGTACTAATCTTTCTTTAGATCTCGCAATGAGTTATCTGTGTATGCGCATATTGTGTAATCCTAGAGTCAACAGTGTGGTTGATTGGCTGTCTCCTTGCTTTACCCCAGTGCTGTATTCAAATTCATCTAATACTTAATTATGTATTATAACTTAAGCCATGCTCTTCTTCAATTTCATTTGAATAAATATAATTATTTTATGCGGGATTTCCATATCCTCCCTTGCTTCTAACAGCTCTATAATTTATGCTATCAAATTCTTGTCTAAAATCTACAAATGGCATATGCCGTTCAACATAGTGCTCATAGCATTTTTCCATAATTTGTCTGATTACAAACAGTTGGTCTCTTTTACTTCTATCATCTAAAGTCACACTGATGTTCTCTTGTTAACTTCTCAATAACTACTGTCAGCCTTTCATTTATGATAATGAAGAGTATTCCCTACATTTAACAGTGTTATCCCTCTATAGTCGACCAGTTTATTTCCCTTTTTGTACATAGGGCGTACAATCCTTCTGGCATTTTTTCTGTTTCCCATATTATGCAGATAAGTTTATGTATATCATCATATCTTATTTCTCTTCAATATTTTATTTGATTTGCTGCAAAATTGTCTTCCCCCTAGGGATATATTATTTTAAAATTTTGTATGAATGTTGCAATTTCGTGTGCTTTTAATTACGTGCACGTTTTCCACTACATTGCTTTCTTTCCTATTTGTCTTTTCCCTTAATTCTTACTCTCTCCTTATCTTCTGTCTCGAGGAGTTCTTTAAAATGTTCTACTCATCTTTCCAGGACTTTTTTCCCTTCTTGAACTACATGTCTTTCCTTGTTTATATATCCCTCCATTCTTGGTTGGTATAATCTTTTCGCCTTTTCTACGGATTTTTAGAACTTTCTCCTTTCATTACGGTGAGTCACTATATTGTAAGCTCTTTCCAGCTATTTCATTTTCCACAAAATTAAGATAAAAATTATTTTGTATTTTACTTCCTGACAAAAAAATCGTTAATCTGTTAGATGTTGTTAATGATGTTATAAAATGATTAAACCTTTGATCCAACATTTTCGGATTCCAAAAAGCGATCGACCGATAAATATCGATCAACTATAACAGAAATCTGCGCGTTTTCGTCGCTTTGTCGTTCATTTTTCAAGGAAACCGAGGGTAAACTATTGCCAGTGATTAACTTTTATCAGCGGCGAAGTAAACCTTTAGTAGTAGTATTCAGCGTTTTCTATTTTATCAGCTAAACCTAAAAAATACACTGTATAAAGCGTAAGGACGCAAAATTACTGGACGCAAAAGTCCCTGGGAGGCAATTGCACGGTACGTATTTGTCTGCGGGACGCAAAGCACACTCCGAGGTATTCAAATCCCTTCAATAGGTATCCATCCAGATCCCTTGTGTATTTTTGAATGACATATCTAAACCTAATTTACCTAACGGTTTCTGGGATAATCTGTTTACGTTTGTTTACACACCCATTGGAAGCCCGCCTGGTGATCGGAAAAATCCGATCAGCCAGGATTCGAACTCGGGGTAGGTCGGAGCGATAGCGTAAATAGGACACTAACCACTCCACCACCAAGGCCGGTGAACATGGTATGCAATTCATATTTTGTAAACATTTATTGTAACTAGGGTAGACCGGGGCTAAACGGATCATGGGGCGGAACGGATCTTGCTGAGGTATGTCGCTTCTCCAATCCAAGAATACATATCTTCCGTATTGCTGGGTTTAATTTTGAAAAAGTCATCTACAGGTGCGAATATGAACTGCATAAACAAGTTGGTGGAAGTCTTGCGCTCACGTCAGTGGCCATTCGAGGAAGAGTCGCCGAACCGTACATACGGGTTTTTTTCGTCAATTTAATTTTTGTGAACAACATCAAAGGATTTTTCTGCTCAGGGTACGTTATATTTCTAATTTTTTAATCAAAGCTTTAACTCTGCTCCAAGCTGTCGTACTGTACCTTGCACATCGCTTCAAAGAAGTTTTTCTTCTCTTACTGGTATAGTCCAAGTCATGGGGGCTAAAACTGTAATGGATCTCGAATCTGAAGAAAGATTTGTAGTTAGAATATTACATTGTCAAAACTAGTAGGCCGACACCAAAAAATGTAAAGAAAATGGCTTTAATTATTGTGAACGCATGGGAATCGTTCACAATTTTAACCAGGAAGCAAAGATGGCTGGCCAAGATTGGTTCTATGGATTTCTCAAACGACATTGTCATCTGTATATCAGAGGGGCTATCAAGAGAAAGAATAAATGATTCAAATGCGAAGAATGGCGTCATGAGAATTGCAACGAAAAGATGATGTTTAATAGTCACTTCATCCGTGCGGTTTGTGAGCCAGATAGGGATACCAATTAAAATATAATTACTTTTTATTAATAAATAACTTAAATTCCTTCATTTTCATCTCTAACTCATTTTATATACTCACATATATTCTTATTTTGATATATACGCACCATGATCCGTTTAACCCCCTTAATGGGTCTAAACGGATATCGGACGTTTGATGGTTAATTGCGATTTTTGAGAAAGTTGTCACAACAATACATTTATATGTATATATAACCTATCTCATTCGTTTTATGAAGAGTTGGCATGTAATTTAAACAAGTTTAAAGGAATATATTCCCAATGTTTTTTTTCAATAAGAATTAAACGGCGGAGTGATCCGTTTATCCTCGGTCTACCCTACTTGAAATATTCCTACTTTAAATTTTAATGAATATCAATGTGAAATTTAAAGGAGAAAATTAGGCAAAATGGGTTACCTGAAATGACGAGCCTGGTGGCATTATTACCATCAGCGACTCCAAAGACAGCTGAGTCTGTTACCAATAACATTAGGCACATCACATAAAAATGATAAATAAATAGTCGAGGCGGTTTCCCCTTGCCTTTGCCAAGGCTTTTAAAAGCAGGCCAAAAATAAGAAAGTACTTTCTTTGAGTGCGGACTTTGAAACTTCGCATAAATACTGCGTAAAACTGCGAAATCATTAGCGTTGGTTCCCGCGCATTACAATTCTACAGGGGTTCACAAAGAAAAATGTTCCATACAAAAGTTGTAGTGAAATACATTATCTATAACATTGGTAAATAATTGTATATACAGTTCTGGCCAAAATTAACGCAGCACCGGCCGTAAGGATCACTAGGGAGGTGCTACGTTAATTTTGGCCAGGAGTGAACATTGCATTCTGACAGAGATATGTAAGAAAAACTTCCATTTCTGGATAAACAATAACTTCCGGTTAACCATTATTCAAGATTAACTCCTAAACAATCAGTGATACGAAAAAATGTTTCATACAAAAGTTGTAGTAATGTACATTATCTATAACGTTTTTAAGTAATTGTATATACCTACATTACATTCTGACAGAGATATGTATGAAAAACTTCCATTTTTTGATAAACAAATACTTCCGGTTAACCATTATTCAAGAATAACTCCTACACAATCAGTGTTACGAAAACATGTTTCATACAAAAGTTGTAGTAAAGTACATAATCTATAACTTTTGTATGTAATTGTATATACCTACATTGCATTCTGACGGAGATATTAAAGAAAAAACTTTAGTTCCGGTTTAACCGGAACTTCGGGTTAAGCGATATTCACCAAAAACTGATCAACTTTTGGAACTGTTAGGAGAATACTAAATATGAAGTTTGGAAATTATCGGATTAATTACGAATTAATCGGATTAATTACCTTTTAAGATAGAGCGCACACTAAAGTTTTTACCACAGACAGACACACAGACTCACAGACACACAGACACACAGACAGACATGTTCGGGAAAATAGCGAAAATGAGCTCTATGGGCCCCAAAACGTCTATTTCCGCCAAAATCTGGAGGTCGAATTTTTTTGCGAAACTCAGGACATAAGCTGTGAAAAAAAATTTCAATTGACCGTACTATTCCTGGGTTCGATGTCAGAGCACATTAATATTTCTCTCATAAGGAATATAAGAGAAAAGTAGGACGTCGTTTGAGGCAGTTGCAGCAAATATTTCTGCTTCAATTTTCACACACAGTTAGAAATGGTGATCTTCTATTGTGCTGCATAGTCAGTATCACCGGGAAGACCTGAGTTCGATGCCGGACGAATAAATTTCAGCGAATATTACGAATATTTTCTATCCTTTTTTTTCTTTTGAGGACCGTCCCGATATGATGCCGATATGAAATTAGTGTTGTCGATCTGCTTGCAGTATGCAAGCTACATTTTACTCGTATATATATATATACATTCATAGGCCTATAGGTGTATCCGGAGAATCGTCTACGTAAAATAGGTGGGTTATTATTTATTGTATGAGGTTGTTAGTAGCCTCTCTTTGTAAATGCCTCACTGCAGTGTTGGTCTGCGTTCCCCACGGGCTGCTTGCATACGATAAAATGCAAATAAAAAGAAGGAAAAGTTTATTTCGTTTTAATTGGCCTCGTTCGGAAGGTTGCAGAGGTTAGATTAGCAATAGTGCGCGGTAAATATTTTCCTCATTTTATCTTTCTTTTCCTAAACCAGAGAAACACGTTCCCAAACATTTTCATCTATATCCCTAAGGCCCACGCACCACCTGTTTTCACACTCCTTTGAGAGTCGGCAAACGTTGGCTGAAACTCGGTTTGGAGGGAATAAGGAGATTTCACGGATCTTTTAGAAGGAAATGGAATTGGCAGAACGGCTGTTCTCTCAGGTTCCCTCTACTTTGCTGTGTTTTCTCCCGAATGGTAAGATGAGGAACCGATGCTGAAAAATTTGAGGAGGAAATTGGAATTTAAAGTAGCCGAGGAAAGAATATGATGAATGAGTATATCTTTGATGGTGAGATAATGGAATTCGGTGTAAGTTACTGCTTTATGTTACATGTTAATGCTTTAATTGAGCTAATTTGAAGCTAATTTGAGCTTATTCTAATAATCGTCTATTCATTTTATATAAGGGAATATAAATATATCGAAACCGCGTTGTATATATTCATCATAGTGTACCTAACCGTAGAATTACCCTTCCATATATTCTCCGGTATTAATACTTGTTCGGAGAATTCTTTAAATATTTCGCTGAGGTACTTAGTTCACCATCGAGTATCGGGAATCCCTGCAACCGGAAAAGCATCGGTTACATAGTTAATATGTAATTAAAATTTTGAGAATCATCGACTGTTTGTTTCGTTCCAGGAATCGTATCTTTGGAAAATCTATTCCTAATTGTAAAAGTTTTACGGTTCTATTTGTTTTTATTGCCTCGAGTGGTAGCTAAATAATGGAGACGAAAATTCCACTCCTTCTAAAGAGGATCGAAGATTCGTCCGTCGGCCGCAGTCGAAGCCGGGACTGTTGCACCTGCGTACAATATCAAGATCGGTTGCGAAGTTGAAGGAGTTGCGAGGTAAAAGAGACTTGGAAGGGAAAATTTGAGAAGGGCTTAGGAGGAAATTCGAGGAGATGATTTGAGGAATGAATTTGTGTTTGAGACGAGTGGAAGCGTCTGAGAAACGCCATTGAGAGGCTATTTCACTCGCTTATTTCGGCTCCCTCTGGACGATGAAATACGTATCTCTCAGCCAATCGATTAAAATGCAAACCCAAAATTGAATCTCTTTATCTCTCGAACGTGACAACGCGTAAACCACGTCCTTGCGCCCATCTGCCATTTGCCTTTGGATCTTTTCCGATTAAAATTCCGATAAATGCGCTCATTTCGCACTAGTGCTAAAGCGAGTCAGAACTTAGCATTTATGTTGTACCATCAAATATCGCCCCTGGTATAAGATTTTTATTGAGGCATGATCTCAAAAATTACAAAAAATCTATGCAATTGTTTGAATTCGAAATGATATTAAGAAATATCTTGTAGAAAGTGAGTGAAAGATATGTTTTCCTCCATCCTTCTCTAGACTACATCCTTGTGGTGGAAGGGCTTGCGTGTTCCTATGACCTAAAGAGCTAGACTGGATGGAACATAGTTCCTGGTAGGGTCACCCAAGCCAGAAAGATCAATAGGTAGGGGCCAGACGAAAGGTAGTCCACGCAGCGTCTGCACCTCAGTGAGGCGGCTGCAAAGGCGTCTGTTCCCCAGTGGGGCGGCCATAATGAGTGTTGGTGTCACGGTAAAAAACACCGTTGAGGAAGGCAACGGGAGACCACCTCGACTACATATCCCATGTTATGATGCACAAACACAATAATATTGGTACTGGCAAAGGGACTCAGCCTTCTAGGATGAATGTCATGCCCAGCAGTGATGGGAGTAAGGCCATCTCGGTCGTCATTCCACGAAACCCTTACACAAGGAACAACAACAAAAGAAGAGAGAAGATGGAAACGAGGGTGGGGACATGGAATGTTAGGACAATGCTCAGAAAGGGAAATTGGAAAACGTAAAGTTAGAAATGAAAAGATCCAGCATTAATGTACTAGCGTTATGCGAAGTGCGGTGGAAAGACGAGGGAGACTTTTGGAGTGATGATGTTAGAGCCATTTTCAGTGGGGGAAATACTAGCCAGAGGGGAGTAGCTGTATTGTTGGATAAGAAAGCGGGAGAATCCGTGATAGCCACCAAGCTAATGAGCAATCGGGTTATGTCGGTAGAAGTAAAGTCTGAACCAGTAAACACTGTTATAGTTCAGGTATACTTGCCCAGTTGTGATTACAGTGAAGATGATGTACACATGATCTATGAATAAATAGAGAAGGTTATGGGAAGGGTTGAGGGCATCGTTGTTATGGGAGACTGGAAGGCGGTAGTTGGGCAAGGCAAAGATGGGGAAGAGGTGGGAGAATTCAGTTTAGGGAAAAGGAACGACAAGAGGACAGAAACTGATAGACTTTTGCGAGATAAATAATATCTGCATCACAAACAACTCTTTAAGCACCACAACAGACGGAGGTTTACACAGAAAAGCCCGGGGATACAGATATGTATCAAATTGATTACATTTTGGGAAGAAATAGGTTTAGAAATATGTAGTGTCAAAAACTCGCGAAGTTAACCTGGTGCTGATGTCGACTCGGATCATAACCTGGTCATGATGAAAACCGAGCTTAAGTTTAAAAAGATCTTTCGACCAAAACGTACACCCAAATGGAATTCAGAAGCTCTAAGGGGTGGGAAGTCTAAAGAATTTCAAGAGTCGGTCAGCAAGGCTCTTGATGATAAGGGGAGGGAACTAACCACTGACGAAGAATGGGAAAAGCTTAAAATTTGTGTGAAGGATTGTGCTCAAAATACTGTTGGGAGAGTTAAACAAAAAAAAATTAGAAAACCATGGTTAACTGTAGAAATGTTAAATAAAATGGAGGAAAGAAAGAAATGGAAAATAGTCAACACCGACCTCTCAGAATGTACGGAGTATTAACAACGAACGAAAAAGGGAAACTAATAAGGCTAGAGAACATTGGTGGAAGGGGCAGTGTAATGAAATAAAAAAGCTGGTGGAAAGCGAGAGGGCTATAGTAAAGTAACTGACGAGGAATAAAATTAGCAATAGAATGGTAACGGTTAAAGACAGCAAGGGAAATCTATTTAGGGGACGGTGAAAAAAAAACGTTTAGGAATTGTATGGGAAAAACATGAAAACCTCCAGTATAGAAAAAGAATGGAAGGAAGATGTTGAAGAAGACGATGTTGGACTTGGGTTACTTGATAGTGAAACAGAACGGGCATTGCGGTATATGAAAGGGAATAAAGCAACGGGGGTTGACGAGATCCCAGTGGAGTTCCTTAAGAACCTGGGGGATAAGGGTAAAAAATGTTTCTATGATTTAACTAAGAAACTTGAAGATGAAGGTAAATGGCCAGAGAATTTTACCAAAACTATATTGATTACTTTACGGAAAAAGTACAAGGCTTCAGAAGGTCGAGATTATCGTACAATTAGCCTAATCTCTCACGCGGCAAAATTACTTCTAAGGGTTCTGAATAGACGGGTCGAGGGAAAAATTAAAGGGCAAATCGGAGAAGACCAGTTTGGTTTTCAGAGAGGGAAAGGAACGAGGGATGCAATTGGGGTGATGAGAGTACTTGCGGAACGAAGCCTGGAATTTAAGAGGGACTTGTGTTTATGTTTTGAAAAGGCTTTTGATAGAGTCCAGTGGCCAAAACTGATGGGGATATTAAAGAAATATGGGTTAGACTGGAAAGATAGACGTTTAATTCGAAATTTGTATCTGAATCAAACAGCCTGCGTAAGGATAGCTGATGGGGAATTGGATTGGGCTGAATTGGGTAGGGGGGGAAGACAGGGGTGCCCTATGTCACAATCACTTTATAATATATATGCAGAGGAAATGGTGAAAGAAGCCTGGGAAGAAATAGACAAGGGAGTAAAGGTTGGTGGGGAAGTAGTGAAGTCTGTATTTTATACAGGCGATTTTGTGTGATTCCGTAAAGGGTTTGCGAACATTAGTAAATGCTCTTAATGATAAAACAAGGGAGTTTGGAACGAAAACTAAAGTAAGTAAATTAAGGAAAGAAAAATTAATGAGGTTCACTAAGGGAAAGAAAGCTAAGTAAGCGTGGATGGGGAAAAGTTAAAGCACTTGGATAAATTCTCAAACTTGGGAAGTACTCTTTCTTGGGATGGAAGTTTGAAATATGAGATTCGGAAAAAGAATTACCTTGGAGAATGAAGCCTTCATGAAGCGAAGAGTATTGATGACCAAAGGTCTTGACAAAGGAATCAAGAAAAGATTGGTGGAGTCCTTTGTGTGGAGCGTTTTGCTGTTTCGTTACGAAACGTGGACATTGGGGAAGGAATGAGTCAAACGTTTTGAGGCCTTCGAAATGCGTGTATGACGTAGAATGGAAAAAGTATGTTGGATTGAAAAGAAACATGGAGGTGCTGAAGATGTTTGGGCTTTAATTGAAGTGGTTAAGCATCGACAAAGGAAATGGTCAAATATTGAGAGGGCTGCTCATGAATGTACGAGAATGCCGTAATGTATAATGCAAGGGAATTAATGGGAGAAGACAAAAGATTTCGGTTGATTTATAAGGTGAGATAAGCTGCAAGAAAGTGAAGGAGATGGCATTGAATAGATATTTTTGAATTCATGCACATGGACCTACCGAAAGGTATGTTCATTGTCAGAAGAGAAATGAGATGATGGAAGATACTCTCAAGTAGACTTGCAAAATTCAGAGACTTCGACAAAAATTAAAGTTATCACTTTTAATCAATTCTTTGTTATTCTTGCATAGCATAGTTACCGTCGCTCTTTTTAGGATTTCGAGTTTTCTAATATTTCTATTTATTTCATTACTTAATTTTTCGTGGGTTTCCTTGCAACGGATCGTTAAGTAATGCAATGAATGAATCGCACGGATCATGAAATATGCAACACTCTCTAACATTGCTATGTTTGGTGAAATATTCCGAAAATTATTATTTGAAACAGTATTATGCAAAACTATTTTATGACATTTTCTCTCTTTTATGAAACCACAATTTAAAATTTCACAGGCTACCGGAAAGTCATTTGGACAGTGCGTTTGTCTTTGGCGAAAGCGATCCCGGGTTCGATTCCAGGTGGGTGCCAAGGTGCGAAATGACCTACGCTGTCAAATTTTAGGTCATTAATGCATTGATAAAGGCAACTGGAAAATAATTCGCCAAAATGTTGCCTTATTAAGACATTTCAATCCTGAAAATTTTATGGAGCATTATTATACATTAACATAAGAATGAAATTTTAGTTTCGATAAGTTTCTACAAATGAACAAACGCCTTAATTATTTTCTTAATACCAAAAGTAGTTTCCGTTATTCTTTACTATATTTTCACTTCAAAAATTACTTTCTTTTCCCATATATATTTCTTCACTCAATTCTTTGTAACAATCTTCGTTCACTGCATATTTTCCCATATAATTTAATAATATATTTTAAATATTCTTCTAAGGCCACAATCTAGTTTAAGTTCTTTGGAATGTTTCCATGCGTAAAATACCTCTTTTTTCCATTTTATGTCAAATAATAATCAAATGATTAGGATAAACCTAAAATTTTCTAAATTTTATTTTTGATTTTTATTTCCATTGAAGCGTATTATTGAGATCTCCGCCTCCGTGGTGATACAGACAGCATTTTCCTCGCCATTATTATTTATAATGATTCCATTTTTGTCTTGTTCTGAGTAATCATTAGATTGGTAATCATGATCAAATAAAGAACCACAAATCATTTTTCAAATTCATTTTGCACAACGTATTCACCAATAATGTCATTCATCGTTACTCCCGTAACCGATGATATTTCCAAATCTAAACAAGGTGAAAATACCGAAATTGTATTCCGTTCAAAAATTGGAGAATAAAAAATATGATAATGTGATATGATAACTCTATTTGATATGCACAGTGCATCTTAATATCAACTGCATTATAGCTAGGCCTATTATATCTTGGAGGTGAGTTTTTTGGAGAAATTATGCACCCGTCCTCGCCTCACAGATTTCACCAAAATACATGACCGTGAGATTTTCACTGTATTAGTAAGTTACCTCATTGTAATTAAGGTTAAGGAGCTTCGTACGGACTAATATAACAAACGGACCCATCGTCTAGAGTTCGACGAAATCCAAATACAGTTCAAAGACAGGAGGCTCACGATTGTGACCTATTTCAGTTTCATTATTCGTTAGTAAAAGTTTCCTTTGGTGCGTAATAAGGCGGAATTGAAGACTGAAGATAATCGCATTTGAGGTCAATACGAGTATGTCTTGCGCAATTGCGGTCCAGGGAATTTAATTGGTGCACAGAAATAGCAATATCATGTGCGCATTTTGAAGACCGGTGGGAAAGGGCGGATGGAAAAAGAACGCGATTCCAGGAAAACGTTTAATTTTTGCTCGCTTTTTAAAAGTTGTTTGATGTAGTCTCGTTCCACTTAGTAAACGGCGTTGATAGCAGAGAATACCCGCATCAAGCTGAAAGGGAATGCCAAATGAATGGAGAAAAATAATAAAGGGAATGTAATGTTAAAGAGCGGAATGTAAATGAAACGACTGCTTCCACAACTGAAACTATGTCGGAGAGGGATTTTCATCTGCAAATTCATTTTCTCCGTTCTGCATTAAGTCTCATTTGCAAAGATCGTTTAACACGTGGATCTCCGTTTATAATCAGGCAACTGAAATTATTCTACGATTAGGAAGAGCTCAGCTGCTGTTTCTGTTCTTTAAAGTTCATTAATTAAATGACATCTCGTTTGACGCAAGCAACTGAATATTTATAGAAAACCTTTAGTTTAAATCGACCCAAGAAGCAGTTCTCGACGCGGCTTCAGTATCGTTTCGTAAATTGCATTTAAATAATGTACAGAATGTACTCTCGTTCATAGTAATCATCGTATCTGATTATTTTTATACGCAAAATGCCACCTCTAATGAATGATTTTCGTTTCGCTTGAATCCATGTTTGGTATTCTTATCTCATACACGAACGTAATTATCGAATACCAATAAAAGATAGTTTCTCTCGTGAATTCATTCGTTTTGTAAGTCTCGTTTATTTCTGGATCTGTGACTAGTAGTAGGAATAAGTTGGAATAAAGTAGGTTGGTATAACCTTATGAAGCAGATACAAAGTAACGACTAGGAATCATCAATTTATTTCAATCTTGATCAATTTAACTCTAAAAATAGTTTTCGCGTTTCACCATGTATGGCGTAAAGCAAACTTCGCTGATCTGTTTTATTAATGATCCGTCAAAAATGGCAAAATGAATGGCCTTGAAAATATCTCGCGTGGCTGCATTGAAATTAAGCTATTTTTCATGTCAAACCACTTCGAAGTCACCCGAGACAACTTCTTTTGTGAAAATAAACGAGTTGTACACCATTTTACGAAAATACCAGAGTTACACACCATGTAAATGTTAATTTCAACGATATAGCCTTCAATTACGTTTGCGTATTCGAATTTCAATAATTGCATTGAGAAAAAATGTGCCGGAATTCCTCAAAGATACTCTCAACTCCGTTTCTTCGTCCGGCTCATTCATTCTTTGAATCGGACACTAATATTAATGAGAGTAAAAAGGTGTTTCTTTATGTTAACTTAAACATTTTGAAAACATAGTTTGTGTTAATTTTGAATGCTTAATTGTTAATTTCTCTCAGGGAAGTATTAGCGCGTATCTGATTTAATTCCAATAAGTTTCAAATTGCTTCAGTTCGGCATTGGTTTGGATGGAGTGAATGTCATGGAGTGAACGGTGGCGTTTATTTTCGGCCTATCGACGCATTCTAAGTTTGCTCGGACCAGAAATATTCACTGACAAGAGTCAACGAAGAGCTTCAAAACGAAATACCAAATTCAAGTGGATGAAGTCCTCTCGGGTTGCCAGACGAAGTGAAGATTCACTGCGCTCCTGAAGATGGTTCCGGAGACAGGGACCGAAGAGACATCGAAGAAACCACCGGCTGCTAACCCGAGAGAACTCCATCCTCAACATTCTCCGTGGAAGCACCAGATACTTTCTACCAAATTCAAGTGTTGTATCGTAGAATCAACGAATTGCTTTCACTAACAGAGTTAGCATCTATTAAAACGAGATCATACGACTTATTTAACCACAGTATATTTTTACGGTTTTACAGCAGTTATTTTGCTCTTGGAATTAGATATTCAACCCACCCCATTAATGAAACCTTTTAATAATTTATTTCAGTAATGTATTTGACTCATATCTTAGTTTTCTTAATCTTCAGCGTTATCGTAAATGACCTCATCCGGTAAGAATTTATTTTCCGAATAGCGCCGCTTCAAATACACTGCTAATTGATAATCGTATTAATTAAAGAGCTTTTGTTTCCAATTTAAGCCTTGCCTTGTTTTCCGAATTCATATTTTACGTTTACTCTATCTACCAAGTTCTCGCTCATTGCTCAATCAATATGCTTCTTTAGAGTGTCAATGACAAATATAAGCGAATGTCTCTCATCAATTTGCTGATGAGAGTTCTTCCAATTTTTAAGTAAAACGGGCCTAAAATGGTCAGCGTTCCGCTATAGCGAATCGCGGCTGATCGGGTTATTCTAGTGGTGAAGCACCTCCTGACAAGTTCAGAGAGGACAGCAGCACCGCAGAAAACGCTGTCTTATGCGAGTGAACCTGTTAACTCACTAATTAAACCAGCATTATATGAGTCATCATCATAATGCATAACTTTAAAATTGCGTAAGTACCTAACATTTTTTTCTGAGATTTATAAAGAAAATTGAGAAAAACATTTCGGAGTACTTTAACGCATTCTCCCATTCACATTATTCTTTTGCGACTTGAAGAAACTGTAATCTACGTCTATTCATTCGGTGTTTTCAGGAATGACATTGATATCTATATAACGTTTATTTACTTCTACATTAACCTGCGAGCCGCTTTTCGGCGTATGGCAGGGGGTGTAAACACCAGTTAATCTAAAGAACTTCTTTATTCTGTTATTGTACCGTATCGTTCGCCGAAAGATTGAATTTTTAAAACGATTCGTCCTAGCATCTATTTATCTTAACTTAGGTCATTATCGGATCGACCGAGGTAGCAGGGGGGTTGCATGATACCGATTGTATCTTCCGAAAATGTAGTTTCCCTGAATTTACTAAGCAATCTCAGCCTAACTTCCAATCTCCTTTCTTTCAAGGATTCCCAACCTACGTCTGAGAGCATTTTAGTAACGCTTGCTTTTTTATCGTAGCATTTCTTAACAAAACGAACCGCTTTACGCTGCACTTTCTCGAGTTCGCGAGTACACGTTTCATCCGCCATATACTTGCCGCATATTCCAGAAGGGGGTCTGACCAAGGTAAAATAACATCGCTCTCTCACCTTTTCATCGCATTTACCGACAATACGCTTTACAAAGCCAAGCCTTTTACTGGCTTTGCCGCAGATTTTTCGAATATGCGTGCTCCAATTTAAATTACTAGTAATGTTGATCCCGAGATATTCAACGGAATCTATTACTTTTATATTAATTCCATTAATTTTGTACGGGTGATTTGGGCGCAATTTTTTCCTTTCAAAGAAATTAACTACGGAGCATTTACCTACGTTAATATCTTATTCCGATTTTTTGCACCACCTTTGGATGAGGACTAAATCGTTTGAGAGAGATGTCCGGTCTTCCTCGTTTGTTATTTCCCTACATATAACCGAGTCATCCGCAAATATCACATTGCTATCTATCTCGACACTCAAGTCATTGATAAATCAAGAAAAGAAGAGGTCCAATTACGCTTCCCTGAGATACGTGAGATATAACTTTGACTCTATTTGAGCTAACGCCATCCAGTACAACTTGTTGTTCCCTCTCGTAGAGAACATTTTCATCCCAGTCGACTACTTCCTTGTTAATGCCCGCTAGTTTTAGTTTGTAAATTAGTTTGTTGTGGGGGACTCTATCGAATGCTTTTTTAAATCGAGGAAAATAGCGTCCACTTGCTTTTTACTCTCGGCAGACTTTAAGATATCGTGTACAAATAGAGCAAGTTGGGTTTCACATGATCGGGACTTACGAAAGCCATGCTGGTTCGCGTCGAGGAATTCATTTCTATCTAAAAATCTCATGAGTGAGCTTACGACGATATGTTCCATTAACTTTCAGTACAACGAAGTTAATGATATGGGTCTATAATTTCCTGGGTCCTCCTTTAATCCGCTTTTGTAAACAGGAGTAATATTAGCTTATTTCCAATCGGTTGGCACCCTACCTTCGTTCATCGATTTAGAAAATATAATTTTTAGATAAAGGGCGACGCTTTCTGCCAGTTTTTTAGCACTCTTGCCGGAATACCTTCTGGCCATGGTGGCGTATTTGGCTTAATTTTGCGTAAGATATTAATTTTTCCCTCTGTCGTAAAACTTTATTGGTATAAAACTTTCCATCTGTCGTAAAGCTTTATTGGATAAAACTGATTTGGCATGATGGACTCCGGTATATTAACCTTGGAGAGGGTCTCTATGTTACAATCTAAGGTGAATACTCTTTGGTAAAAGTCGTTTAGGATTTATTTATTTATTTAAAGTTGATTAATTAACAGTCAGTTTGATCAATTACAATGAATCGTATAACAAGTTAAGGAAAGTATAAATAGAAATAAACATATGCATAAATATCAACAAAGAAGCATGGAAATGCAATCAAACATGTGTAAAAAAATGAAAAAATATTAATAGAATTAAATTAAATTAAATTAAAAAATAAAATAAGATAAAATGAAAATACAATAATATAGTAAAATAGGGAATGTAAGGAAAAAATAAACAATAATGATGGTGGAAAATATAATAAAAATAAAATTGGAGGGAAAAAGATTAAGAAAGACAAACAACGGTACAACGAAGTAAGCTAAAGAGCAAAGATTAATGAATGAAGGAAAGGAGGGAATTAATAGGGGAAACGGTTCAAGGGAAGGGTTAAGAGAGAATTGAAAAGTTATGGGATTCGATAGAAGATTGATCTTTGAGAGATTGAAAGCCGGAAACGAGGTACGTGAAGGAGGTTGGAATTGCGGGAAGGGCGGGAAGGGAGAAGCAAGGGAGGATGCCGGTAGATCTGCAACGGCCGTTGAAGATTGCGTGAAGAATTTTTAAATCAAAAGATTTGCGACGATGAGGAAGAGAAGGAATGCTGAGAGAGGGAAGGATTTGATCGCAAGAACAATTGTGAAAGTGGTACTCGTAGACGAACAATTGACGTGAAGAAATTTACGGGACGGTTTAGCCTTTTGAGGTTGGAAGGGGTACTGCCAGATAGGGAGGCGATAGTCCATTATGGGGCTAACACAACCAGTGAAGATAGACTTTATGGCAAAAGGGTCGGTAATTTCGGTGAGCCGGGATAGCATTCCAATCAGTGACATACACCTTGCTGTGACCCAGCTTACATTTTCCCGGAATGTCAACTTCCTGTCAAAAATCACCCCGAGGTATTTGTGAGAAGAGACCAAAATAATTTTATGCTATCAAGGCGGAAAAATGAGTGGAGTAAGGTCTTTCATCAAGGAAAACACCATCACCGCAGACTTGCACGAGTTGAAATTGAAGCCTCACCATGCGCACCAAATTTCAACTCCATTAAGTGCTAGTTGAAAGGAGTTATGATCCTCCGCGCACTCGATTCGCTTGAATATCTTGCAGTCGTCAGCGTAGAGGAAAATTTTTGCTCCTTTTGTAGTGAATGCTTCCGCCAGGTCATCAATGTAGAGTGTGAACAATAGCGGGCCAAGGATGCTACCCTGAGGAACTCCGGAGGGGACGGGGGAGAAGGAAGATGCACAGCCGTCGAGGACGACGCGTTGCCTACGATGGGATAGAAAATCAGAAAGTAGAGATAGGAAAAGTCCATGAATATTGCAGCGATGTTCAAGTTTTTATTTTAGAAGGATGTGGTTAACGGAGTCGAAAGCTTTAGAGAAGTCAAGGTAGACAGGATCTCCCAGGAAGAAAGCCATGCTAATGAGGAGAGATGTAAGATAGTGTGTGGAAGAGAAGGCGATTGTGGATAATAAGTTCGAATAGAATGGAGAGTATAGATATAGGGCGATAGTTATCAACTTGACCCTTGCGGCCATTTTTCAAAATGGGGATGACATTTGCGGATTTCCAAGAGGAAGGGAAGGTGCTAGACGAAAAGATCCTATTAAAAATAATTGTATTGGAAAAGAGAGAGCATGAGCGGTATGACTTAGAAAAAAATTGCTCCTATGTTATCTGGTCCAGTGGCTTCATTGCGAGGTAAGGTTGTTAAAAGATTTAGGACTTCGTGAGGGGAGGTAGCGATTTGCAGAATGAGGGCATATTGGCTGGAGGAGGGGGGGAAGAGACAAGGTTTGGATTGGTGGAGAAATATTCATTTAGGGCAAAGGCTCTCTCATCTTTTTGAGGAACATCAGAGAAAACTGGGCAGGGTAGACTTCATTCTCATATTTACGAGAGTCCAAAACCTCTTGCAGTTACCCCTAATGCCAGAGGTGATGTTATCCACGTAGAGGGTGTAGTCTCCCCGAACGAGTTTCTTGGCTAGCCGACGAAGTGCAGAGAAGGTATGACGAGCGTAAGGCCACTTTCACACACGACGGTTTCGCCCGTACGGCAAACCATAGCCTGGTTTTAAACTGGGTCACATGGGTAGTAAGCCATGGAAGTAAATGGAGCCTTCACTAGCCGTGAAGGGATTGTAGACCTGGTAGCCGCCGGGTAACTGCCGGCTCAACGACTGAAGAGGACGGCACCGGACCAGGACCTTTATGACCGGGTGTGGGTAGTAATGCACGTCGGCTAAATGAGCGCTTTCACATTGAACGGTTTTTGCCGGGTGCCTTCCCCCATCCCTTGCTGCTTTCCTGCTTATTTTGACCTTTTAATACCATCAGTATCAATTATTTCTTCGTCGATTTTCATAATTTACTGATAAGTAAGGTTCCTTCTTTCTTTTTGACTTGCGGCCGCTGCCAGGTAAAAGAAATTGTTGCGTCATGAATGTTTGTAAGATGTTGTTGGTGAGGAAGGAGGGTTTCATTATACGCCTCACCTTTTCCCTATCAGGATTTACAATGTAGAATATTCCTAGATAAAATGTTGACATATTCTTATATAAGCGTACTTCTAATCGTATATTTTTTTAGTATCGGCAATGCACCATTCACTCGCTGATATATCGTTTTATGATTTTAAACAATATTTTAAGAGTTACTTATATTAAGGAATATATTAAGAATTAATTATAGTAAGCAATATATTAAGAATTTCATATCCGAAAATAATTTGTTGTTAACTAAGGCAGATAAGGACAAAGTGTAGTGATATGTGATAAACAAAAATATGTGGACGTGATTTTATGAATAACAATAAGATTCAAATCCCTAAAATATCCATCAACGTCCCATCAAATGTGTGTGAGAAAATCAGTGAAGAAAACGAATTTAGATATAGAAAGGTTCGGTGTTATTGGAAAGAATCCCCCTAGACTCTTTGGACTCCCCAAATTACGCATAGAAAACCATCCCATCAGGCCGGTGATATCAAGTGTTTGTTCCCCGATCCATAAACATGCATACAAACTATATAGCATCATAAAAAAAATTTCAAATTTTCAACCATCGTATGGGATAAAAAATTCAATAAAAATTAACTAAGCTACTAGTTAACAAAAATTTCCAAAAGAACTATCTCCTAACTAGCTTCGACGTTAAAAACCTATTCACATCCATTCCTACTGATGAAGCATTTGAAGCTCTCCGGAATATATTACAAAAATCTGGAATTGATCCCCTAATCCGAGAGGAAATCATTGATTTAACTTCCATTCGTTTTGCGCAAAATTACTTCCAATTCGAAAACAACTTTTATTTTCAGAGTAAAGGTTTACAATGGGATTTCCCCTAACGCCTATTTTAGCGGAGTTATTCATGGATAATTTCGAGAATATCTTATTTACTAACAATTTTGAACTTAACTAATTGTGTCCTTTTTTGGCGCCGTTATGTAGATAATGTTATTTGTACCTAGGGAGGTAAAAACGAACAATTTAATACGTTTGTAGATGTATTAAAATCCTTACACAGGGATAAAACCTTTGATGTAGGAGTAGAAAAAACGGTTCACTTAACTTTTTAGACTTCACAATTATTGCAGCGAAAGAAGTAACCAGAAGAGGGGCGAATATCCGAGATTCTTATGCGAAACATTTGAGGAAGGAGCACGAATTAGATAGAAGCAGTGCCTCAAAAAAGAAGTTCACCTACAGCAGACAAATGGAATTCATAAAAAAATTATGTTACCAGAGGCGTGGATGAAAACATCGATGAAGGAGAAGCCTCACGAATAGATTCGTCTGAAGAAAGAAATCTTTCAAAGAAACGTCGCAAGACGAGTTTGAGGAGAGAGTCTTAAAGGCATTTGGAGGCGAGAAGCCTTCAAGGCATTCATTTTTTCAATTGGTGATTCCCTTCTTACAAAATAACACAGAAAATGAAATTTTTCAATTTCAATGGGAGCATTGATCTCCACCAGTAATGAACGATATCTTCCCCCTCCTCATCCTCCTCGTGCTATCGCAATTTCCCTCCTGTAAACCAACCCCACCCAACCCAACTCAACCCCACTCAACCCAACCCAACCCAACCCAACCCCACCCAACCCAACCCCACCCAACCCCACCCAACCCAACCCAACCTCACCCAACCATACCCAACCCAACCCCACCCAACCCCACCCAACCCAACCCAACCTCACCCAACCATACCCAACCCAACCCCACCCAACCCAACCCCACCCAACCCAACCCCACCCAACCCCACCCAACCCAACCCCACCCAACCCAACCCAACCCCACCCAACCCAACCCCACCCAACCCCACCCAACCCAACCCCACCCAACCCAACCCAACCCAACCCAACCCCACCCAACCCAACCCCACCCAACCCCACCCAACCCAACCCAACCCCACCCAACCCAACCCCACCCAACCCCACCCAACCCAACCCCACCCAACCCAACCCAACCCAACCCAACCCAACCCCACCCAACCCAACCCCACCCAACCCAACCCAACCTCACCCAACCATACCCAACCCAACCCAACCCCACCCAACCCCACCCAACCCAACCCCACCCAACCCAACCCAACCCCACCCAACCCAACCCCACCCAACCCCACCCAACCCAACCCCACCCAACCCAACCCAACCCAACCCAACCCCACCCAACCCCACCCAACCCAACCCAACCCCACCCAACCATACCCCTCCGAGAACCAGTAGCCATTATCCAACTCCTTTTTTTGTTTCCTAGTGTATGTATGCTGCAGTTCTTCACAAGTAATAATAATATCTTAAACACATAGGTTAATTAATTATTTCATGTTTTATTAACTACTCCGTTCCTTTTGCTTCTGATTTTCATGATTTACTATTTATAACCGCCTATTAGTAACAGTCACTCGCTTACATGTTCTGATTATTAATATTTAATTTGAAACGTAGTGAATGTAGGCGAAATTAGCAAGTAATTTAAAAAATTACTGTTATTTTGACCAAAAATTCTTACCTTCACCTAGTTTTTCTTTTCTACAATAGACATAATTAGATAAAAGGTACAATAACCTACGCTTATCGACTTCGTTTACGACGGCAAAACATACACAATATTTCCATTTGCTTCCGATCCCTAATTAAACACCTCGAAAATGAGGAAAGAGCGAAAAGGTGGGCTTGGAATTAACTTCGAGTAGAGAAATTCCTCATCCGATTTCATTTAGACCGTCCTCTCTCCAAACGGAGAGTACATTACGGAGAAGCGTAATCGGGAGACAGGTTGGAAGACAAAAATAATTAATTTTTGACTTTGATAAAACCGGGAGGAAACTGATAGGTCGAAAATCATAAGAATTAAATTTAGAGTTTTTCAAAATTGGTTTCCCTAGCGCGCGTTTCCATGCCGTTGGAAGTTTTCTCGTGAGGAACGATCGGTTATAAATATTTGTTAACAGAGGTAGCACTAAATAGCAATGTTTGTTTATGATAGTAATAGGAATGCCATCAGCAACTTCAGCTTTCGACTGTATGCTTTTTAAAGTATTTTAAACTTCATATTGTGTAACTTCTTTGAATGAGAACTCTGATAGAATAGAAGATGGAATAGTTTTCTCCTTCAGAGTTTGTTAAACTCGACATTAATGCTCCGATCAATTTCAGTTGGAGGAAAGGAAATTTTCTTTTTAATGAGTCAAGGGACATATCGTTGATTGTGTGAGGTTCCGTAGATTTTCCTATTCCCAGGTAACGTACGTTTTTCCATAAAGCCGCCGGAGTTTTACTGTCTTTTGAAATAGAATGAGCATACTTTAATTTCGCATTTCGAATAATTTGCTTTACATCATTTCTAAGTTTCTTGTAATTGTTGAAAATTACGGGATCATTATTGCGTTTGGATTCACGAAAGGTAAAGTCGCGATTAGCCATTTTTCGTTTGATGTCGTCATTCAGCCACGGAGCTCGAGGTTTAGAAATTCTTACTTTCTTTATTGGAGCATCCTTATTTAGCAAAGAAGATCATTTCAAACTTCAACGTTGGTATGGACATCGTAGGCAAATTCTATTTCATGCCATGGTGGCCTAATTGCATCTTCTAGCATTTCTGCCTCGTCTAAATCTTTTAGATTATGGTACTGAATATACTTCTGTGTATTTTTCCTAATCTTGAGAAGTATGTATGTATGTGTTTGCAGGCGAATCAGCCTCTCGGGCTATTATCGCCATAATCTTGAGAAGTATGAGACGAATATTACGTTATGATGTGAGATTCCGGGTGCTTGTAATTGACCGTGAATTTCGACTTTTTCCAGATTGGCAATGAGATCAATCCACGTTGATGAGTGTGTAGCAGCGGAAGAAAGGTTAAATTATGCGCATCGAAGGAATTGCGAATAAATTTAGAGTTCAGAATTCAGATTTGCGTTGAAATCGGCAGTGAATATTATATGATCGTAATTGTTACGCATATTCGATAATTCTTCATCAATATCCAATAGATGCCCAATTTTTGGTGGTCGGCAGATGACGCCTAGAAGGATTTTTTTATGCTCAACAACTACTTCTGAAAATAGAAATCCAGGTCTCTTACAATAGTTAGGATTGCTGCGAGAGATGATTTTACAACGTAAATCGCTCCGTACAAAGATACCAACCGCGCCTCCTCTTCTACCAACACGATCGTTACGGTATAAACAATAGCCGGAAATATTAACAGTGTTGATTTTACTGAATTTTCCTCATTTTCTAGTCCCATAGGAGGCATCTCAGCCTCCTCTAGAGATGTATGTATAGCATTTTGAGGCTTGGTCACCAGTTTGTTAGCTAATGACAATTTTTTACTCAAAAATGTTGTCGTTCTAACCGAAAAGAAAAAATGGCAATTTCGATGCTTTTGTCGAAACTTCGAGGCAAAAATTCTCATAGAAGATATTTTTGGATTTCGAAAAAAATTATACTTGTAATATCCTTGTAGGTGGGCTTCTTTTGCCAGGTATTACATTTGAATCAGAAAAAAGTGGCAAAACGCTTACTAAACAATACGTCATCCTTTGATCATGCATAAAAGCATTCTAACGTGGATTTTAATTTGAATTGAAATGAAAATCTAGATTGCGAATGTTTTCTTGAAAAAAGCCTTAATCAGTATCACCTTAAAGTTAAATTGATACTTATAAGGCATATACATGTATCTAAAGATAGCACTGGGGCATGTATCCCGAGAAGAGGCGTATCTCCTTTCAGTACGGGAGAGATTACGGCCAGTGGGGCTACACTTTGTCCAAGATGGCCAGTCACTGCACGTGGATAATAGATGAACCTATGGCTACAAGTTTTCGCCCTTTAATTCAAAATATTCAAACATTTAAACCGATGCCAACCAGAAACATTATACTCTATGATATAACAGGGCGGAAAAACAGTGCCTACTTAAAATGGTGTTATAAAACTGCGTAAAAAGAATTAATCGCCATGAAACTCTTGCAGATAGATAAGTGCCTTCCAACTGACTGATGAACACCATCAGTAGAGCAGTCTTGTGGTCTTCCTTAAAAATACTGCGACTGGGGCTTCTCTTCCGGCATCTCACCCGGAATTACCTTATATATATTTTCTCAGTTGCTTGCATTGATAGCTATTCCTCATTTCATAAGAAGGACTTGCATGGAATACGTTAAAGGGCAAGGATATTAATAGCCGATTGTTGTTGTTATGAAATTCGTTCCGTTTCTTTTACAAATTAATTATTTAAAGCAATATGTACTCACATCAGCGGTTTAAATGAAATTCTGGTTGTTTGGAGTTGTTTCGTTCAAATTGAATCTACGAATCCAAAAACGTTACTGTCGAAGTAATGGCATTTAATCAGTAAATATTGAAATGAATAAGTTACACTATTAAATTAGAATGACTATTTTTTCGATGAAACTTCAATCAGTAATATAGTTTCAGAAAATCGCTACTTGAATTATTTTTTGTAAGGCAAACATATTGGGCGTCAAAATTAAGTTCTGTTAATGAAGTTTCATTTTCTTTACTAAGATAAAGTATTTATTTATTAGTAATTATTTATTGAAGGACTTGTATACATTTTGTAAATTAAAGCCTTTTTTATTTCTGATTGATTTATGTATAGAAGTGCTCACAAAATATTCTTCTCCGTGCCGTATTTGATGATTAACTGGTGTTTATTTCTCTTTCAGTACCCCAATCGGGGTTACGGCGACGGAACTTACGGGTCTCCAACTAGAGGTAGAACAAGAGTAAGTACTCATTCATTCCACTAATTTATCATTTATTAGATTGTTTCAGTTGCGAGTTGCTGTCGTTTCAATTCTAATTGAAACACATATTACAGTTAAATTCTGAAAACTAAGTTCGCAATCCATGGGTTCATTGTATATCTCTGTTAATAAGATTCTATTCTGCCAGAATATTTATCATATATATTTTTACCTGCACCTACGAACAGTTTAAAGGAATTTGCAAACGTCTCTGACCGTTTCTAAAATATCAACTCGATATATCGGGAAGGTCATCAAATGAAATACCTTTTAATTGATTGGTAGCACGCAAATGTCGTTGAACCATCAGGGAAACTGCGTAGGGGAACGTGGGGCAAAACGCACATTTTTCCAATTCAATGAGAAAACGACTCATTAAGACATGCCGGACTAGTGTGTACAGGGCCGGCTTTAGACAATTGACGGCCCCAGGCAAAACGCATTTGGCGGCCCTCCCGTTTGTAATGTTGCAAATTCAATAATAACCTGACAAAATATCACAACAGGCCTTTTTGCATTGAATAATAAACTAAATAATTAAACTACGAAATATTTTACAATGAAATATCAATGAATAATAATTATTAAAATATAAAATAATAAAATTGTCACAGTATTCAGTATATATTTAAAGCAGCTATGATTTAGTAACAATTTATTCATTTTTTTATTAATATAGTTTAATGCAAATTATACTGATCAAAAGAAATATTGAGTAATGATTATCACATCATATCAAATATAAAGTGTTAAAATTTAACTTTTCAAGCCTTTTTGGTAGCAAAATCGTTAATAAGTTCGGAAAAGTTAAGGGTATGGGTAATGCTGTTTTCGATGGAAATCACAGATAGATTAACAAATCTATCTTGCGCCATCGCAAATATGTCTTAATCAGTTTCAGTTTGAGAAGCTTCGTTCTCCACTGTCACAGGAGTGGTAAGAAAAATTCGTTAAGGAGGGTTATGAGACGTTGCCTAAATTTCATTTGTATAATTAAATACATTAAACGGTTTCCGGCAATAAATAGACTTATTTAATATTTTATATTCTTATATTATTATTATTGTTATTATTATCTTATATTATTATGATTATTTCTATCTAATTGTTTTGTGAGTTATTTGAGAGTCAATTAATGATAATAATCTTGTTTTGTAATAATTTGGCGGCCCCAGGCGATTTGCCTGCCCATGAAGCCGGCCCTGAGTGTGTAAGCCACTTCCACCACTTCCTGCTCCTTTATGCTAAAGAAAAATACGTCACCGATCGTTATTGTAATTTGGAAGCCGTGCATGTCCAACGAAAAATGCAGACACATCTTTGGAGATCATCCTTGGTTAGAGGCTATGTAACGGTGAATATTATATGTAAGATAAAAGTTCGTTTTTACCGTTTGCAGACTCCATTCCATTTGCAGAATTGAATTGGAAATAATGTTCCTACGAAATCGAGACAACCACCAAAAGAAAGGATATTAAAAGAATGCACGGCATCCGGCGATCCCTCGAATTTCAACTCTCTACTTTGCCGGGAAGTGCCTCAAAAAATATTTTGAAAATCTACACCTCCATCTTTACGGGGAATATCGGGACTTTACGGCCTTCTGGAATCGAACCCATGACACTGAAGGCCAAATTCGGCTTTTTCTGGAGGTTACTCGTTATGGCCACCACATCGTAAAAATTTCAAGTTTGTGGCACTTCTGGAAATGGTTAGAATTTTGATCTCCTCTAAATGAATGAATGAGTGTACATATATCTAGGTACGACTAAAATGTAGCTAATTTATATCGGCATCATATCGGGACGGTCCTCAATAGTTAAAAAAAAAAGAATTGAAAATATTAACATTCGCTACAATTTAATCGTCTGGCATCGAACCCGGGTCTTCCTGGTAAACATACTATGCAGAACAAAAGAAGATCACCATCTCTAACAATGTGTGGAAATTCAAGCAGAAATATGGGTGCAACTGCATCAAACGACGTCCTACTTTTCACATACATTCCTTACGTGAGAAATTTTAATGAGCTCTGGCATCGAACCCAGGAACAGTATAGTATTTTAATTTTTTTTTCTTAAACCGAGTATTAATATACATGTTCTAACTAAGCAAGACCTCCCTATTATTTTAATAAGTGCATAAAAGAAATAATGAAAAACTATCCCAATGTGTTTTAAATGGGAGAGTTTACCACCTGGCTTCGAACACGGGTCTTTCTGACGATACTTTCTATGCAGCACAAATGAAGATCACCATATCTAACTATGTGTGAAAATTCAGGCAGAAATATTGGCTGCAACTGCCCCAAACGACGTCCTACTTTTCCTATATATTCCTTATGAGAGAAATTTTAATGAGCCCTGGCATCGAACCCAGGAACAGTACGGTCTTATCTAATTTTTTTTCAAAACCCTAGTCTTAATACACATCTTCCATATAACCAAGAACTTCCTATCATTTCGATAAGTGCATGAAAAAAAATAATGAAAAACTACTCCCATGTATTTTAAAGGGCAGATATATGCATCGTCCTAGCATCGAACCAAGGATTTTTTCCGTAAAATTCATTTATGTTTTCGATAGATCATGACCATATATACAGGCTCCTTGAGTTTCGATTCTCTTCCTATCCGGTAAGTATTTATTTTTAAAGTCCCGAAAATCAAAGCAATACATTTGAAGAGGAAAAATCGGGACTTTGGGGCCCTCTGGATTCGAACCCATGACACTGAGGCTTAAAATCGCAATTTTTCTGGCGGTTACACTCTATGGCCAATATGTCGTAAAAATTTTAAATCAATGACTCTTGTGGTTTAGCCTGTGAATTTGTATCCTATCTGGGTATCTGGGTATATATATGAATGAGTCCGGAGAAGCATCTTTATATAATAGATACATACATACATACATTTTTATTGTATACATGTGTATGCCTAAATATTATATGTGCCCCTAATGTTACGTGTACGTTAAAAATAGCCAGAAGATCAAGATATCTTCTAAATATCTCTCAGATTAGGTGAAGATAAATCAGTAGAAAACTAGTGGGATTACCTCCAAATATTTCATCAAGATTCATTAGTTGACCTTGTCATTTACTAGCCGCAATTTACAGTCAGCAATTTCCAGCGACTATGTGAATCAACGCGGGTTTGGCCTAATAAGACCTGAAATGATTCAGATCGAGTTTCCACAGAAGTCAGATCCATTGAATAGAACGCCATCTAACGTAGGTTATGCGAATTGGGATGCAAATCGTCATTGCAACGAAATGGAGCTCGCTAAATATGGGCATTCATTAGCGCAATAAGTAATCGTGTCCAAGTCCTCGCTCTCGTGGTATGAAATGCTTTCGTAAAAAATACAAGTATCCAGCTACTGTCGTGACTCTAGCAAATTTTATTTCTATTCTATTTCCAATTTGCATTCTCGGTAGAATTTGAATGAGCATGTTAATTTCGGATTTTGGTTACTTACTAAGTAATTCGATTTGATACTTTTCGATTTTAAATTTGGTTAATTTTCGAGAGTTACACTACCGGTCAAAAGTTTGGGTCCACTTCAAAATGTTGATGAAATGTTCAAAAAACCATGGTTTTCTTCGTTCATTATTTTTTATTATCAATATTTATGAATAAGTAATCATTGTTTATACAAAATATGCCAACTTACAGAGAAACCCGCAAGTAATTATTTATGATGGTTGATATGATATGATTTATTAACGACGATTTATTTATTTATATTTTTGATTCTTCGAAATATCCGCCTTTTGCTCGCATAACAGCAGCGGATATTCTGGGCATCCTTTCAATCAATTTATGCAACGATTCCGTCGTTATTTGGTTCCAGCAATTCTGTAGGAATGTTCAAAGCTGTTTTGTATTAGTTGGTTGCGATTTTCTCACTTGTCTGTCCAACGCGTCCCCCGACAACTCGATCGGGTTACAATCCGGCGGCTGATGAGGCCATTCCATTTATTTGAGTTCTTTCTTCTTCTCTTTGGCTGCGATGTAATCCCGGCAAAATTTAGAAGTGTGTTTAGGGTCATTATCTTGCAAAAAAACGAATCCGCGACCCACAATTCTTTTCCCACACGGAAATGCGTGCCGTTGAAAAATGTTGTGGTAGACTTTTTTGTCCATGATACCCTCAATTTTCACAATGTCACCAACAATGTCCCCAGCAAAGCATCCCCAGACTAACACTGACCCTCCACCATGGTTGACTGTGGGGATCACACATTGGTTAATCATGCGTTCGCCAATCTAACGACGAACATATTGTCAGCGTCGTTTGTTGAAAATTTCAAATTTTGATTCGTCCGTGAACAAGACTTTGGACCATTGTTCAGTTGTCCAATCTTTATGTTTTTTAGCCCAATTCAATCTTTTAACTTTGTTTTGCTTGCGAAGTGGTTTCTTAGCGGCGACGCATACTTTCGAACCATAATTTCGTAGACGTCGCTGTACCGTCGAAACAGATACTGGTGCTTCGCGCGCGGAGTTGAGTTGTTCGCGAATTTCGGGGGCTGTGAGAGAACGATTTTTCTTGCTTACAACACAGATGAACTTGTCCTCTTGTTTTGACGTAGTTTTAGGCCTCCCAGAACGATGACGACTCTGATTACACCCTGTTCCGCTCTTTCTTTGTAAGGCTCTCATTACTGCATTTTTAGAAACATTACATTTAGAAGCAATTTTTCGCGTTGAATAACCTTCTTCATGTAGTGCCACAATGACTGCTCGTGTCTCTACACTCAGCTCTGCTTTTCGACCCATTTCTCTACGAATGAAACATGAAATATATAGCTTTATTCACATTTCAATAATGAGATGATATTTTTCGAATTACGTCAATTTACATAAACATTTTTGACGAACACTTATGATTTTGAATACGAAAAATGTTCTACTCATCTTTTTGTAAAGAAAAATATAAAAACAAATTGTAAATATAACTCTTGGAGTGAGTTTTTGCAGCACAAGGTTGTTACGCGAAACAGACACTATACGCATCGATAGAATGCAACAAGTCATAACACATTTATGCTCGATCTACGCTTCTCCCATCTCCACTCTGAATCCCTCCTACACTCTGACCAGTAGCAAGACGCACGTGCTTGACAAAATCCACTGTGTAGCCGACGTAATTGTGTAGAATTCAAAAATAAAGCAAGTGGACCCAAACTTTTGACCGGTAGTGTAAATCTTGGGATTTTTATTTCCTCGAATGAAGTAAGATTGTGTTGATGATCCTTTCATGGCCCGGAAATAACACTTCTATTGATCTGTTGTGAATAAACAGATGAATTTTGACTATTAATTATTTTCAAATTGATAAAAATTTGACGTTTTCATTCTATTATGATGCTGCCTTTCCATGCCACTTACATAAGCTTCGATTTTACTCTCAGACGCACGCATTCAGAAGGGAGTAAATTTTAATGGCGATGGGAGTGGAAATTCAATATTATGTTTACTCGACCTTTCCACGAACTCTCAATCAGAGATGCGTCTCAGAGATTTCAATTGTTTAGTAGAATTACCAACAAAGAGTTTGATGCGCTAAAGACATAAACTAAAATATATTCTCCTAGCAATGCCGTTGGGAAGGAAGAAGAAAACGCGTGGAGACAATGCGTGCGATGGGAAGATACAATCTTTCTGCAGAAGTAAGGATCCCAAAGATCTAAAAACTATCCCAAGTATCAGAGGGAACATCATAGCACATCGCATTTGAGTCCTCCGGTTGCTTGGTAAGCGATAATGATCCTAAATTAGCAGAGCATTAAAAAGTGGATTAGTTGGCTGAATAAGCAGGAGAAGAGGATAAGAAATGTATGACATCTCGCTATTAATCTATTCACAAATAGAACACTAACGGGACCAGTTTTTATTTGTTAGAATCTTTCCAGGAGAAAATTTCAAACTCAAATAAATGTAGCTTAGGAGGAAGGAAACCTAGAATAATTCAAAGACATTCGGACTCAAAGAGTCTGGATTCTAGGAGGAAACAAAACAACTCTAAGAACGTTCAAGAATACGTTCTCGAACACGATCATGAAGAAACTTCACAAAATTATGATTTTTAAGAAGTGGCGGTGAGCCTTCGATGCCAATGATGACAGTGCAAACAAACAGCGATACTAACAAATAAGCAATGAGAGAATGGGAATTGCACGAAGTGAAACAAAATCAGGAATTAAACTGCTTATATCAGAATTTTGACACTTTAAGAAAATTAATCTTTCATTTCGACGCGTTCATCGAAAGAAACATGTTCTTTTCAGTAAAGTTTTCAAAATCACGTTAAACTATTATTCGATCCTGTAAATAATCCGATTGGAATCCGTTCTAATCCTTCCCTGATCATCAAAGCCCCAGGACACCTTTTCCCTCTCTCTTTTTGGGAGATTTATTCCCACCATCTCCGTCCAAAACACCTTTTCTGCTACTCTCATCCGCGTTCCTTTGTTTTCCAACGCTTTCAAAAATAGAAATGGGAATCCTTTGCCAAATCTTTGTTCCCGCGGCGTTATGTTTTTACGAAATTTTCGGAGAGAATTGAATATCGGGATAAAGTTTGAGAAGGTGTGGTTCTAACGTAAACCGCCATCTCCAAATATCATCGTGGATTCGGTGCTAAATTAAGTCGAAGTTCTTTTTGAAAAACATAGAAAACCTACAACTCTGAATGTAGATAGTTATCTTAGCTAGAAAAGCAGTCCGTCATTTATCTAGATGTCCAGTTATTTCACCTGATAAAAATCAAAAACAATCTCTTAAACTTCCACTATACATATATTAACAACGCACCACCAGTTTTGGAGGTTAGACCATCCTCTGGTATAATCAAATCATTGAAATTATCGAAGTAAGTAATCTGAACAATTATCCTCCAGTCATTCTTATTCGTTGTTACTCGTCTACCCTGAAAGGAAACCAAGTGGTTCAAATATCTTTAATGGGTCCTCTGATTTATGCTCTATCGAATTCCCTGCCAGCTATGACTATGCTATGTTTTAATGAGCTATGATATGTTTTAATAGTAATAATATCTTGGGACGGTTGCTGGAGAATTTTGAACCAACCTGGGGTCGAACAAACATTTCTATGATTATAATACAGAAGAGCAAGTTGTCTGTGACCTCTGATTTTGAATTCTCTATCCTACCGAGAAGTTCCTTACTAAGTAATTTCATATTTTAGTTGTATTGTTAAAAGTGCTTCGACAGCTTAGGCCATTTCCCTCATTGGCTCCCACCGGGAATCGAACCCGGGACCAGGAATTTTGCATCCACCTGGTATCGAACTCACGCCCCCTTGGTGACATTTCTATGATAATACAAAAGAGCGCGTCTGCTGGGACCCCCGCGATTTTGAACTCTCTATCCTATTGGAATGTTCCTGAAAATGTTTTCGAAAAAAAAAATGTGCTTCCACATTTGTAGAGAAGTTTGGGGGAATTAGTGGGGCAGCCATTGAGAGAATCGAAAAAAGTGATAAGATGATTAGAGAATCAACAAAATGGCGAAATTCGAAAGCCGATGATACGTTGGAAAGATTTCGCTAAAGGAAGATTGCAAAAAGATGTACAAAATGGTGGACTCCGAGAAGTCTGAGAGAAAACACTGTTTCAAAATCCCTCCGTAATGGACAATCGGGAATGGATTAAATCTGGAGAGAAAAATCCATGTTTTTGGTGGCAGTGGGGATTCCGCTCGTTTCCATATGGAAATGAAATCGGCGCCAATTTTCTGACCCTCCCTCGAGCTAATTAGATTGATCCTCAGGAGGAATCAAACAGCCTCAAATGCAATCTCGTACCACGCCTTGCGATGCTCCAAATTTTACTTTTAAGTACATTACGATTACTTCCATCCGAAACGTTGATCGACGTATTGCTTCGCATTTATTCGTACTTATTGTTACCATAGTAACCTTCTACACACAACTTATTTCGACCGATCTCGGAAAGTTTGAGATTTTTAAAGCCCTCAAAGTGGAAGAAGGGTCACGTGGTCTTCTTTCTCGTGTGTCATTCGTTATACATTTAGTGCTGGCGCTCGAGTCTGAAACGGTATCTTTCGTCATATTATAATATTATCGACTAATTACATGGACTTAACTGAATTTTCCGAATGAAACGCGATGTAAATTAAACTTAAAATAGATTTCCCGAACAGTTCTTAGCCGTCTTTGATATTTCCCGCAATATTCTCTTAGGGTATTTCATAAAATCCAGCGAGGGCTGTATACATTTCATATTTAAAAAAATAGTATCGAATTTTGATTTCAGCAAAATATTGACTAAGATATATTAGACTAACTATTGTCTAAGACCCATACACAGACTTCTGCATATGTGAAAATTCCACATGCGAATTTAACATCATTAAAAAAATTGCTTTTGCTAACGGTTACTCGAAAAACTTATAAATACTATCCTTGCCCGCAAAGGCAGAGAAATATATCGTCACTACATAAAACCAGCTTATTATACAATACCCAATTTAAGAAATCATCTGCTTAATAACAAAGACTCACTTAATTTTACACTAAAAGCAGGAATATACAAATTACACAGCAGTGACTGCAATTTTAATCGGACAAATCACGCAATTACAAGAACAAAGGAACACTATTTATCAACAATCCAGATCGCCAAACAGAAAACAAACACCACTCCAATTTTACACCCATACTGCTACATTGTGAACACAAATGCCGAAAATTAAACAATCTTGAGATAATACAGCACAGTGTACGCTCGAACTTTTGCCCCTACAGTCTACCTACTGCCTCTCCCATCAGCAATTCCTACGCTCAACGTTAAATTTTCTTTTCAACCAATCTACTTAAAGAATCAAGGCTACTTCAATTGAATTTATTTAAATAAATTAATAGGTACGCACCTTTTCAGTATTTGAGTACATTCCAATAGATAAAGTTATTACATCCGTCTTAGCTATATCTTGATTTCACTTAAACATTTGATAAAAATTAATACTGAAACGAAACAGTTTACGAGGAAAGTAATGAGAAATTATATAACATGGCACATACATCAGCTGCCTGATGCGGTAGCACGAAACAAAGTTACTTGATGGAAATATTGCTTGATCGACCTTATATTCTTGTGATGCCGCGCAATCGAATGATAACTAATTATCTGATTTTTGGAAATTTATTTACCCGCCAAGAATCTAAATAAAAGCAATTATTAATATAAATTCAACAAATTTTGGATATTTTGTCAATTTTGTTTTATAATTGCGATTGTATCAGCGGCATCAGCGAAATATATAAATCTAGGAACATAATTTCTAAAGTTAAAATATTCGAGAACAATATTTCTAGGTATGTACGTATATATCTGAAAAGATTCACAGAGTTTAATGTCGGACTAAAGGCAAATTATCTATCACAAATAATTACTTTTGAGTGAGATTTTATAGTGTATTTACCTGCAAATCTTTAGGAATATTTCAACGATCTTTATTCCGTCAGTCTTTAGCATAAACGGCTAAATATACGGCGATGCAAAGAGATACGATTTATTGCTTAGGTCAGAAAAATATTTAAAACGTTGTCACTTAGCAATCCCTTGACATTAGAAAAGAAAATGCATTAAATACAACAATACACTTTAATCTCACATAATGAACCGTAAGTGTTGGCGTTGCTATAAACAAGTCTTGGCTGCTACAGACGCGCTAACGCAAACGAACTTGGATTAAACAAATATCTTGGTCATCCAGGGTTATTTACAATCTCAGATTTTCACAAAGCTTTCGTATTTTACTTCTAAATTCTAACAAATTCGAAATGAAAGCAATATTCAACGACCAAAATAATAATCTTCATTCTGTTTCCTTTCTGATAGTGCTTGTTTTAGTAACGAAGTACCATTCTTTCTAATTTAGTTTTGCCAAATAAATGTACCCTGCTGATGATAAAATTTTGCTACCCATGTATTTCTTATGGAAACTCTTTGACCACCTGGAGTCGAACCGAGTACAGTTAGGAAAATAAAACGTAGCCTATGTTTGAGGTCGGATGACGAATTATCATCATGCCAAATTTCTTCAAAATCGGTTGGATAGTTTCTGCGTCATGCTCGGACAGACATGTTAATCGCATCAGTTTCTATAAATGGATCGACGGACGCACCTTCGTCTTTGTTGCACGGAGATCCCAAATTCCGAAATGTTTTAAACAAGAAACAGAGAGAAATAGAATGTGTTCCTTTGCAAATATAAGCGCATGTGTAAGTTACCTTGACCAATCCTTAACGAAGAAACTGTTTACTATCCTTGGCAATAATTACCTACATAGTTTCAGTAGAATAAATACAATGCGTCTATTTAATGCAATCGCGATTTCAGCCATCGAATTCACCTCTGGGAGCACGAATGGAGCGGCAAACGCAGTAATAGTGAAAAAAGACCATGAAAACGCTTTTTTGAGTGCGGACTATGAAACTCGTTACGTCTTGAATATATTCTGCATATAACCGACCAAGGCAACTGAGTATCGGTAGAGTCGGTGGTTTGCGGTTCCAAAAGAAAAAAGGGAACGCAAAGCGGCCGTGTTTGATGGTCGGACCTAATATCGAGAACAAAATATCGGATACCACGAAGGGGCCTTTCGTTCGCTTTATTCGAGGGGACAGAGGTTTTAGAAAGATGGCGTTGGAATACGTGAAGGAAGCATCTCCGCATACATTTCACTATAAATAAAGAGCGCATAAGTTATGCTAGCGAAGACATCACGCATTTTCCTGAAATTGCATACAATGTTTCCAAAAGATGGAAAATAATTGAGACGATTAATCAATTAAGCGCTCCAAATTAAACGTATTTTAAGGGCTAGCGGTAGTTATATCTCAACATAGTAATTGACTAACAGAATATTTTTTCCAAATGAAATACCGACTGAAAGACCAATCAGCGGGGCAAAAGATGCCGCCATCTATTATTTTGGCAGCGATTTTTTATGTTTCATTTTGTTACTGGCTGCTTCGATCACTTCGGGTTTGATGCGCAAAACTTCTTCCTATTGATACTTAGTGTTATTGAGCTATATTCTGAAGATTTTCATAGATTTGGGCCAAAATGTTTTGTTTTGTTGTGATGTTTAAATCACATCATGGTCTACCGTAGCTGGTGTAGCTTTCTTGAAATATTCTGTGACCTGTTATTGCTCTCAGATAACGTAAGAAGCAATTAGTTACAATCCACTTTCTTTACGATTTTCCTGCGATACTATAATCAGGATCGGAAGGCCTTACAAGGGCTTAATTTATCAAAAGTTATTCCTTTTCTGTTCTGCGCTAAAAAAACTTTTTTTGGCTTCTTGTAAAATAAAAAATAAATATTTCACTGTCCGTCGTCATCGTCGGAAAAATTGATAAGCACTTTTACATGTCCCTATTTGCGATTTGTTAATCGTAACTGGAAGTCTTATGTCTTAGAAAGTGACTTCTTCTTGCAGCCTATCACTAATTCTTACGATAATGTCGAAATGGGCATTCCAAATGTATTCTCATAGAGAAACGTGTCAACTTCAACAGTCGGCTGCCAAGGATAGGCTTGTTTACAATCATCAGATTGCACTAAAATATCGTCTATTATCTATCCCGGAAATTTAATCACCTTTTTTGAAATTTGGACATCGTTTAGTTGAAGGATTTTATCAAAATCCATAATAATTAGTAGGAATAAAATGCCTTGATGTGCGGGAAATTTATTCAAGGGAATCCATAGGGAAACTTAAAACTCCGATGATGTAGCCGATATAATGCGACCCCCCTGTTATGTGGGTCGTTCTGATACTGCAAGGAAGATTAGGGAAATAGATGCTAGAACGAATCGTTTCAAAATTTCATTTTTTCCGCGAACTATACGCGAAAGCAACCGTTTAGGAAAATAGAGTCAAGGTGTTTGCATCCCCTGCAACACGCCAAAAGGCGGCATGCAAAGTTCATATATAGACATAGACAACCTTGGGGATAAGGGTATGGAATGTTTATATGCTTTAAATTAGGAATATTTATGATGAAGGGCAATGTCCACAGGATTCTACCAAAGCTATCTTGATTCCTTTACGAAAAAGAACTACGATACAGTTTATTGGGATTATCGTACAATTAGCCTACTCTCCTCACGCGGCAAAAGTACTTCTAAGGATTCTGAATAGACGGGTCGAGGGAAAAATTAATAGACGAATTGGAGAAGTCCAGTTTGGTTTTCAGAGAGGGAAAGGAACGAGGGATGCAATCGGGGTGATGAGAGTACTTGCGGAACGAAGCCTGGAATTTAAGAGGGACTTATGTGTATGTATTGAAAAGGCTTTTGATAGAGTCCAGTGGCCAAAACTGATGGGGAAATTAAAGAAATATGGGTTAGACTGGAAAGATAGACGTTTAATTCAAAATTTGTATCTGAAGCAAACAGCCTGCGTAAGGATAGCTGATGGGGAATCGGATTGGGCTGAATTGGGTAGTGGGGTTTGACAAGGGTGTCCTATGTCACCAACGCTTTATAATATAAATGCATAGGAAATGCTGCAAGAAGCCTGGGAAGAAATAGACTATTGTGTGCGATTCCGTAAAGGGTTTGCAAACTTTAGTAAATGCTCTTAACGATAAAGCAAGGGAGTTTGGTATGAAAATTAAGGTAAGTAAAGCTAAAGTTTTGAGGTTTACTAAGGGAAAGAAAGCTAAGTTAACTACTAGGATGGATGGGGAAAAACAAGAGCAGGTTTTCACATTTTCTTACTTTGGAAGTACTCTTTCGTGGAATGGAAGAGGCAAAGTTGGGATTTGAAAAAGGATAGCCTTATATATAATTAATATGTTCTATCCTCACTTTGTGGTATTCAGTATAAATCATCGTAATCAAACACTTAGTAACTTCCACAATTTTATTTCAAACGACCGGTTTCGTCAACGAGTTGACATCCTCAGGTCTCCTGAGAGACCTCCTGGGACCTTCGATCCCAGAGAGCCATTTACATTATTCTATGCATTTCAAAAAGGGATAACGTGGTCTTATTTTAGGTACTTACCAGTAAGATGTCGACTTCAAACTTTGGTTTAAATAAGTTTAATTTCTACCAGGATTTATAAGTATTCATATTTTCCAAAAGTCAGGCGTTTGACACCAAGAAACCCTGATATTAAGACTTGTGGCGGGAATTTCAAATTATTTATGATTCGTTTACCGTGAAGGTGGAATTTCTACGGCCAAGCAAGTGAACAGAAGTAAAACATGGTAATTATTTTGAGTTTTTATTATGTCTTTGCAAGTATAGTACTTCAAACATATGCTTGCAGTATGCAAGCAACCTTTACTCATAAATACACTCTCATTCATTGGGGATCAAAATTCTAACCATGTTCCACAAGTGCCACCGACTTGAAAATTTTACGCCGTAGTGGCCATGATGTGTAACCTCCAGGAAAAGGCCGACTTTAAACCTCGGTGTCATGGATTCGATTCCAGAAGGCCCCAAAGTCGCGATTTTCTCCATAAGAATACATGGTGGGGATTTTCGAAAATATTTTTGAGGTACTTCCCGGATACGTAGAGAGTTGAAACTCGAGGGATCGCTAGAAGCCGTGCATATCCAACGAAAATCGAAATACATCTTCGAATATTGTCCATGGTTCGATGCTAGGACGATGCAAAAATCTGCCCTTTAAAATACATTGAGGTAGTTTTTCATTATTTCTTTTGATGCACTTACAGAAATGATAGGAAGTTCTTGCTTTGCTAAAAGATGTATACTAAGATCGGTTTTAGAAAAAAATTAGATACGACAATGCTGTTCCTGGGTTCGATGCCAGAGCACATTAACATTTCTCACGTAAGGAATATAAGGGAAAAGTAGGACGTCGATTGAGGCAGTTGCAGCCAATATTTCTTCCTGAATTTTAACACATAGTTATAGATGGTAAATCTTCTGTTGTGCTTCATAGTATGTTCACCAAGAAGACCCAGGTTCGATGCATGATGATTATATTGCAGCGAATTTTAAGAATATTTTCAATTCTTTTTTTTTTTTTCTTTTGAGGACCGTCCCGATATGATGCCGATATGAAATTAGTGTTGTCGATCTGCTTGCAGTATGCAAGCAACATTTTACTCGTATCAGCATCATCATCAGCCGTTTTCAATTCGACGTCGGATGTAGGCCTCCCCAAGTACTTTCCAATTTTCTCTGTCCTGAGCTTCTCGTTGCCACGTTACACCTAAGTACTTGATGATGTCTCTATTCCACCTGTCCATAGGTCGTCTTCTTGGTCTCTTCACATCTCTTGGTATCCAGTTGAGAACTGCAGATGTCCAACGGTTGTCGTTTCTTCTCGCAATATGGCCGGCCCACCTCCATTTTAGTGATCTTACCTTATCTATGATGTCTGTAACTCCAGTCATCATTCTCACCCAAGTGTTGCGTTTCCTGTCTCTTCTTGTTATTCCCAGCATACAACGCTCCATGCTCCTTTGCGTTGTCTGAAGTCTCTGGGTTATTGCAGCATTTAACACCCAAGTTTCACTTCCATAGGTCAAGACTGGTAAAATGCATTGGTTGAAGACCTTCCTCTTCAAAACCATTGGCATTCTTGACTTCAGAATGTGTGAGTTCCTTCCAAATGCGCTCCAGCCAAGTTTCATTCTTCTGTTTACTTCATTAATCCAGTTTTTCTCTCCTGTTGTTACAAGTTGTCCCAGGTATGTGTATTCCAAGCAAACATCCAGAGGTTTTCCTTGAAGTTTGACTGGTTCTTGCACTGTAAAAGAATTATACATTACCTTTGTTTTTGTTAGGTTTATCCTGAGTCCTATCTTCTGTTCTGCTGTGTTTAGCTCTTCAAGTCTTGAAGTTAGATATTCTGCGTTAGCTGCAAAGAGAACTATATCATCTGCAAAACGGAGGTGACTGATGTACTCCCCATTTACTCTTAACCCCTTCTCTTCCCAATCAAGGGTTTTAAAAACTTCTTCTAAAATGGCTGTGAACAAGATGGGAGATAGACTACCTTGTCGAACTCCCTTCTCAATCTTGAATTCATCGGTCTCTTCATGAAGCGTAACAGAAGCTGTGGCATTCTCGTAAACACTGCGCAAGAGACGGATGTACTCAGAATCTACCCCTTGATCCTTCAGAGCTTTCATAGTGGAGGAGGTACTTACCTAGTCAAAGGCCTGTCATAATCTACAAAGCAGAGGACGAGTGGCATCTCGTACTCATTCGTTCTGTTAATAAATTCCTGTCGTGTGTGGATGTGGTCCATAGTGCTGAAGCCTTTCCGGAATCCCGCTTGTTCTAGGCTGGGCTGAAGACAGGGTCATCTTAAGACGTTCAGCTATTATCCTCATGAATGTTTTATAGACAACTTGAAGGAGGCTAATGGGGCGATTGTTCTTCAAATCTTCTTTGCTTCCTTTCTTGTGCAGAAGGGCAATTCTTGCGTGGTTCCATTTCTTGGGAATCATTCCTTGTTTTAGACAATTACTGAATAATTGTACTAAAACATTAGCAATCTCTGTTCCACCAGCTTTCAGATACTCCGCCAACACCCCATCTGCTCCTCCTGTTTTCCCATTCTTCATCTGCTTAATCGCCGCCATTACTTCTTCTGGGAGGATTGAGAGGAGATTTTGTGAGCTTTGGCTTTCATCTTGGTTCTCCTCTTCGGCGTTTCCTATCTTCTTGTATAGGTTGCCAAAGTATTCTGCTACAATCCTCAATATTGCTGGTCTGTTATATGTTGTGGTGCCATCTCCTTTCTGTAAGGCTAAAATCTGTTTCTTACCAATTGCTAGGCGTCTTCTAGCCCTCTTTATGCTTTTGTTATTTTCTGCTATGGCCTCTTGCACAATCTTTTCATTAAAATTCCTCACATCTTCCTTGATTGCTACTCTGATGGCTTTGCAAAGCTCGGCATTTTCGATATTATCTCTTGGAGTGTTTAAATTCTTCAGTTCCTTCCGTCGTTTCATCATTTGCCGGGTTCTATCACTAAATTTCTTATCCTTAGGTTTTCTTGGCATGCTTGCTACTTCCTCTGCCGCTTTCTTTACAACTTCCATAACTTTGGTTTCGAGTTCTTCCTCCTAAAGTGCTGAGAATCTATTTCTAAGTTCCAGCTGAAACTGGTTCTCGTTATCTGATAGTTTACCAATATTTATATCCTCCTTCTTGCAAGAAACCAACTTTTTCCGTTCCATTCGGGGATTAATATTGGTTCTGCATCTAACAATTATGTGGTCACTTCCAGTGTTGAAGTTATTCAATTCTCACTCACATGGGGACATACTCTCTAAATGGGGAGTACATACTCACAATACAATAATACTATTCACAGTTAGTTACAGTGTAGAGTCTGTTTACCAATATGTAGTCAATTTCATTTTTGTTCCATTGGGACCTCTCCACGTCCATTTCCTTGTAGGATTTTTCTTAAATTATGTATTTGTTATATACATATTGGTGCATTCTGCAAAATCTACTAAGCGGTGACCTCGCTCATTTCTCTGGCCCAGTCCGTATTGACCTGCGACAGCGTCATCAGTTTCCCGCTGGCCTACACGAGCATTAAAATCTCCCATAATGACTTTATAGCAGTGAGCCTCCTTATCATGTACAGTGCCAAGAGTTTGGTAGAAGTTTCCAATTTCCTCTTCGCTGCTTGCCGCTGTTGGTGCGTAGACTTGGATGACCTGTATTGAATAACGCTCATTGATCTTAGGTATGAGTTTACAAATTCTATCTGATACACCTTCGATTTTTACCACATTATCCTTCCATCTCTTGTTGATCAAGAATCCAACGCCTCCATTCCTTCCATCCTTGGTACCCCTGTAAAAGAATAAATGTCCTTCCTTCAGTGTATGTAGCTCCTCTAATTTTCTTCTGACTTCGCTGAGACCGATGATATCCCATTTTATCTTCTCTGCTTCATTGAGTAGTTCCAGCAATCGTTCTTCACTCTTCAAGCTGCGGCAGTTGTAGGTTGCGAATTGCAGGGTAGTAATTCTTTTCTTCATGTTGGACCTCTTTAATGCCACCACCTCCCGGACATCCGAATGGGTGGTGCTTTTACGTCCGGATAAATTTCCATTAAAGAAGCTCATCATGAAAATTGTACTTGTATTTGGGGTGGTTAGGACAATAATTCACCAGGCTGTCCTACTGCCGGTTGGTGAATGCCACTTTCATTATTTGGCCGGAGATATTGTTGAAGCCTTCTTAGCATGGTTGAACCTGGGCTATGCATCTCCTCCAACCTCCGTTAACACCCCTCCACCCCGATGAGGCAATGAACTGTGGCGGTGATGAAACTGTATATTATACAACTGCGGCGATAGAAATTACATAAAGGATATTTAGGTATGAAATTACCGAATGTTATCTAACTTTTGTTTTTTCTGTAGGATAGTATAGTGGTGCTGTAATATGTAAGTGCAATCGGTAAAGTTGTCACTGGACAACATTATTCCAACAGGAAAAAATTAATAATAATAATAATTTCTTTTATTGACTCTCTTGAAAACATTATGGAATAAATTAAATGGTTAGTTTTATAGAAATGTGATCATATCTAATGAAATATCATCTGTGAGGCGGTATCTATAAGGAGGTAAGTACGGAAGAAAGCCGTTTTTTCCCTACTTTATCCATTCGAGCCTTGGGGAGGTTTAGAAAGGCGTCGCCGGATTACCACGCGTCTCATATAATTTGAGAAATACTGCTAATGCGTGCCGCTTTTTTCAATTGTATGACAGCATTACGTCTTTTCTTCCTTTAGATGGGTGATCCTTGAATCTACTGTGGTTTTCCAATGTGTTATTGCAGCTTAATGCTAAAGTTGAAATCTTCGAATCGTAATTTAATTCGTTCGATTGCCAAATGAATGCATCGTCACAGCGACATGAGGAAAAATACTCCTTCATTTGTCATTCATAGTGTTTATGAAAACTGGAATTAAGCTTACCTAAAAATTCAATCAATTTAAAGTCCTTATTTTATTTGGTATTCGCAGAGAAATCTTAGAAGGGGGAGATTTGGAATAAAACTGTCTTCGTGCAAAATATTCTCTGTATTTATTATTATTATTATTTATTTGTTCCTCATTTAAACTCACACACATTAGTAAATATAAAAAAATAAATTCGAGGGATATAGGTTCCCCTAGGACAGCATCCTGTTTGGGGTTTAGCGACTCTTCTGGTCTTACAAAATGTACAGAAAACAACGAAAAACGGTCAGTGCGCCACTGTTAACAAGTCACTTTACAAAAACTAAATTGGATACAAAAATAATCAATAAGAAAAATAAAAATGGGAAAAAATTTCTCTCCATTCTTTTCTAATATTCTATTTAAATGTTCTCTCTGCAACTCTACAACAAAAACTGCAACATCCGTCTGAGATCTGACTACTGAAAGTCTGACAAACTCTTCGGTGTTGTCTGTAACTGATATCGAGAACTCTGAATGGAAAATGAAACATTTGCTGACGATTTCATCTCTCGACCTCCTGGAGTATCTTTCTTCGTTCGATTGAGTCTTTTGCTTCCCTCGTAACCTTCATTTCCTGCTGATTCTTCTCCGAAATTTCCTATTGCATTTCCCGGCTCGTTCCACCATTTCTTGTTGCTACACCCATTCTTTATTTCAAATTTATAACCGCATAATTTCTTCTGTGTTTGCTATGGCTATTTGTCTTTTGTCCTTTTAATCGGACCCACACACATCTCAGCATCCCTTAAAGAAGCGAATCATCGCCGATTTCCAACTCTCTTCGAAACACCAACTTGAACGCTGGTCAACGACTAGGAGATAATTGATACGTCATTCTTTAATTTTTCCATTTCAAGAGCATTCGATAAGCACGCAACTGGTTCCTGATGATTCTTTTAAACGACCAATCCTCAACTGATTTTCAATTTTCTCAGTGATTTGTAGAATTCAAGACTGCCCTCTAATGTTAGGCAATCTCTTTCGAAGTAAACCTTATTCGCTACAGATAGTTGCTATTCAATAGTTACGTACATGCATACATATGCCATTCATACAACACATAGGTAAAGCATACGGCTGATATGGCAGTTCACCCGTGACTTCAATAGAATGTGTGGTGACAAGATAAAGTACAGCTTTTACTCGATGATAGGTAAGTTGATTTTCATGACTTGGGTTTTGATTCTTTAAATCATCACCATTTCCATTACCATTGATAATTAATGTCAAAACCCTGTCATGAAAGGAAACTCTTTGGTATCGAGTAAAATTCATATCTTATTCCATGTTGCAGCGTCGACCGAAAATACTCCAGAACATAATCTGTTTGTTAGCGAGTGAATCTTATTTCATCAGCTTCTCGTCGCTAATGTGAAAACCCTCTGATATCGGAGGTAATTCAGCCGCATTCCGTAGCGATGCGGTGGTAATCCAAGCTAGAGAAGTTTAAAGAAGCGTTCACCTCCAGTTTTACATCCGATTTGCCTCTCCTCACCTACATTCCATTCACCTTAATCCCGCCTAAACCCACGCCTTAAACCTCCCCTCCCTCACCCAGATACAGCAACGGCTCCGAATCAATACTGCCACGCTCCCCCTTTCTCCCCCAAACAAAAACGCCACAGAGATGTGCCGTCTACTTCTTCGCCATCTGTCCTCTTTTTCTCAAGCGACACCAAAGGACACATTCCATCACCATCTATGCACTAATTGCATCTAAATTAATCATTTTAGTAATCGTTGCAGTTGGGTTTACTAATGAAATTGCGAAAGTCGCGATGCGCTGTTATGAAAGTGGCAATGAAAATAATGTAATCCTAATCTGTATTAATAATGATGTTATTGGCGTGCGTTTTTGCTTGTTTTTGCGTTATTGCCAATTCATCTTCGAATCCGTTTTCCCATACGTTCCCTCGCTATCCATCCATTTTGCAATCTCACTCACCGCTTATTTTCCTCCTTTGGAAACACTCAGATTAGCTCACATTCTGCGAACAAACTTGAAATACTTCTTTCTAGTCGGATAGCATTTCCATAAGTCAGCGTCCATTCACTATGCAGTCAATACTGGATTACCGTATTCGCTTAACGTATTCTTTATATACGCTTGATTTCTGCATTCCGTAAGTAATATTTTCCAGTGCAATAAAAATTAAGAAAACCAAAATCTGATGAAATTTAACATTCTTCGTAACATAAAAGCAGTTTCAAAATCTGAAACCGGTTATTGATTTAATCATACAATAATGATATACCACCTACGAGCATCTTATGAAATGGAAACATTCATAACCTTTCGGTAGGTTCATTCGCAATCAAAAATCCCTATCAATCGCCATCTCCTTCATATCCTTATAGTTAACCCCACCCCTTATGTCATCCAACAACTTTTGTCCTCCCCTCTGTTTTTTCCCCTGAATCCTCAATTACAACCTTTACCAATCCCTCTCCCCTCAATATTTGGCCCACCCATTTCTCCTGACGATGCTTAATCACGTCAATCAAAGCCCTCTCCTCCCCAACCATCTCCAACACCTCCGTGTTTGCTTTCCTATCAACCCAACTAACATTTTCATTCTACGCCACACACACATCTCGAAGGCCTCCAATCGCTTGACGTCTTCTTTTCTTAAAGTCCACGTTTCGCACCCATAGACCAGACCAGGGATTTCACCAATCTTTCCCTGATTCCTTTGTCAAGATCTTTGGTCATCAATTCCCTTCGCTTCATAAAGGCTTTTTCAAATCCCATCTTTGCCTCTTCCATTCCACGAAAGAGTACTTCCAAAGTAAGAAAATGTGAAAACCTGCTCTTGTTTTTCCCCATCCATCCTAGTAGTTAACTAAGCTTTCTTTCCCTTAGTAAACCGCAAAACTTTAGTTTTACTTACGTTAATTTTCATACCAAACTCCCTTGCTTTATCCTTATGAGCATTTATTAATGTTTGCAAACCCTTTACAGAATCACAGACAACAGCTTTATCGTCAGCATACCTTACAGACTTCGCTACTTCCCCACCAACCTTTACTTTCTTGTCTATTTATTCCCAGGCTTCTTGCACCATTTCCTCTGCATATATATATTAAAAAGCGTTGGTGACATAGGACACCCTTGTCTTACCCCCCTACCCAATTCAGCCCAATCCGATTCCCCATGAAATGGAAACATGAACCAATAAAGCAAGTATACATCGGAAATATAAATACTAAATCTGCGGTCGTATGTTTAATTATCTGGTGTTGATTTTGTCATCCGGAACTAGCGATTGCTTTCATCCGAACGGTAGTGCATTCGGTAAGCAGCATAGCTGTCTGACTGCTGTTTATCAAATCGTGAAAGAGAAGCACGATGAAAAGTTGTCTATAATTCACTGATTTATCACTCTCAATCAACGCGAAAATCAAATTCACAGTATACAAGTTATACTGATTAATCCGATGAGGAATCACCCCTGTTTCACATTGTCTGTTGATCGCTCTGACTTTTGAATGTTTCGTCATATTCATAGCAGAATTGTGGGGAAGGGAATTCCTCGCCATAGCAATTGTAAGATATTTTCTCGGTTTTAAATTGAAACACTTTCCTTATGAATGTCTCAGAGTGAGCTCAAACACGCGTACACATCATTTTTAATTTATGTTAATTTAGTGTATTCCTCTGCAACAGTAGGTAAGGGGGTATTTCCCTAGTTCTATGAAGAACGTTAGTGAATAGGAATTTCATTTCGATGACCTTCTTCGCCTCCTTTACACATTCTTTTACGGGATATCAACGTGCGATATAATTTTAAAATTATTTTTATAAGAAATGAGTCACATATTTCGCAAATTTAATCTCTTAGGAGTAATTACTACAGTTATTTTGGGCATAATCAGTTATTTTGAATCTACTTTTGACTATTACAATAAAATACTTTCATGAAGATTTAATTCCCTAAAAGTGATATTGACGAAATTTAATATGAACCCTCCCAATTAATCTCTCGACTTGTAGATATATGTATAAAATGGTGAATGAAACGAAGCAACCGAAGCAGAAGTGAAAATAGCGTAATTACAAGGCCTTGAACTGTCCACTTTAAATGTCACCAACTTTCTCTAAACAAGATGACATAATTTTATGCATGAAATGTCTCATGAGTTCTTGAATCAAACAGGAAAGTAATCACGAATCAAAAATTATTATATTTATTTATTTGGCCTTTACTTAATGCATAGATATCGCTAAGGAAAATGATCGTGTGCTCTTAATAGCAAAGCGAAACCTTACTCCGAGAGCCTTTTCTAAATCCATTTCGCTGTCAAATATCTCCATCCCGAATACGTATGCTTTACTATGAATATATTTTTCCTATTTCACGCGTTGTATTAATATAATAATCATATCGTGGATTTTCGTTCTTAATTTCTTCGATAATATTCAGTTAGTGTGGTATAATGTTTTCATTCGCCCTCTTTGTTTTTTAATCAATCTTACTTTCCGACGTCTATTAAAATCCTCCTTTCAAACGCAATAAAGCGTCTTCGAATCGCTTTTCCGCTTAATTAATACCTTTGAATCTCCGAACGAGGACACTCTTCATTAAGCCTACGTTTTGTCATGAATTTATACCGATTCGCTATGCAGCTGTCACAGCATGATTCCGTAAAAGCTTCTGGAATACCAACTTTTCCTCGGTAAAGCAACTATTCGTAGATGATCTATGGCATGTTGAAGTATGCCGTATCCATTCCATGCCTGCCAACCTACAAATAAAGGAAATTCCCTCGTTTTTCTGAAAAACTATGTTTGCGTAGTGTTATATGTCGGCTCCATGCTGGCGGGGAATAAATCATCGATTAAAATTAATCTTTCTCGTAAAAAAGCTAGACAAAGAAGATTTTATCTCAGAAGTGAACGTTTGCGTCGCCCGTCGATTTTCGTATTCGTTGGGTGCTGAGCGTGGGCACGCATCTTTTGGCCTACGCAACGACCGCTCCGTCAACTTTAGTCAAGAGAAACGGCAAAAATCAGCAAAAAAGAGGACGTACGGGTGGTTTTGAAACCCAGCGAAGTGTTTTCTTTGAACTTTTGAGGAAAAATCAATGACTGAATGATCGAAGGATTTTAATGAGGAACGTGAGATTCAAAAATATCTTTTAAATGCGTCCGAATTACGCGTGCTTTTGAGAGGCGTCATTCGGAGAGCCCTTTCTCCTCACATACCACCTTTCTAGAAAATTAAAAGATCGACAAATACTACGTTAACCAGCTTGCAAAATATTAAAAGCGAAGAAAAGGCATTTTATTTACGACTCTCTAATAAATTGAACGATTTTGCGATATAATCCGATAGCGTTATATCCAGCAACTACAGCGTAAATAAGATCGCCAAGAAACACTTTCGCTAAAATGTGCTATACTTTGATTCTAGTTATTCAGTTTCATAGAGAACGTGGGCTTCTCCTTCCTTTCCATTGTCTTTAATTAGTTGAAATGAGTGACGATCAATATCAACGATAACCGCAAAATAATTATAAATCCTAATTTTCTAAATTTTGGAAGCTTTTCATTTTATTCGGTGATCCCGCGGATACGTGATTTCGCTGTGGATTTGAAGGTCGATTCGTGGAAAAAGAGATTTCCACGTCAGCAACATTGCTTTTGTAACGCATTTTGTCACCGAAGTATATGTTTTAAATTTTTGTTCACAGAGTAAACATTATATTCTTGAGTGAGAACTGATTGAGCATAGGTGGGACTAAAATTGCATTGTTATTTATGATACTACTCAGCAGGCACGTAGCTAGGAATTTTCCCTTGGGGGGCGAGGGGCTCGAAATAATAACAATGACAATAATCATAATAATTTAGTGTCAAACATAATGAAGATGATAATCAATATAATAAGAATGAGAATCATCATAAAGGTAATAATGATAACAACTAAACCCATTTGAATCTCTGAACGTTGGAATTGAGGAAAAAACATAATATTGTCTGAGTCTTAGGGGGGGCGACCGCCCCCTTCGCCCCCCCTTGGCTACGTGCCTGCTACTCAGCTATTTATATAATTATCAAATAATCCTTCTTGAGTATATAAATTTCATAAACAATGCGAAGATATGATTGTATCCCTTGTGACAAATATCAGTGTGAGACAGCGATGGAATTGGCGGTAGGCATTAGGATAGGATTAGGGTAAGCGGTAGGATAGGATTAGGGTAGGCAGTATGATAGGATTAGGGTAGGCAGTAGGATTTGTGACAAAAATAGAATTCGATTGAAAAAAGGCTTTTCATATGCAAATCAATTTCTGACAACCGATATTTAGTTCCAAGTGCAAATTCATCGATGACAAATTCTGAGATAAAACGGATTTACCAATGGATTCGTACAGGATTTGTAATATTTTAGATAAATCCAGTAAAAGTAAAATGTTTCTCAGGGGAACGACTCGAGATTAACGGTGTATTCAAAGGATACCGTTAAAGATACTTTGCACATAAGGGCGTGCATCCAGGAAAAATCACAAGAAAAAACGTCTGTGAATGTCTGTGAAGGGCATCATGCTAAATATTTCTAATTCCCCTGAAGAATATGCCATTTGTCCTCTTGTAGAATGTGTAGAAATCGTGGTGAAAGTAAAATGTCATTTCACGTCTGTAATTCTATGAAAAGTGTTATTCTCAAGCTCCACTCGATAACTTCATTAGGAAACCCGCCTCATCTACGTCTCATTAGTAAGGGGAAAGGTTCAAACTGCATTAGTAATAGTACAGCTTCAAGTCCCTGAATATATGCTTAGACAATTGGCATCAACAGAAAGAGATATTTTAATTGAAAAGAAGGGAGCGCCTTCGGAAGGCACATTCTAAAGAAGCCAATTGTTTTGAAGATCTTCAAGCAATGCGTTTTATCAGCCTGTAGAAGTAAAACTTGCGCGTTAAACGTTGCAATGACTTAGCTTCAAGATCCGACATCAGAAACACAAAGTGCGCTGCATGATGGGAATCACTAGACGCAACACCTGGATGAGGACGATTATTGGGATCTGAAGTGGGCAATTCTAGTGAGGGAAAAGGGCCAACTTTGGACATCGGCAGTCCTCAAATGGACTCCAGGGAATAGAGACCAACAGGAAAAACAAAGGATATATGGAAAATATACATCACCAAATACTTAGGCATAATGTGGCAACGAGAACTGCATTACAGAGAAAATTAGGGTAATTCTTCGTCCGACGTCGGATTGATGTCTGATGATTATATAAATTTATATAAACATTGTAGTAACAAACATGTTCAGTTTTATTAGCGGTTGCCTTTTAATTCCATTGTAATTAGGCCATAGATATGGTTCTCCAACATTATTTACACAACGAGGTACTCTTTCCTCATGAGGCTGGAAACTCCTTTTAGAGTTAACTGTTTAACTCACTTTATCTTTTGTGTCATTTCCGATTCCAAGATCTTAGAAATTGATCATTCAGTCCTGCCAGCCAATACGAACCCTTCACTGAGCCTTTCCGATTAAGGTGCCTTTACCCTAAATGAATAATACACAGTGGGAAGTCCTTTCGAATTTCCAGGGTCCTCATTTCAATGAAAACTTCCCACTTCATTACCACACTTCATCAAATATCCAAATGACTTTGGAAAAGGTTGGGTTGTGGAGAGAAGGTAGACATAAAAACGCTTTTTTAAGGATAACTATATGAAATCAGCGAAACTTCTGGAAAAGTGACTTTCTTCTTTCTTATTGGTTCTACCCTAAGTGATAATCAGCGGATTATATACACATAATTATTTATGTATTTATCAATCAGATTTCAGTAACTCTCTGTGAGATGCGAGAGTTTGAAAAGCATAGAAGAAATATTTGTATGATTCTGCGACTATAATTAACCGATCTCCGTTAAGATTGGAGGATTGTCGACTCTCAAAATATGGGAATTTGGGAAGGACATTTCGTTCTGCTGTGTGTAGTTCTGCAAGTCTTGAAATCTTCTGCGTTGGCTGCAATTATATCATCTGCAAAACGCAGGCGACTGATATACGTCCCATTTAACCCTTCCCTTCCCTATTTAATATTTTTAAAAAATCTTCCATTGTGAATACTATAGACGGTCACTTTTTCGAACTCCCTACTAAATGTTGAATTCATCTGTCTCCTCGTACAGTATTACAGATGCTGTTGCATTCCTATAGATAATGCGCAAGTGACGGATTCCATCCCTCGACTCTCCAGTGCTTTCAGAGTGGCCTTACTGAGTCGAAGGCTGTTCTTATAGAAGCAGAGGATGAGAGGCGCACTCACTTTTCCATCATTTCCTGCATCGTTTGGATGTGGTCCATCCTGCCTGTTCTCTAGGCTGAAGACAGGGTCGTCTTCATATGTTCAACTGTTATCCTCAAGAATGTTTTGTACATAACTGGAAGGAGGTTGATAGATGATACCTCTGGGCGGTAGTTCTTCAAATCTTCCTTGAAGCCATTCTTGTGCAGAAGGGCAATCCTGGTATGGTTCCAGTCCTTAGGAATTCTCCCTTGTTTTAGGCAATAGGTGAATAATTTCACTTAAACATAAACAGTTTCTGTTCTACCTGCTTTCAGATGGTCCGCCAACACCCCATCTGTTACTCCACTTTCTTCGAGTGCTTAATTAGAATGGATCTTGTGGGTGTTGGCTTTCCTTTTGATTTCGGCCCTTCATCTATAGGTGACCGAAGTATTCTGCTACTCAATACTGGTGTTCTCTTGTATGTACCATCTCTTTCCATAAGAATAAAATCTGTTTCTCCCCTATTGCTAAGTGTTGTCTGCCCCTCTTTATGCAATTTTGGTTTTCTATTGCTTCTTGCACAGCTCTTTCAATGAATTTTTCTTACGTCTATATTTATTGCTCTCACTCTGATAGCCGTGCAAAGCTCGGCATATTCGTTGTTATCTCTTGATGTGCATGAATTCTTTAGTTACTTTCGTCGCTTCATTATTTGCCAGGAATTATAAGGGAATCTCTTATCTTTCGGTTTTATCGGTTTCCTTTCTGATTCTTCCTTCGCGACTTTGCTTTGGTTTCCAGTTCGTTCTCCGGAAGTGCTGAGAATCTATACTTTAATTGAGACTCATTCTTGTTATTTGCAAGCTTATCGATGCTTATTTCGTGTTTCCTGCAACAAACCAACGTATTCCACGCAATTCGGGAGTGAATTGTATGGAGGGTTGTGTAACAGTACAAAAAGGCTAACGATGCGTTTCAAATGTTTTGGGGGAGAAAATCAAGGAATGGCAGAGGGGAATCCGTTGAAGTTGTATGGAATAATTTTAAGGCTATCTTAAGTTCCACTCTTAATTCTTGTGTTCCAATGAAACGTATAAACGAAATTAGCGATCCTGAATATTACAATAAGAAAATTAAACTACTTAAGATTAAGGCGCGCAAGTTACGTAAAACGAGAGTACGAAAGCCCAAAATTACTTCTTGGAAAACATTCTCTCCGGCAAAAACAGCAACTATTTTTATAGCTATATGCAAAAGCGGAACAAACATATAAGGGACATTCAAATACTAATAGGTAGGAACATGGAAGAATATTATAACGATAGTGATAAGGCTCAGGAATTAGTGGAACATTTTTCAAATGTATTTGCGCCGAAGGAAGCGGCGAGCACAGTGGAGCCAAATCAACCACTGGAAGAAGGAAAGCAATACCCGCGGTTCAACATAGCCTTCAACGATATACTTAAAAGAATTAGTTCACTTAAGAGTAAAAAATCAGTCGGAACAGATAACATACAGGGAGACGCTTTGAAAATAGATGGACGTGCTATAGTTTATTATCTACATAGAATATTCACAATTGCGTTAAATAATGATGAAATTCCGCCAGACTGGAAATCCGCTACAGTGATACCAATTTTTAAGGAGCGAAACAATCGGCAAATAATTACAGACCAATAAGCCTTACGACCTTCTTACGTAAACTATTCGAAAAAACTGTAGCTGATTATACTCGGAGGGTTTGAGACAATGAAAAGTGGACATACGATCGTCAGCACGATTTTACATCTACATCTACATTTATACCCTACAAGCCGCCTTTCGGCGTGTGGCAGGGGGTGTAAATACCAGTTGAATCTATACTACTTACTTATTCGGTTATTTTCGCGTATCGTTCGCGGAAAGAATGAATTTTTAAAGCGATTCGTCCTAGCATCTATTTCTCTTAACTTACGGTCATTATCGGATCGACCGACGTAGCAAGGGGGTTGCATGATACCGGTTGTATCTTCCGAAAATGTAGTTTCCCTGAATTTACTAAGCAATCGCATCCTAGCTTCCAATCTCCTTTCTTTCAAGGACCCCCAACCTACGTATGAGAGCATTTTTGTGCTTTTTAATCGTAGCATTTCTTAACAAAACGAACCGCTTTACGCTGCACTGCACATTTTAGGAAGGGATACTCCTGCGGATCCCGACTCTTATGCTTTAATCGAGATCTGGTGGAAGCTCTCGAACCATCAGAAGTAGTAGATGCAGTATTAATCAAAAGCATTTGATGCAGTAGATCAAATTATTCTCCTGGAAAAAAATCTCGCTTATAAATATTGATCCAAGAAAAGTTAAATGGATAAATTCGTTTCTGAGTGACAGAACAAAAAATGTGGGGATCGGTGAACCATTATCAAAAGCTACTAATGTAACATCAGGCGTTCCTCAGGGAAGTGTGCTAGGATCTTTATTATTTTTATGATTATTATATGATTTGCCAAAAATCCTTAAATCGAAAATTCGTTTCTTTGCCGACGACTGTATTATTTATCGAGTAATAAAAAATCATGGAGACTGCACCGCATTACAGGACGATCTTACAAAATTAAACGTATGGATGAAGAAGAACGCTTGTACGTATGGCTTGTTAAAAATAACGTATGGCGTGTTAAAAATTAAATTAAAAAAGCGTTAAAAATAAAATTAAAAGAGTGTTAAGATAAAATTGACGTATGGCTTGTTAAAAATAAATTAAAATGTAATGCTAACAAAAACAAACTAATTAATTTGAACCGAAACAAATTTAAATTCAATTATAACATAGGAGACTCATGCTTCGCCAACGGGTAAGGACATTCGATATCTAGGGATCACCTTCGATAATAATTTAAAATGTGCCAGTCATATCGAGAACATAACCTGCAAGACGAACAGAACCCTTAATTTCGCAATCAGAAACCTTAGGTAGTGCCGCAGGATAGTTAAGGAAAAGGCACACTTAACACTTGTTAGGCCAATACTTGAATATAGTAGGACCCACGCCGAAAAGGACTCGCATACAAATTAGAAAATGTGCAGAGGAGAGCAGCATGACGTTGGGTGGATATGTGAAGGCAGACAGAGGCACTTTAATGGTCGAAGAACTTGGTTTGGAAAAATAAGAACATAGACGTCAATTAAAAAGGTTAGAGAGCATATACAAAACTGTAACTGGAAAACCTTCGTTGAAAGAACTAAGCAATGGACTCAGGGATTACCTCGGGAGAAACGACCACAATCACAAAGTCGCTACCCTTAAACAGAGAACAGATTAAAGAATTCTAACGTCTAACGAATTTTCCAACTGCCTTTTTATCAGAGAACAGATGTTTGTAAATTTTCATTTCTAAAAGTAGAATGTTACAATTTACCTGGAGAAGTTTTAGAACCTTTTCCCTCTTCCTACAATGTGTTCATGAATAAAATTAAAAGGGTTACGTGATTTTGTAGTAGTATTGTTGTTTTTTTAATACTGTAATATTGTGGTAAATTTTGAAATATTGTATGATTCTTGTAAATTTTGAAACATTTTTGTAAATTTTGTAGTTATATGTATTACATACTGCCTTCGGGAGGTTTTTTCCCGACTAGGAAGAATACCAGGCAGATTATGTCATTTCCTCCCCCTCACGATATGACTTCCACCTGGCCTGGTGCCTATTTATAGTTTTTGAGAATAAATAAATAATATTCATTCTGCATCTTACAATTCTGTAGTCACCCCAAAGGTATTCATGACTACTCTTACCGCCGGTTGGTGTATCCCACTTTTATAATCGGAGAAATTGTTGAAAATTGTTGATCTTAGACCTCCGTTAACAACCAACCGCCCCAAATTTACTTACTTTCAAAAATTAAAAGATGGAGCTTCATATTGGAAACAATTTCAGTTCATAAATCTCGATTTATCGCTGATTGTCTTGCGCATCGACCAAAATTTACCGAGAATTGCCAAGTTTCATCCAGAGGCTACCAGTTTTCTTAATTAATCATACAAAACTTCCTCTAAAGAAAGTTTCTTCTACATGTTCGCATTTTTGCGATGAACGATAGAAATTTCAGAGGACTTCGTTATCTGTCTGAAGCGATACGGTCAATTTCGAATCGGCTCTGAATTGGAAATTAGTTGTCCCCGTGTTTTTGATGCAAATTTCGGACAGTTTCGCTCGCTAAAGGACCGATCGAATAATGAATGACGATAAGCGGGTTAACGTAGGTAACGAATTTTCCGACTGTGGTTCCGATCTCACGAGATACGGTTACTAACCTCCGCTTATGGAATCTACAGCGCAGAATCGTCCAAAATGACAAATAAGATTTCCGTTAGGTTCTTTAAGTTTATTTAACTTTATGAATGCCTTTCTAACAGTACTCTTCATATTTAAGACAAATTATAACTTCTTTTGGTACCTCCATTACTTCTGATATACTCATTGACACAAAGATCTGTGAGTAAGGAATTCATGAACTATTGTACATCGGAGGTGTAGAACAGTTTGCATTTGTTTGAGTACGAAAAGCATATCATTCTGGCCCACGATATTTATTTCTGACATCTGCATTCCTCCCAAGCATTTGGAAATAGATATTTTAATTTTAACGTTCCAAATGTGCTTCTTTTAAATGCAATCTCGCAGTATTAATTTTTTCTACGTCAATGTACGTGTATCATATCGAATCCAGAGCTACAAAGAACCATGTCCTGGAAGATGAGGCGTAACCAGTAAATGCGGAATTTGAACTCTTATTTGGTTAGACGAGGAAATCATAATCAAAGCATTGATTGAGGAAGAATTTGTTTGAAGAGCCCATCAAATGGACGAACGGATTTCTTTCAGCTCAAAACCCGTGCCTTGGATCTTTCCTCTTTAAGCAACGCGATGAATTTGTCATAGGGAAGGCGGAAATTGGCGATAAAATCGCTTCCTGGAAAACTTTATTTGGAGGCTACGGGTAAACGAAGCTCTTTACGACTCAGAATATTGTACAACAAATTTTAAATGTTCAATTTTCGCAGTTATGGTGGAAGTTAAGAGATTTGGTCCTCGCGAAATGTATGTGTGGCATTATTTGGCAGTTTGAACCTCATTGAGAATTTCAAATGGTTCTGAAAACGACTTCGATTAAATGTCCACTCCTGGACGTGAAAAACATCACTTTGGCGAAGTCACACAGTTTAATCTGTCACTCATACAATTGCTGTCATCACAAAAATATTTCATCGCATTCTTTTGTGTAATATCAACCAGTTTCCTCAAAATCACACTGTAAGGTTATGCAAATTAAAACATGAAATACCACCAAATCGTTGCGGTCCAAATCTTATCGAAATATTTTGTAATAAAACTAAAGTTAACCATCTTAGACTTTCCTGATGTTCCTAATATGGATTGTCGGGCTTCTTTGGCGAAGGCGCCAACATTTGAATGAGTCATCATCCTCACTTCTGACTAAAGTTAATTTACGATTCACCCTCGACCCAATGAAGGCAAAGTACCATTATTAGAAGGGTAAGATGTGCTGTTCTCTTTCGTAACCAGATTTCTTTCAATGAGAACATTCATGTTAGCAGCATTTGAATAAGAGCGCGTTTAATAAAAAGTAAAATTAATTATTCTGTACCACTCATACTGGTTTCATATTAACCAAGCCATGAAAAAATGAAACGAAATGGAAAATTCATTTCCTAATAACCTACACCGAAAGACGGAAATCCGAGATTGTGTATGTTATACACCTCTTGCGTATGGAAAGCATTCCAATTATATAATCCCTTGCAAAAACTCCATGAGGGTAAAATTTTACTATATTAGAGGAATACAAGAAAAAGCGACCATGGTTTCGATTTGTCTTCAGGTGACAAGAGAGGATTATCCGTTTCCTTCTCATTTTTTTTGAGATTTTGCCCAGATATTCCATTGGTTGGTTTGCATATAAATTTTCCATTTCCAGTCACTTGAAGTTGTAGCGCTGCTTCGAAGCCATGCTCGTTTGTTTCTTGTGGTCCTGTGCTTTATTTTACCCTCGTGGAATATTAATAATTACCACGAAGTACTCTTGACTCTGTATAATCCCTTATTCTCAAAACACACCTTGATTTTCGCCATAAAATATATTTCACTAATAATAATATCTGCCGCTCAATAGCAATAATATTCAATGCAATAATCTGAGGAACGTGATGTTACGCATCGGAAAGTCACCTGTCCAATCCAACTGACGAATCGCTGTATTTGGCATTTAATTGGGCTTACACCGAATTTGTGATCCTTTCGGTGCATCGCAATGAAAATATTTCTGCTCGCCGAATATGATTACTGTGGATTTTTAATAGTGCTAATTCCATTGAACTTGAGGTTGCTTGGAGTCAAGTTGAGTTCAAGATACTTGAGCATATTAATGTTTGACTCATTTGTAAAATTTAATGAAGAAGTCACTAACGACCAGTTTAAATCAGATAATCTCAAAATATAAGCGGAATCTCAGGGAGCCGTTCTGTTCTGCCGAAACGCAATAACGAACTCATAGCAGCGACTTCTTTCAAATAGCAGCTTCTTGAAAACATTTTCATCAATATTTTTCTGTTAGCGTTAAAAGCAAACATGTCGCCTTTCTCTCATAATTAATTTTCAATTAAAGATGCCTCGCGAAGTAGCGTTCACTTAATGTAGGAGAGCATTGAACAGAATTAAAAGAAAAACCACTATCCAAACTCCAGCTTCACAATATATTCATAATATCTTATCTTATATCTTATCTTATCTTATATATATATATAAATGCCTGTATGTGTGTATGTTTATTCCACATAATCTCGAAAACTAGACTTCGCACGATGTTCTAACTTTGAACATAATTAAATGTCTTCCCGGGGATGATCAAGTGGTACTTTAAATTTTCCTAAAGTCCATGGTTCGAACCCAAACGAGTAAAACAGATTTTTCATAAGAAATACACGCGGAGTTCGTTTTTTTCGTTGTAGGGTTCATTTCTTTTGCAAAACTAAATTAGAAAGATCAGTCGTAGGAAGTCGAAACTATCATCAAAAGAAGGGAAATAGAATAAAGATTCTTATTTTGGTCGTTGAATATCGCTTGCGATTCGAAATTGCGAGAATATTGATAAAATATACGAAAATTTTGTCTAAATTACCATGTGTAAACAAACTCATTCCCTTGACGATTAAAGGGATTGTTGATTCCGAGCTCAAACGTAACTCCATAAGAAGACATGGAAAATGAATGCCCAGACAATATTAATGCTGTAAATAAAATATAGGCTATATTAGTACGATATTTATAACATTATTATCTATGATATTTAATTATTATTATATATGATAATTAAACATTAGCTATTACAAACAATATCAATATCCAACTACCTCTCGGACAAATATACGAAAATTTTTAAAAATTCGAATTTTGTTGACGAGTCTGCAGCAACCAAGTTTTATTTATATCAACTTAATCGTTTACCGTCTTTTTCGTAAAATGAAATGAGTTTTATAGCAGTGGTTTACTGAAAATGGATTTCTATCGATCAATTCAACTATTGCGTATAAATATCCTGGTAAGTTGAGGATGTTCATAATATATTCTTCTGAATTCAGTATTAAATCTAATATATTTGCATTGATGTATATCTAGCGATTTACGGAAATGGAGTTTGCGAAGAACGAAAAAAAATCCCAGATTTGTAGTTTGTAATCCTTGAAGAGTTGAACGGCGTGTTGTTAAGTTGTAGCAAATCTCCAACATCATATACCAGACTAAAAAGGTAAAGCAATTTTATTTTGTTAAATGCAGAATGCAAAAATTGATGTATTCGTTGTTTTTAAGTGCTTCCCCACCATATTCATTTACTATCCTTCTTTTATTGGTGTTGAATCTTTGTTTCTATTTTGGCATTTTGATTGCTTTTGTGGTTCGTGTTTATGTTACACATTTTAAGATTGAGATACGAGTCAGCTCCATACTACATTTACTTTCCGTATAGAATATTCATCGTTGGTTATTTGAGTGAAATGTAATTTATTTCTGTCATTTACGTTTAATGCTTGATTCATTTGTCCCCTTGTACCTGTATGAATATGTAACTTTAAACGTGGTCCTGCTTATCCTAATGTGATCTTAGAATATATATTTATATCGTCTCAGTTGAAGATATTTTTCATTCAGAGTATATGAGATTGAATATCGAGTTGGTGCGGCTTTGTAGACTTCATTGTTACTTTTATTTCTTGGTATATTGAATTAGAATGTCTGGTATTTCCTATCTATCCACAATTATGAAGTATTTGTTACGATCAAGGTTGTTACACTGCTATTTATGAAATTTAACATCCCCGTTGAGAATCAACGGGCACTTCTGCTAGTATTATAATAAAATATATAATATTTGAGATCCATATCGCAATTTGTTTTCGATAACTCGGCTAACGAAGATTACCCGTTCGAAAATCTGATTGAAATTTCCCGTAAAATGCGAAGATTCTTATTTCGCTCAAATCAGTAACTTCATTTTGTTTTGGTCGTTAACATTCGCCAGCAAAATCATCAATGCATTCGTTTGCAGATTCTGAAAAACAGCTTCGTTGTCTAAGGTGGGCCTTGTGTGCATTGATTTTGATTCGATGTTACGGATATTGGACATGAATTGTTACCAATTCAGTTGCTCCGATGAGGATAGCGTTACTCTGGACTGCCACTTCCATAATCGTAATGGCTTTAATTTGTATCGGAACCATCCCACAAGTAAATTAGTTCTATGACGTACGATAAATACCTGAAAGACGTCCGATTTCCTTTTATCATCCAAGAGATTTTTGCGAGAGAAAAGGCAATATAAACAGTTACCAAATACAGGCCACTCATGTTGTTAACGTGTAAAGAATCAATGAGCTCCCAGATTGTACAGAGGTGACGTAAACCATAGATCCTCATTTTTTCCTCAGCCTGTGTTTTCGCAGCCACTTTTGCGAGGTATTTTGGTTGATGAGTGCTGCATCTCTTACAAACAGACGTTCGTAAAAAACAAACCTTGGAGTTCGGTTATCTGAGGAAGTCACGTTAAGTTCGTGCATCGATTGGCACAATCACGGAGCCATCAAATCTCGATCGCTGTATTTGACTGGAATCTCAAATAGCTTCCGCGGGCCGCCGCTAGGGCGAGCGCGAGAGGAACCGCGTAACAAGGCCTGATGGGCGGCAGCCATTAAAGATTTCCAATGGCAGAAACCTCATCTACCTTTCTTTCCTTCATTTTTGCAGATCCCCGCGATATTTCCTTTTACCTCTGAACACGCTTCTCCATCGATCCGCTACGCGGCGCCACCGATGCGAGAGAAGCTCCACACAGAAACCGGCGTTATTTATGAAAATTTTGTTCTTCGTTTAGATTTGAGTCGCTATTCCTCAATTACTCGTGCTCATGCTTATAAATCGATACTGATTATAGTTTATTAAGCGTACTTGCGATACAAAGATTATAATATCTAGCGCTATCGTTTCTCCGCCTGTTATTGTTTCATTTGATTATTTACTGCCTCCATTTTGAAAACAGTTGTTTTGGCTAAACGTAGTTCTGCGGTGCTTAGCAAGTTCGATTGATGTAATGTTTTGTTAATCATTTTTGTACCATTTCTACCACTGCTAAATAAGATGAAAAGTAAGAGCATGAATGTGATATTTTAGAATTGAAGGAATGGCTGCTGTTGAACTAACGTTTGAACAATATTTTCATCTGAAAACCGATTGTGCACCTTCGATGGATTTCCTCCAGTAGATTCACGTAAAGCGATATTCCTTTTTTGGTGCGAAGTAATGGGTTTAATTTTACTATTTCTATCGAGTCAAAACCATTGCAAGAGCAAAAATTGAATATTCCCTCACAGCTTCATGGCTATAAAACATTGTTTTTATGTTGTACGAAGGTGGTCTGAAAAGTTTCCGACCTAACAAAGATACAAGGCATTTTTTCTGAATTTATTTTTTATTTTTCAACATAGTCTCCTTGTAACTGTACACACTTCTCCCATCTCTGTAACCCATCCAAATAGTACTCGGCGTTTTTCTCTGCAAAATAATTGTTCCCGAAGACCTCTTCATTTGACGAAAATCTCTGTCCCCCGAGCACAATTTTTAGATGGGGGAACAAAAAGAAGTCGCTAGATCTGGTGAGAATGGCTGATGGTCAAGCAGTTCAAACCGTAATTGGTGGATTTTCGCCATGGCAACCGCTGAGGTGTGAGACGGTGCGTTGTCTTGGTGAAACAGGATTTTCTTTTCTGCAAATGTGGCCGTTTTTCCGCAAGTTCTACCTTCAGCTTGTCAAGTAATGATGCGTAGAATGCTCCTGTAATGGTTTTTCCTTTTTGAAGATAATCGATTAAAATAACTCCATGACTATCCCAAAAAACAGTCGCCATCACTTTCCCAGCCGATAAAAGTTTTTGCTTTCATCCAACTCATCTTTGATTTGCTTAGGCGTATTACCTTTCAAAAACAAATATTTAATGTCAGCTCGATACTCAATTTTGTCCATTTTCACAAAAACGCTCACATCAACTCACTCAAACGACTGTTACATGACAACTGCGAGTCCAAAATGGCTGAAACTTTGGTGAGTAACTGTCAACAGATGAACAACGAAATTCAATGGCTTTTATTTACGAGTGCTGCCATCTTCACGTTGAGATCGGAAACTTTTCAGACCACCCTCGTACATGAACAAGCCTGCCAAATTTATATATATGGGTTAGTCAATTTCATCTTCCGAGTATCGTTCCTTGATTCAGTTAAAGCAATTTTAGGCCTTCATTCATTGCGGCTTAGCGGCCACTTAGAAACTGCCATTTGGAATATGAGGGTGGGCTCTTATAAATGGAAAATGGACACTCCATAAGAACAACAAATATCATTGAACTAGTAAGAAAAATATTATTACTAATATTAGGAATAATATACTGTATGTATTATTTCGATAATTTTTTTATTATATTCTTTTGTATTTCCTCATAATGTAGTACTTTATGAATGAAAATCCATGTACGTTTTCCTTATTTTTCTTTTTTGTTTGTATTATGTTATTTTGTATATTACTATATTTTTTAATGTGAACTGATTCTTATTTATGTATTGCGTGTAAGTACTTATTGGTAGTGTATTTATTTATTATTTAATGTTTTTCTCTTTTCTTATCTTTTAGCTATTACTATCGGTAGGTTTGCGCAGGTTTTTCACACCCCCCTTCCTTGTGTTTTCCTGCAGTGAATTTGTTTCCTAAGAATCTCTTAGTTATTTTACATCCACAATTCTTCTAATTATTTCAACTTCTTATTTTATAATTAATGACGATGGGTTAGATGGAAGAAGAGACTATTAAGTCTCAATCTCGCCCAAATCAAGACGATTTATTATTATTAAAATGGATTTTCGGGATCTCTCATGCCTCACTAGATTTTCGTAAGGATTCCTATGTTTTGAAGCTCAAGATGTGACAAATGTCCCAAAGCTATATTATCTGTGAGTTATGTCATTACATTTTATATTTGAGTATTTTTAGTTTGAATGTTTAACTTGAGGGCTTCAAATAGTTGCTCTTGCCTCCATTAAATGCACGAAAACGTTTTTCTTCAAATATGTCAACAAACACACGTGTTCCTAATTTTAAGAAATCGGATGTAGGATGAAATTCAAGAAGGAAATATTAAATTGCTAGTTTATGCGCCACGGAACAGTTATTGCGAATTACATTTTTCTCACTTTTTCTCTTTTCAGACCGGCAAGCACTTCCACCGGACGTCACTGCTCATTAAGGCCTTCAATCACAAATTTCGCCTTGACCTAGAGCTTAATACGTGAGTATTTCTCTTATCCTCTAAGTCGCCTATCAATTTTAATTCCTTACAGGCTTCCATCCGAGTGCTGGTGGATTCGAAAGGTGCATTTTATTTATTCTCCGGATGTTGTCCAGTCGTTGGAAATCTGCTACAAATGGCAAAGCTATCAACCGGCAGCGGTGGTTAGTGTGCTGATATTTGAACCTCAAGGTCCCGGTTTCGAATCCTAGCTCGGATTTATTCTCTTAGGGAATGGTTGTGCTTGTTTGTCCGTTTTTTTAAGCCCACCACTTTAATGATGGCGGACGCCCTTACGTTACATGCGAAGGAAGCGAGTCAGAATCTTAAATCCCGTAAATATGGTCTATACTTGTTTTAAAATCCTTATTCTTATATTATAGTTACGTCAGTTACCGCGTGTAATAAAATGGCATCATAAAACGATCGATATTAAAACAAGGATGTTATCGCTATTTACTCACATCGGTGCGTGTTTCCAATTATTGGCCGTGCTTTGGTTAACGGTAGTTATCTGGAGGTTATACCCTTACTTTTTTCGGGTAGAAATTTGGAGGGTCTCCATCCTAATCCGGACCCTTAGCTCGCCTTCGAAGCTCAGGGTGGAATACGATTTAAATAGTTATAAACAATTCCAATGAGCAACAATGTATTATCTTCGTCGTCTCATTAGTTCAAAGAGATGTACAAGCGTCTTTTGATCGACGTTCTACGATGAAAATTAAGATTTTTCGTGATTTTGCTAGAAATGACCCGTTGACGCACGGATCCTGGGATAGGTTGGGTTGGGGGAAGGATTTCTAGATTTTTGCTAGAAATCCCTCCCCCCAACCCATCCCCGGGGCAACGTATAACCCCCAGATAACTACCATTAACCCTAAGCTTTTACAATCTATCTTTTGAGGTCAATTCAACATCCGTCAAAGAAGTGGTCGGAACAGAATACCTGTAGCATGCCTCTTTTCCCCATATCATGTGTATATCAGCGTTCTTTCTAAATTTAGTTCTTTATTATTATTCTTCTCAACTCTGATCAAGACGTGTGCAACCTATCGTAAAAAATGTTAAATTTCCTCTTCCGGATATATTTGAGTTCATATTGAGGTCCACGCAAACAGAAATCACATTCCGTAGTATTCAATGGCTATGCTATCGACTGTATATTACCGAGTGGTGCTTGCACGTCATCGCTCCAACTCCACGGTTCGGGGTCCCCGGGATTTTTCCGATTAGAGAATGACCATGTGTGATCGTTCTCTGTTAATGGTATTTACCTGCTACTGTATAAGTCCAGAAAGAGAATATTTGTGGGGTATATATAAATAAATATCACTAGTGAAATGTTGTTTGCATACTGAGTTTATTGGCCATCATACGCGGGGAAATAAAAAAATTAACTATTTCCTAACATATAAGGAAAGGGTAAATGTGACTTTGCACATAAGGGTGTGCACCCAGGAAAATTCCCAAGGAATTCCCAGGAAAATTCCCAAGGAGGATCCCTCCCGTTTAGAGGAAGATCCCGGGTTCGATTCCCGGCCCTGTCAGACTTTTTTCAAGTCCGTTTTTCCTTGGGAAATTTCCTAACATGGCGTCTTCTTCTTCCTGATTGGCTGAAATTAGAGCATGTTCTAATCGGAAAATATTTCTGCTACCTTGCGTCAGAAAGTTGAATATGTTGAGTTTATACCTACAGATATATACTGTATCTATGGTCATTTCTGATCTATTGGCCACGGTCTATTTCCCCGTTGAGAATCAACGGGGAAATAGACAGCAAATATAGCAAATGCCAGGCTACAATTATCTCCAAACCAATAAACAAAGAAAATAAAGTTATAATTAAGTCTACAAAGTATCGTAAATATTCAATCTCATATCCTTTGAATGGAAACTTTTTCCGATGAAGACAGCAAGCATGTAAAGATTATAAAAAATATTCGCATATATTATGAAAGCGTATTCGAAGATGAAATTGCGATAAGCTGATTGCAAACCCCAAATCTTGGTTATCTTTACTATATTGAGACTCATTTTGGTCAATCGCTAAACATACGTCGATGCAAATAGATTTCATTTAATACGTAATTTAGTAGATCATATTTATGCATCCGAAATTTACCTGATTATTAATTAGTATTCAATTGAATTGATGACGACAAAGCAATTTTTATTAACGCACCATAAAACAGCTTTAGTTCACTTTAAATCACTAAACAATTACGTTTCTGTAGGTAAAACTCAAATGCTACAGAAGCTCAAACAAAATTTGATTTTTTTTTTATGTTCGTATATATTCTATCTTAAATATATGCTTTCGTATGTTTGTACGCGCGATTCTTCATAACAATGTTTCAATAAACTTATTCCGATGCAAGTTTCGACTTCCTACGATTATTCTTCCTAATTTAAAATTTCAAACGAAAGAATGAACTTTACGTTTATTTCGAATGGAAATGCTTTTACTTCGTTTGGAGTCGAACCGAGGAGCCCTAGGCAAAGTACCGCTTAATCATTGCCGGAAAGATTCCATAATTCAATTATGCAAAAAGTTTGAACGTTGTGCGAAATCTTGTTTTCGAGATTATCTGGAACATACACATATATGTACATCTATTACTATATATGAAGCTACGCTACACAAGTGCCACTGGCTTGAAATTTTAACGACGTACTGGCCATAACGAGTAATAACCAAACACTTGCGACTTTGAACCTCAGTGTCATGGTTTCGATGCCAGAAGGCCCCAAAGTCCCGATTTTTTCTATAAGGATGCATTGCGGGGATTTTCAAAAATGTTTTGAGGCACTTCGCGACTAATCAGAAAGTTTAAATTCGAGTGATCGCTGGAAGCCTTGCATTTACACCGAAAACCACAAAGATATCTTCGAAGATAATCCTTGGTTCGACGCTAGATCAGTGCAAAGTTTCTACTTAAAAATTCACGTTAAGTTCGTATTTAAGGTTTTTAAGGCTTCATTTGCGAAATTAAATAGGAAATAATGATCCAACAAAGTCGAGACAAAATAAAGGAAATTAAATGAAGATTTTTGTTATTTTATATAGATAAGATGTAAGAGTTAATTCCGCTTAATTGACTTTTATTTATAGATTTCCTCATCGTATTCTCATGTTAATCTTATTATATTTTCTTGTCTTATCTTATTCCTAGTCTTTAAATCTTTTTATATTCATGGAATTATTATACATAAGGGAATTTGCAAGATACGCGCCTTACAACACGAAAAAGCTACCCACAATGCACTTTTTTGTCTTTCAAAACAATCGAGCGATTGCGGAATTGTTTTGAAAATCTTGCGCGAATCGGGTTTTGCAGATCCGCCATGTAAGGAAATATTTTCTTTTTTATTTCCCCGTATATGGCGGATCCGCCATGTTGGATTTAGGAAGAATATATTTTCGGAATATTTAATTTTTTATTTCCCCGTGTATGACGGCCTTACGAGACATTAAGTCTCATCCGACAACGTTGCCTGAAATCGATTCACGAGGAGGTTTTTTGAAGTCCATAGTAAGATATAAGATATGCTTACTAGCCTACCTTGTAACCCAACTGGATCTTTAATTTTCGGGGCTCTTTTAACGAACCAACGGATGTATTGATAGAAGTACTTTGAGCGATCTAAAAAGAATAGGAATTTAATTCTTATCTGGAGGACCTTAGAGAGACTAATGAAATGAGCTGAGAAAAAACACGTGGCCTCAAACGCCTGTGCTGTAGCATTCTATTATCCGTTTCCCATAGTTTCTGCTAAAGAAACGCGACATGAAAGCGACTCGAGGTCTCTTATGAATATGTTTAATCCGCAAATGTAAGTAAACTACGTCAGGTATTATCATATTGGCTGTCCTCTTGGTTCAAAAGCATTCCTAACTTCAACTCGATGACGGGAGGGGTTCCATCAGTTGGCGACAAACTCAGCCCCAAGTTGTGAATTATTATTTCATAAAGAGAATGTTTTGAGTAATCGCGCCTGAGTTTTCTTTCGGAAAGTGCCTTAAATAATGTTACGTATTTCCCATACATTTCTCGTGGAATAATACGTACTTAAGTCGCCCTGGAACGCAAGTTCCATTGCTAAACGGTTGCCTTCAAAAGTGAAACCGTTCATATGGTCGACGGCCATCCTCCGGTTTCAGTAATTCTTATTCTGACTTCGCTGAGACCGATGACATCCCATTTTATCTTTTCTGCTTCATTTAGTAGTCGATCTGCGGTGGATTTCAGGGTAGCTGTATTCTTTGCGATGTCCCTCTGCAATGCAAACACCAACCGGACATCCGAATGGGTGTTGCTTTAACGTCGTAATAAATTTTCATTACAGTAGCTCCTCATGAATTGCTTTTGGTTGTATAGGAATATAATTCACCTGGTTGGTGAAGGCTGTTTTCAACTTTAGCTCGTGATGTTGTCGAAGCCTTTATTGAACATCCGAACATCTTTTCCTTCGCTTGATTTGGATCTTCATTCTGCATCTTACTTCTTACTATGGTCACTTCCGGTGTAAAAGCTATTTCAAACTTCACAGATTTTTACTGTTTAGGGTTCGTTTGCCAATATGTAGTCTTCCGAATTATTTATTCTATTGGATCCTTTCCACGCCCATCTCCTTATAAGATACGGATATATTTTTCTTAAATATCATAGTTTTTATGTACATATTGGCGAATTCTGCTAACTCTACCAAGCAGTGACCTCGTTCATTTTTCTGGTACAGTCCATATTGTGGCATAGTCCATATTGTGGTACAATCCATATTGTGGTACAGTACATATTGTGGTACAATCCATATTGTGGCACAGTCCATAATGTCATCAGCTTCACGTAGACGTACACGAGCGTTAAAATCGCCGATAAATCTTTATAATAATGGGCCTTCTTGTCAGGATTTAGACGTTTTCAGATTCCTCTTTGCTGCTTTAGGTTTTTAAACTTGGATTATCTGAAAAAAGCAATCACTTATCACGAGTATGAGCTTGCATATTCTGTCAGATAAACTTTCTTTTTCACCACATTTTATTTCCAGTTGACCAATTACCCAACGCTACCAAGTCCTTAGTGCCTCTCTTCCTTCAGTGTTAGTAGTCCTTCTTTGCTGTTAACATCCCATTTTTCTCTTCAGTTGAGCCAATAGTAGAACTTCAAGTAGCAAAGTGCAGTTCTTTTCTTAATTTAACACTCACATATTGTTCGTCATCCGTCTAGATGTAACGTGCGTCATAATGATGATGATGATTATGAAATCAACGTTTATGTCCATTATTTCTTGAAATTTAATGGATTTTCTGCTAATCCAGATTCGAATACTCGATCGATGCTTTGCTATGGCATCTCAATGCCTAAATGACAATTATAATAACGATATCAATCATGTAACATGAGATTCTCCTTGTGATAGAATAGGATAGCGAGAAAAAGAGCAATCCAGAACGCTGTATTGTCTCCTGCTAAACATCAGAATTAAATCCATTCTTTCAGTTGCGTGATCTTCAAAACTTGTTGATACGATAAATAATAAAGTCCCTAGAAGTCTATTTGAAAAATCCAAATGTTACAAGGGGGATCGTGGAATTGAACGGTGTGTTTGTAGTCGCTGCTTTCGTTCTGTCTCGGCATCCTGTTTTTTCATCGTAAATCAGTTCCTTTCAGAGCTGTAGACTGGCATTACTTCTCCGTTTATATTCGAGAGCTGTATTCTGGTTATATTCGCATTGGTTCGGTAGAAAAGGGAAGATGGAACAAATTGCACTCACAGGAGTACCCCTGAAAAAGTCTAAGGAAAAACAGAAGTGAAAAACAGCGACATGACTGCGACTCGAACCCAGGAAAGTGGAATACCTGTGTTCATGTCGCTATTTTTTACTTCTGTTTATCGTTTGAAAAAAGAATAAAGCGGTGGAAAGAATAGTATCGCGATCAGGAATTCATCGCAAACTATTTCGGCTTTAGAGTATCTTAGAACACTCTTTCTTGGCTCAGTGTTAATTCGGGTTTACTCTTTCAGTCCAGCTGTGTAAGAATTAATTCATAAATTTCTGTATCTTTATTGATTAAACATTATTATGCATTTAAAAAGAAACGTTTTCCTTTCATTGCTTTGTACTTTTATAAATTCGTACGATTGATAAACCACCGATGAATTCGATTCGATTAATGTCATCTAAAAACGGCTTACTCGGATTTTCACACTCCGAGGCAACCAGTATGCGGAGGCTTTGTATTGAGGTAAACTAGTAGAGGATGAGGTGAAAATATGGGCACCCTCTTTTGTTGATGACTAATGGGCACATTATTTTGGAAAAATTCTACATTTTTCACCTTCATAAGCAACTATAACATGTTAAATAAATGATAGGAGGCAAAACAGCGAAGCATATCAATTAATTTTATTCGAAAACGAAGATTCGCAAAAAGGTTGTAAAATAGAACCAAAAAAATTGGGGTGCAAATATGGTTTCAAAAAATAGTTTAAAATGTTTTAAATAGGATAAAACAATACAAAATGGTACAAAGAAAGAGCAGCGTCTAACAAGTCCTCAAAACTTCTTGTTTTTATGTTTAGGCCGGGTAGCTTTGATGGTTAAAGCAGTCTCCCGGATAGAGGAAGATCCCGGGTTCGATTCCTGGACCCGTCAGACTTTCTTCTAGTCCGTTTTTCCTTGGGAAGCAACGTCCATATTTAAGAATTTTAAATAAACGTCGAGTCAAAAGATATTTACAGAAATGCCTCGCAGTTATAGAGGCCCCATCTAGGGATTGGAATGTTTGGTTGGAATGAAGTTTAGATAGAAAGTATTGGTTACGTAAATGAATATCATTGAAGAGAAGCATTTTTTAGCATTACATTGAAATAAGGATTGTTAGTCAAGGAGATGGTGGAGAAAAAAGAAATTAACGGAAAGATTATTATATAAGACGTCTCTTCTTCCATCTAAATTTCATCAATGATATTTAAACATAAAAAGATTTGTGTAGGTGGATAGAAATAGAGAGGAAACCTTTAGGAGTGGATGTAAAAAAATACCCTAAGGTCCCTGATACTTACCCTGATGTCATAGGAAAAAAAAACAAAATTAAACGTTCAAACGAAATTGGAAAAAACAATAAAAAGAAAATCGACAAAAGAAAAATTGCCATAATAAACTATGAGAAAATAATAAATATCACAAAAAACATAAAATATAACATTCAAATAAAATAATAATAATAATCAAATAAATAATTCAAAATAAAAAAAAATCTAATAGTTTAGAAAATGAAATATGCTAAAACTGGCACGTGAAAAATTTAACAGTTCATTAAAAATGGTAAATTAATAAATAAGAATGGAAATTTTAGGTAAAAAGGACCTGGAATACTTAAGGACAAGTAAAATATATATATATAGGATCGTGCACTGAGAAAGGACAGTCTTCGGATCAGTGCCGAAGTAGCTTTATTGATAGGCAGAAGGAAAAACTCAGTGACTGATTCATAAGAGAGAGGCACTTGAAAGAACCGGTTGAAATAGATTCTGTGGTTTGGAGTGAGTAAATTGTTTTCCCTCTAGTATTGCAATTGTGGATTCTAAGATGACAAATTCAGAATCCAGAGTTTTTGTTCGTTAGACGTCGAAAGCTGAAGTTAAAACATGAGGTTTTCAACATGGTTCGAGTTTAGTCCAAGATATTTTCTTGAACGGAAATATGGTCGTACTTTTTTATTGGCAAAATATAAAGTGAACAGACCCATTTTGGGCACGTTGAAACATAGTAAACTAATTCTTGCGATAAATCTTGGCACACACTGTCACCGTAATCAAAATGAGGCATGATTAATGAATTTACCAGTTGAATTTTAGCAGAGGGCGTTAGGAAACTTCCTAGGTATCTGAGGGAATGAATGGATTAATAAACTTTTTACAAATTTTCACGACGTGCCTCAACCGTGCCATCACCGAGATTATCAATAGAGTTACAGATGGGATCTTATTATTGTCCTAGATTAGCTTTGCATTGATATAGAAAGAAGAAGGTTAAATTATGCTCATCGAAGGAATTGCGAATAAATTTAGAGTTCAGAATTCAGATTTGCGTTGAAATCGGCAGTGAATATTATATGATCCTAATTGCTACGCATATTCGATAATTCTTCATCAATGTCCAATAGATGCCCAATTTTTGGTGGTCGGTAGATGACGCCCAGAAGGATTTTTTTTATGCTCAACAACTACTTCTGAAAATAGAAATCCAGGTCTCTTACAATAGTTAGGATTGCTGCGAGAGATGATTTTACAACGTAAATCGCTCCGTACAAAGATACCAACCGCTCCTCCTCAACACGAGCATTACGGTATAAACAATAGCCGGGAATATTAACAGTTGAAGATCGAATCGTTGGGTTGAGTCATTTTCCACAAACCGCGATCGAATGTACGCCGGATTCAGGAATAATGGAACGAAGTTGGTGAATAAGGCTTTGAGAATAAATTTTAACAATAGTTTTTGTGATAGAATATCGAAAATAATGCGTAGATATCGAACATCGTCAGTAGACTAATGCGTTAAGGGCAAAGCTCGGTCCAGAAAACGAAAGGTTACATATATTCAAGTAAGTTGTCGATGACGCGAAGATGCTTCGGTGTTCCCCGGAGACAATGTGCAGGGCAAAGGAAAGGAAGTAACACGTGGCAGTGGGGGTGGGGGCGACGGCAGGGGGCAACCGCAAGAAACGTTTTGCTTGGAAATTGGGGCGACACAAATGGAACGGATTGGGGGCGGGTTATTGATCTAGAGGCTACCAGTTGAATATCGATCTGAGAGCGGGCGATTTAGTTAATCCATCCGACGGAGATGAATGTAGGCGACTTGTACGAGAGTTGTATTTTCCGGCTCTCTCGCTAGATGTCCTTCCCTCGGTGGACACTCCTAATTTGTCCGTGCTGAATGACCCCGAGCGACCTTTCGAAAGAAAGTGGCAGTTATCGCTTCTTTCCTTCCCATGAATTGATGCGGATGGGGACCGCTGTGCTCACATCCGATTGTGCAAAATGATTCAAAAAAACTCCCTCTTTGCGAAGCCCTATCGGACATCAAAGACTCGGAAATGATAGTGTACTCTGAACAAGGATTTATAAATTTAAAGGGCTCCCGGATAGTCATGTGGAGAGCGCGTTTGCCTTTGGTGAAAGCGGTGGGAGCAATATGCAAAAGCACTTTTTCACTAAGTGAGATACAGAAATTGAAAGAGTTGAATTTGAAGCCAAGGGGCTGGTAATTCAATAACACCCAAAAATTAAGAGGGCATACAGTTGTGCTGTTTTTATCATTACGAGAGAGGGCGAGATCGTCGTGAATGCCTTCTTCGCTCAATCAAATTGAATCAATTTATAAGAGGTGTGTGAGAAATCGCCGGCGATTGTGAAGCCGCGAAGGCCGACTTTTGTTGCGGAAACAATCCGACGCACTTCCCCGTATCCGAGAATATTCCACCGGGAAAGCATCATAACTTTCTGTACAATCTAAAATTTCCTACAGGATCGTCAATATGAAACTGATGTATTCTAAACATGGAAACATGAAGAAACCGCAATCCTCTTGAGAATTTGTTCCCCCCCTCAACAAACAATAGAAACGAGTCTTGTCTCCTTTATGCCATTAGTTATGCAAAATTGGCATTTAAAATCGGGAAACCACGACATATGCGTGATTTACAACGTTAATCGTGAATTCTGAGCCTAAATTGCAAGCGTTATCGACTCAGCCTTATCATGTCATGTGAGTTTTCCAGAAAGAGTGAAATATTGATCCTATTTATCATAGATTCGACCTTAGAAAGTCACACATTTCGGATTTTTTTCCATAATTGTACGGATTTTCGGAATTCTTTTGCAGTACTTCCTGCGGTGGAATAGATTGTTGTATCTATCTATATACTAATACGTGAAGAGAAAACTTTGGATCCCTTTTTAAGGATATTGCGCAAACGGAGGAGTTTGAAGAGATTTTCATAGTTAAAGTTTAAATGGAGAAGGAGTGCAGAAAGCTAAAATCTTTGTCCAAATATCCTTGGTTCGACTCTGGACCAGTATAATCGTCTCTCATAAGAAATGCACGCAAAGTTTATTTTGATCGATTGCAGACATTTTTTCTTTTGCAGAATTAGATCAGAAATAATGGTAGCATGAAATCGAAATTAATACCAAAAGAAAGGAAATTGAATAAAGATTCTTATTTTGGTCGTAGAATGTCGCATTAGAGTCGAAATTACGAGAAGTCTGGCAAAATGAACGAAAATGTTGTGAACTTTGATCGTAGTAAACAAAGCAGTCCCCCTGGAGACCAAGGCGATTGTTGAATCCGAGTTTATGCGTTTTCTCATTTTTATCTCTAAACCAAATTAACGGTAGGGACTCATGTCAGAAATTATGAAAACAGGGCAATTTACTTATGTGTCAACATATGCAAACACTGATACATAAGTAGCATGGAAAATAATATGGCAATTTTAGAGTTTCTTCGAAAAGAATTTTAAGGAACTTCCCGATAGGATGAAGAATTCAAAATTACGGAGGTCCCAGAAAATATACTCTTCTGTATTAATAATCATAGAAATGCCACCAAATGTGCATTAGTTTGACGCCAGGTGGGTGCAAAACTTCCGTTTTAAAAACATTGCGGCGATTTTTAATTAATTATTTTATTTAAATTTTATATAAATCGAACGAATCAAAATGACTGTGTAGCCATGAAGAAACCTGATAAATATGTCCAAATCCCAAGGAAATGTCAAAGAATGCGTTATCGCTATTTAAATATGACTTAACAAAGCTAAACCTCATTTTTCTATCCTTCGTATATTTCAAATTAGTCGAAAATTAATGTATTGAAAATAAAATTATATAAGTACCTTAACAAAAATGAAATGTAATGCAAGTACCTTATGCCTCTATGGCTATCAAGTCTCATTTTTATTAGCGTTCTTTTGATTTAATAATAACGTGGGAAAATCGAAATTGGCAATTAATTGTATTAAAAAATAAATAAAACTCCGAGAGTTGTCATTGTGTTTTTCTTTCAATTGTTACTAACATTAAATTTGAAATTTCGTGAGGCAAACAACGAGCCATAGTGATGTATTTGTGCACGCTCGCAGCTGACGTAATAGAGCAAACTTCAAAAACATTTTAAGCAATGATCATAGACGTATACTCTTTGACAAAAGAACCTCAATAGCGCTCAAACATAAAACATGAATGAATTATGTTGGAATTTCAACCACTGGGAGATCACTAGTATTGTTATTAATAGTACGCCTGTAATGTGAACGGTAAGATGTGCTTCCAATAATGTCTTGAATTCGGACGTCAGACTTACACTTATAAATCCTAACATAATAATAAATTGCGCAGAATTTAAGAAATTCTTAAATGAAGTTCCAGGTATGGAAGAAGTCATTGCCACTTCGTATGACAATTGTAAGTTCTGTTTACATATGTATGGTCCTTACAGTTTTCTAAAATACTCTGGATTCATCTCCAGGGTGCAAGAGTTTTTTGCAGAAGTCCTAAGGAATTAAGTTTTTCTTATTCTGTAGGTTTTCGGTTAATTTTAGCTTAGTAGAGTTGCAATAAATCTGCATTTATGTCGTGGTTTATTAAAAGAGCTCTTAAAATAATTTCAGGAGTATAAAACTCTTTTGAAATACCGCGAATATGGCTGACGGCAGAAAAAGCAAAGGCACTGACAAGAATGCATTGTTCTAGGCAATGGTAGTATTGTGGAATTTTGTATACGCGTTGAATAAAATAAGACGTCAATCAAGTAATCACTGGAAAGAATATTTATTGCGACAGAATAAAAGCGCCGATTCCTTCGCTCGGCAAAATTTTGGACGAGAGCATTGTTCTCGTTGAAAAGACAAATCCTAAAAAAGTAATCTGAACGACCTTCATGTCGATTTTTTTGAGATGATGATGTATATTATGGCGAACTCAATTATGCGCTTTCTCGCTGATTAAATGCACGGTTTCCGTAAAGGTAGGTCATGTGACGGTGATCAGTGTATTAGATGCCCTATTTCATGAAAGCGTTCGACTGAGCGTTGGAATTACGGGGTTTGCAACGGCGACATTAATGTAAACGAGTTGAAAATAAATTGCTCTTATAATTAATCAACGTCATCTTCTGCATTGCTCGGTGTGGACATTCTAGATGTGAGAGACATTTCCCACAAAAGTAATCCTTCTGTAAGGCATTGTGCTTATAGTTTCCATAGTAACAGAGAGCACCGTGAAGAGGCAAAACCCAACTCACCACCAGACGCAGGATTAGTGTGGATCGTATTAAGTAGTTTTCCGGGGCTTATCGAATTAAGGAACGCAATGTTCGGCTGCCGTAATCCACTGCCACTCCGTGGGCATCAAAATGCGTTCCATTTGAGTGTTCCTTTCGAAGGTCAGGGTGACCTTGATGGTAAACGTGCAAGAAATCGGTTCTATTGAGGCTTTTGACGCATTTTGCATAGCTTTTTAGTGGTCCCGATGGCAAGGCATTGAAGGACCTCAGTATTCATTGCTGGTATATCGTTGCTCGAAACGCAGCAGTTGTCATATCAGTAGAAGAGCATTTGCATTCTAGCCAATTTAGATACAGTTGCACCTGTGGGGTAGAAAACTTTTTCTAATTTTTCCTTTCAGGAATTGGTGTTATTAAAAACTGTTAGATCATCATAAGTCATTACACTCAATTCGAATAGATTGATCTTTTGCCAGTATTTTAAGCTATTTACGTGATTGCTTACCTCATGAATTAAGTTTACAGGTTTTAAATAAAACATGGCAATTGGGCAAGTTTATACAAGGCAGATGGGGCAGGTTTAGACGATTTGTAAATAAGCCTGAGCTTGTGTAAACCGCCTGCTATGTATTAATTAACTAAAATAACATTGCTCCAAATGTTATAAAGATGGTGGTTAAAGGCAAATTCTTCAAAAATACGGTAAAAATGGCATATGCGATGCACCTAATCCAACCTTAAAGGAGGTTCAACTGAATAAAATTCAACTCCGAATCAATTCCTTTAATTTTGGATAATAACTTCAGATTCATTGGAATGGGCTTTCGAAGAATCAATCGAGTAACTTATACATACCCTACTTGTTCGGGATGAGAATTTTCATTTCATTTTAGAACATCAGCAGAAATCCGAAAATTCACTTATTTAATTTAGTTGAACCGAAAGCAGTTCGTGACGTTTGCCCACGTGTTTAACGCCTCGTTCTTTCCTATCGTATCTCTTCATTTTGAAAATCTCTTTTTATGATTTATATTGATTGAGAAACATTCTCGCCGTGTCCCTGATATCTATACCTCGTGGTTTTCATACTCTGAAGTCTCGGAAAGTTACCTTCACACATTCGGTATTATAATTGCGTATTTATTCGATTCCATTCACTCTCCGTAAGAAAAGTTTGAGCATTGATTTCAATCGCTTCCGATTTAAAATTACCGGATTCGAGTGGAACCGATATTATTGTACCGGAAGTGCCTATCCGGGGCCTCTCTCCATATTGGCATTAAAAGCCCTCGAGTGCTCCGTTCTACCTGGCCTATCATTACAATTATAATCATGTCGCACACCACTTGATCGTTTTGGCGAGCACCGTACTGCTCGGGCTGCGGAGCATATGACCTACGAGGTAAATACGATTATTTAAGGTTAGTGGTAAATACGATTATTTAAGGTAAGTGGTAAATACGATTATTTAAGGTAAGACCTTAGACAAAATACGACACCCCAGGTAGTTTTAGTGTTCGATTCTTGCGGTTACAAACAAAAATGTGAGGGAAAAATTAAAACTCAAAGAGTCTATGCGGCGTCTTAAACATCGATGTAGTTTCAATCTTCAAAACTCGAGTTCACAATTCGAATTACTTTGAATTGAAAGAAGTTATAAAGGTTCATGTTTTAGGATACCATAATTTTTAAAACTTCGTTCGTCGCATTTAAACGTGAATAAATTAATGTAGTAAAACATTTAAGCCACGATTATCTGAGGAAAATCACATTCACAAGAGGCATATTGATAACTCAACGTTTTGTATTTCTAGTTTTTATGTGTAATAGTATTTTATAATTGATTCGACAGCGGAACTTCAGAGACCATCTTCCGATTTAGGTCTTAATCGCGTACGCGTCTGCGACTTTTATCACGCAGACTGGAGGAAATGAAGTTTCTCCATATGTATTTAAAAAAGCTGTTGAAATACACCCTTTTTTAAGATTTCTCATAATTTATGGATGTATCGTAGTTGAGTAGTTTCTTTATTCAAAAATAAAGGATACAGCTAGGCAACAAGTGAAGTTTAATTTTGCTATCGCATCTTATAGCCAAGTAGCAGCCTTTGCGGAAACCTTGCTGACTGCACGTGATTGTAACATTATTGCTGTGAAAACGCATTAAGTAACTGAATATCATGTGCTCAAGAATCTTAGAAAATATAGATGTTAAAGATATCGGTCGATAATCGTCCGGCTTTGACTTACGCATCTTCTCCGGTACGTACTGTAGAAATGTGCGCTTTTCTCCACTAGACTGGAACCAAATGTTCACCTAAAGATTTACTGAAGAAAACGGAGAAAAGGAAGGCAAGCTCATCTGCAAACGTAGATATAACGAAGGTATTTATGCCTTCTGGTCGAGGAGATTTCGTATTATCTTCTTACTATCACGATAGTATCGCGATACGCGCGCGTAACGTGACTGAGCTGTAATCATCGAATTCATTGCGGGCTTCAATCTTGGCTGCACTCCTGATATCTAAATATTTACGCCGACGCTCTTTGTATTTTTTGTTATTGCGTGGAAGGACTTCATATAAGAATTTAACGCTCTTTGATTCCTTAGGAAGGAACGCAGTTTTGGTTTTACTTATCGCAGCAGTTGACGATCTCGAACAATTTTCATCGAAACAAATTTAGAGATACCTTCTCGAAGGATACGGAGATTTTCAGACCAACTGTTATCTAATGAATTATTGCAAATGAAACGGATAAGAGTTTCACTTTTACTTTCAACAAACACCTTAAATGCGGGGAAGTTGGCTTTCTTAAAGATACATAAGATACGGGAGGGGTTTAAAACTCAGAGAGCATCTATCTTGAGCACTGTGGTTATTATTTTATGATCGGATATGCCTTCATCACATCGATACTGTTCACTAAGTGAGAATGGATAATGGCAAGGAGATCTAGCAAATTATCTTTTTCGTGAGGAGTTACTCGAGTCCTTTCTGCCTTTACCTGTTCGAGCGCGAATACAGATAAAAATTATATTGATTTCAGCGATGAAGTTCTATCTCGACTATTGCTACTTAAGGATATTTTTGTCCAGTTTATATCTGGTAGATTAGTATCCCCACCTACTGATACGGTTGCGCTGAGTTTACTCTCCTGGAATTTTCTCAGTGTCCCACAGAGACCATCTGGGGAATCATCGCCGCCGTCGGAAGGGCGATAGAAAGATCAGAAATACTTTTCTTACAGTGTCTATTTGACACTGAGCACCAAAGAATCTTACCGTTCGCCCGGCTTTTAAGGTTTTCTGTCTGAATTATTACACTATTTCTCACTGCGATAAATACTCCGCCTCCTATTCGGCTGTCTTGGACCTTACGATACACTGTGAAATTCGGAGAAAAATCTCACTGGTCGCTATTTCTTCGCAAAGCCAATATTTATTTCCTTAAATTATGCCCTCGAATTTCTTTCTAAAGAAGTCGAAGATTACGCTTGCTTATTAAAAATAATTCATCAGTTCACTATGACTAGCTTTATTTCTTCGTGACTTTCGCTCTTGGGATGACGGTGAGAATCCGAAATTTGAACATTGAAACTACTTCGCTGTAACGTTACACGATTTTTATCAAACACTCAGAATTTTAATTTTTCCCTCACCTTTTTGTCTGCAACCGCAAGAATCGAATACTAAAACTACCTGGGATGTCGTAAGCTGTCTAAGGTCCAACCTTAAATAATCGTATTTAACTCGTAGGTCATATGCTCCGCAGCCCGAGGAGTATGTTGTTCGCCAATACGATTAAGTGATGTCCGACATGATTATAATTGTAATGATAGGCCAGGTAGATAGGAGCACTCGAGGGCTTTTAATACCAATATGTGGAGAGGCTCCGGATAGGCATTTGGACAGCGCGTTCGAATTGGATGAAAGCGGTCCCGGGCTCGATTCCCGGTGGGACACTACGTGCGAAATAACCTCCGCCGTCGAATCACTTATATAATACTACTACAGATGAAAGCGAAAAATATTGAAGGTTGAATTATCGATATGTTCTGCGTGATTGTGATTTTCTTCAGATAATCGTATCGTAAATATATATTACTAAATTAGTTTATCTATGGAAATATGGTTTGAGCAAATACAAAATACTCATGCATTTTTAAATATGATGTAATCTTTTAACTGCGACGAACGACATTTTAATAAAATGAGGGTTTCCTACTGCATGAAGCTTTATAACTTGTTTAAATTCTGACCAATTAAACGTGATTTATACTTCAATTTAGCAATAAATGTTATCATATAAATGTTTTGTAGTTATATAAATGTTTTGTAGTTATATAAATGTTTTGTAGTGGAAAATGTTGGGTCTCCTCGTAACTAATAGAGAGGAATCTGTTTCCAACTTACAGCCACTGTCCTTTTCAAAATATAATACCTTACTATTTAACGAAAAAGTTCCAAAAATCGCTGATATAGCATTCCCTGGGATCTCAGATAAGAGCCAACCTTATCTCTTGGCCATACGGTGTTGCCAAGTCTTGTATTTCTAAGCCCCTCAATCTTATGCAGCTAAGGCTACGCCGTTCGATTTTTTTGTGGGGAGGTGTACTAGAAGTGAAAAATAGTGTCTTGGCTGGTGCTCGAACAGAGATCCTCACTGACGCAACCGAAAAACAAATCGATATTTAAAGTTTTCCCCTCAAGATGTAATATTTCCACTTAAATGTAAACATAATAGCCGATATTTCAATAGTCTTACTAGCAGTATTTGTGAAAGAGTATACTTTTATACTCGAAAGTAAGCCGACCCCATTATAAGCCGAGGTACCTTATTTTATTCCAAAAAACTGGGATAAGTAACTGATTTGAATATAAGCCTTGGGTGGGAAATGCTGCAGGTACTGGTAAATTACACAATGAAAATAATTACCTATGTAATTACAGTAATTGAGGCATCGGTAGTTTAGTAAGAGAGAATTGACAAGGAATTGTTGAATGAGCAAGTGAGGAATTTACCAGCCGATTTACGACAATGACGCTTCTTTGCCACGGGAGTTCTGATAAGGGAAGCCCTCCCTCGAGTTTAAGAAGAGGGGCCATGTGCTCAGCATAAAAAAGTGTGCAGAAAAACTCGGCTTTTGCATGAGTATATAATTGTATCCACTGTTAAATTTATCTACATGTATATATAACCATAGGGCATTAAATACGTTTCTGCGCGATGTAAGTTTATCGCTCTTAAGGTATTCGATTCAAAATGAATTTGTTGTTGAAGTAGATACATTTGATACTAATGCTCAATGTAAAAATTGGAAATATCATAATGTACGAAAATGGAACCAAGGAATTTATTTTAAAACATTCGGTGGACTTTATTCAACTATCGAAGAGCTATAAATGGTAAAAATATCATACAATTATTTTTTCAAAATCTTATTAATAGAAGAAGTGATCGAAGAATAATTAGGTAGACGTTGCAGGGAGTGACGCAATTTCAAGCGAACTCTCAGCCGAGGAAAAAGCTGCGAAAATTGAGGAATAAATGAGCAAAGAAAAAATAAGGAATTAGAACATCTGATGTCAAAGCATTAGAAAGGGTAAGAAAATAGATAATGAAGTCGGGAGGTTCCGCAGAGAGAGGACAAGTTCAGATAAAGGGTTGGAGTGAGGGTGAAAAGGCTTCGGTGTGCGAAAGAATCGACCTGGTGTCGCCGGGTGCAGCGCCATAAAATATAATGATGTTAAGTATAGTATATGAAATACTCTCCAGCATCATAAAAGAAAGGCTGAAAGTAGTAACTGAGAGGATAACTGGAGAATCTCAGTATGAGAGTAGATCCAATAGAAGTACAATAGACCAACTATTTGTTATCTGACAAATTTTAGATAAATGCTTTGATCATAATTTTGAACTGCATATGCTATTGTAGATTTTAGACAAGCATTTGATAGTATACACAGGACCAAACTCTGAGAAGCAATGGAGGATATGGAAATTCCATCCAAAATAATTATCTTGATTCAAATGACATTGAAGAAGAGCATGGCTAAAGTAAAAATACATAATCATATATAAAATGAATTTTAATTCAGCCCTGGGATAAAGCAAGGAGATGGCCTATGGACGAAACTGGTTATTCTAGGATTACACAAAGCTGAAGGAAAAATAGATCTGTGTAGCTGCTTATAAGCGAGTGATGGAGCCAACGATGGCTTGCTTTCAAGGGCCGTATCGATGGAAATCTGTGTCGATAGTTTCCAATGCTGATAATCCATACGAAAGTTGCAATTATTCGACTAATTATAGTAAGAAATGTTGTGCACAATTCTTCATTAAGACAGCCTATATCAAATGCTAACGTATAAATAAAACTATTAAACTACTTTGCATCGATACTTGCCTCACCTCTCAACATTCGCCTCTAGACTGCCTCACTACTGGGAGTCATTGAATTCCGTTCGAATTTTCGAGAGGGGTACAGAAAGGACCCCTTTTAAAAACTTTTCCGATCCTAAAAATGGAAATTTTCATTCTTTTTACTGACGAATGACGGCAGCGTGTTCACGGCTCTTTCGTCACAATGATTTGTCTTTTGAGATCCTAATCGCATTTGTGTCTTTCGTCCGCAGGCAACTATTGGCCCCGAACCTCATGCAGAAGCATTTCCTGCCCAACGGAGCAGAGCAGGTCTCCAAGCAGGTTAGTGAAAAATCAAATCTCTCTTGTATGCCTCCTCGAAACACCAGTGAATCTTTTATAATCTTCGTGTTAACGTTAAGAGATCACTGCTTCATAAAAGCTCTTTTAAAAGGATGTTCGCGGAATAATTTAAAAAGAGTATGTCTTCTTTATTAAAAAAAACTATGAAAGTTGGGAATAAACTTTCGCAGATGGTGGCACTACCAACGTATCGATCAGCAGGGAAGAGAATTTCACAAGGGGTTTTGGAAGACAAATATGACGACGGCATCTAATTGTATGATATTGTGATGATTGATATTTAAAGAGATGTGTAACGGAGAGAATCTTATTCGTTGACGCCAACTTACAGTGGAGCTATATCTCCATAGCAACCTTCGTGATAGACGTGCTTACATGATCGTGTATTTATCCCATCACAAATTCGGAAGAAAGAAAAATCCTTGGACTCTCCCCTAAAATTCTCGTCTCCAAAGAGGTTATTACTAATCTCGCTTTTGAAGATAATCCCAAAGAGATCCTCTGCTCTCACGCATCGGCCAGGAAATGACGGAAACAATATTTTACTCCTTTCACGCCGGAAGTGCGTCAGGAAAAAGATTGTTCAACAGTTTTGAAAAATCTAAACTTATTTGCAAGCACCCGGTTCCTCTAAGATTGTTTGGTTTACCCAAAACAAACCAAGTGCGAATTCTCCCTGTGGTTTCGCCGACATCAAAGTGAAGGAAGAATTGTAAGTGGTCAGTGACCATATTCATCGTTCAAAGGTTTATTATTATTTTTTTGGAATGAAACGACAACTTTCTCAGTTTTTCAACCTGCTTCATTCCCAACATCCTTCCATTTCACACGTTAGTCTGACCCGTTGTTTACATTTTCTAGACATCACGATTTAACCTCACAAAAGGAGACTCTCACTTTTGCAGGAATTTGCAATTAAACAGGATTTATGCATGTGTGTAGCAAATATAATTATATATCTATTATAAAAAGACGCTTCTCCGGATTCATTCATGTATCTTCTTCTATTATATGTAATTCCTTCTCCGGATTCATTCAAGGATATGTATAGAAAGATAGATAGATAGATAGGATACTAATTCATAGGCTAAACCACAAGCGTCATTATTTTGAATTTTTTACGACGTATTGGCCATTTAATAATAATTAGTAATTTTTTCCATTTAAATGCATTGCTTTGATTTTACGGAATTAAAAAAAAAATACTCTCCGGATAGGTAGTGAATCAAAACTCGAGGAGCCTAAATATATGGTCATGATCTATCGAAAACACTAATGAATTTCACTGAAAAAATCCTGGGATCGATGCTAGGAGGTTTCCAAAATCTAGCATTTAAAATACATTGAGGTAGTTTTTCACTATTTTTTTATACACTTACAGAAATGATGGGAAGTTCTCGCTCTGCTAGAAGAAGTATATTAAGAATCCGCTTAAGAAAAAATTATATAAGAAATTTTGTTCCTGGGTACAATTCCAGAGCACATTTCAATTTCTCACATTAGGAATATATGTAAAATTAGGACGTCGTATGAGGCAGTTGCAGCTAATATTCCTGCTTGAATTTTCACACATAGTTAGAGATAGTGATTTTCTATTGTGCTGCATAGGATGTATCGCCAGAAAGACCCGGGTTCGATGCCGGGCGGTAAATATATCTCCCGTATAAAACACATAGGGGTAGTTTTTCGTTATTTTTTGCATGCACATATCGTAATTATGGGAAGTTCTTGCTTTGCTAGAAGATGTATATTAAGAATCGGTTTTAGAAAAAAAATTAGATAAGACCGTAATGTTCCTGGGTTCGATGCCAGAGCACATTAAAATATCTCACATCTATTATATATAGATGCTTTTCCGGATTCATTCAAGGATATAGATAGATAGGATACTAATTCACAGGCTAAACCACAAGCGTCATTGAATTGAAATTTTTACGACGTATTGGCCATTACGTGTAACCGCCAGAAAAAATGCGATTTTGAACCTCAGTGCCATGGCTTCGATTCCAGAGGGCCCCAAAGTCCCGATTTCCCTAAACTTTCGTTCATCGAGGTCCTGATGGCGAAGAGCGTTGTTGGGATCGCTTTATCCCATTATGTCTTTTCAGCAGAACAATTACACTGTATTTTCATTATATTTTTCATGGTACTATTTAACCTTTTCGCTGGATTTGGCTGAATTTGATACAAAGAACTACGTACCGTATGTATTTCAAGTCTCTGCAAGAATTCATTTGTTAATGCACTCACGAAATACTTTGTACTCTGAATTTATTTTGGAAACCCGATGCTATTGAACAAGTCCAAAAATGCATCGATAATCGTTGTTGAAAATACATTCTTTATGGTATGGCTTCGGGGCATCAATTAGCCATACATATTACCGTTAAAATATATCTATTTCCGTTTCTAACTCCGGCCATGGCCAAAAAAATATCCGCATTTATTTTCGAAAACCCTTCTTCTATTACAGGTACTATTCTCATCATACTCTTCTTCACATCACCACCCTTTCCAACCCTTTGACAAGGGTCACTGGTTCTCACGTATTTCTCTGCGTCTTTATAACAATTGGGCCAATAGAAATATCGTAACAACTGCTCTTTGGTCTTCGAGACATTCAAATGAGAAACTGTTCTCTCGTGGCAAGTTGCCAAGAGAAACTGTCTATATTTTTTCTGTACCACAATCAATTCTTCCCCTTCCTTGAACCGATCGTACTTGCTGATCAATAATACGCCATTCCTTTCTTCATACTCATCTCCTTCCGATGTTTGCAGTTATCTCTCTTTTTCTACTCCTGCGGATCCTGACTCAATACCCTACGAAACTCCTCCGCTTCTATACCCATCAATCTCAAAATTCCAGGCTCTTCATCGTCCCGTTTTTCCATCGTCTCCTCTTCGGTGTTTTCAGTTTCACTCCTAATATCCTCCCCCGTCTCTTTTCTCGCTTTTTCAGCCTGAGTCGTGACGGTATTTCGGGCTGCAAATATTGTTTTTCCTGTTGTTCAATGAGCTCTGCTGTCTTGTTTCCCTAAAGGACCCTGTCTGTCCAGAGATCAAACTACAGCAGCTTTGGAAAATACACGCCCAAATTCTCCGTTGATTACCACCTCAGCAACGGGCAAACGCACTGATTCTTCTTGCAATGGCGTTCTCACTCTAACATGTTCTCCGGTGTACATCTCCGGGTTTACATATGTACTAGCAATCACATCGATGAATGCGCCGGTATCACGAAGAATACTCATGGCATCACCATTCACGTATCCCTTCGACATAAGCATAGAAAGCCCGTGACGTGCATCCTCCTTATTTACTCTGTCAAGATCCTCTATTCGGCACATATCCTCACGCTCCTCAATTCCTGCCTTTTCATCTACGTTCACTTCAATCTCACCTTAGGGGAATTCCTCCACGCAATTTACGGAAGCGGTCCTTCCATTTCCTCTTCCAGCCTCAGGACAGTTCGCCCGAAAGTGAGAGATGAATGTCAAGTATAGCTAGTCTTCTCTACCCGTTCTTCATATTTCTTGTGGTTAGGATCCTTCGAGCGGTTAGATCCTCCAAGGTTGCGTCTGCGAATCGCTTGTTCTACCATCGATGAAGCTCTGCCTTAACCCGCTATTTGGTGCCTTATTCCTCTCATTGTTATTTTCCTCGAAATAAATACTCGAATTATAAAGTGTCGTCTTACTGGGTCCTGAAATTTGCCCACTCCCTTTATACTCTCTTCACGTACAACGAGATCTTCATCAACTTACGTAGTTACGTCCTCAGTATACTTCAACGTGGCCCATTTTCCGATTAAATGATCCTTGATTTCGTATAGGACTCTCCTTTTAATTTGTTTACAAATGATCAGATCCTTCAATTCCCCGAATTCTCTAACTTTATGCCCTTTTATCCAACCTTCACAGTAACTTTGCAAACGGTAAGCAAACTCCTTCCAGGTCATATTCTCCAGCTTTTGACCTTTCATAAATAGTTGGGGTGATTTTTCCGTACTTAACGTATATTTCGCCATTATTAGTTTCTTAGCATGAATATACTTGAGTCGCAATTCACACGATTCCCTAGCTTTCACTTCAACCATTTCTCTGGGCAACAAACCTATCAAATGAGTCACCCACGGCTACGGATCAAGCCCCGCTATTTCTGCTTCACCTTCAAATGAATTCAGAAACTGCTGGGCATAATCTGTGTCCTGTGTCAAGAACTTGGGCATCACTTCATGCAACTCCAACTTAGGCGTTCCCAGAATGAGGGATTCTCCTTCGGAATCTGATTTCCTCCTGGAATTTTTTAATCTGAAAGGTCCAATCGCAACCTTTTCTCTTCCTTCTGAAGGCGTTTCTCCTCCAGTTCTTCTTGTCTACATTTTGCTTCTCTATAAGCATCCAATATGTTTAGAACAAATACCTCATAATACTCGAGGGATCCCACAATCTTCTGTTTTGGTTGTATTATCTTATCTGCATCTCTCGCCGTTACTCCTAATTCATCAGCCACATATCTCAACTCTTCCTTCTTGGCATTTCCTAAAAACGCCATTTTGCTATCTCGTCGATTTGGATTTCATCAATTCTTGATCCCACAATTTCCGTATCCCACCGCTGACTAAATCCCGAAAACGTGGCCATGAAACGGAAATGCATTCAAATTGGGTGAAAGTCTGTACTCGGGGGTTTATGGGGTCGCTGATTACAAATCCAAAGTCAAAAGTCTCAAAAAAACAAAATGGCTGGTCAAAAACGATGGACATATGTGGTAGAATGATATCAGATTCCTTAGGTTTTAGTTACTCTATAGTAATAGGTATGGAAGGGTTATCGATGATATTGATTACGCATATTTCGTTTTTAATTAATTAATTTATTTTCATATACCCCACAAACACCCAGGTTAATGGTAGTTAAGCGGGGTTTTTACCATTACTTTTTTTCCAGGTAGAATTTTCGAGGGTCGCCCTCCTAATCCGGACCCTTACCCCGGCTTCCCAGCTCGGGAGCGCCCGGCAGCAACAGCAGGGGGGACCATAAAAAAAATGACCGCGTGGAATATGATTTAAAAATTCATAAACAATTCAAAAAATGAGCAACAATTTATGATCTTCGTTGTTTCACTCGTCTTAAGAGATATACAAGCGTCTTTCGATCGACGTTTTAAGATGAAAATTAAGATTTTTCGTGATTTTGCAAGAAATTACCCGTTCCCACACGGCAACGTTGCTCAGTCAGATAGGCGGGTGTTTTAAATATCTCAACGGGGGTTGGGTTGGGTTGGGGGAAGATTTCTAGATTTTTGCTTGATATCTCTCCCCCTACCCCAACCCAACGGCAACGTTGCCGTTTGTAATCGGGTAATTTCTTGCAAAATCACGAAAAATCTTAATTTTCATCGTAGAACGTCGATCAAAAGACGCTTGTATATCTCTTAGGACGAGTGAGACAACGAAGATAATAAATTGTTTATATATTTTTAAATCTTATTCGACGCGGTTGGTTCTTTTATGGTACCCCCTACTGTGGCGGCCGGGCGCTCCCGAGCTGGGAAGCCGAGGTAAGGGTCCGGATTAGGAGGGCGACCCTCGAAATTTCTACCTGAAAAAGTAACAGTATAACCCCAGCATAACTATCATTAACGATCATCCATGTTCAGTACTTTTTACAGTGGTAGGTATTAACAACAACAATCACGCAAGACTGTTCCCTAATCAGAAAAATCCGACTATCCGGGATTCGAACCCGGGACCGGGGTTAAAGCGATACCGTGCAAGCAGGCTAACCACTCGACCACCACGGCCGGTAAATATGAGTTCAGTATTCACTAGAATTTTATTTTTTCAGATAATGGCCAAACATTTATTCGGAAATACCTGAGGTAAATTGAAATATACAAAAGGAAAAATATTATTAGAATACAATTTCCTCGTCAGATTCCTCTTCATCAAATTCAGAATCAGTTTCTGCTGTAGATTGTTATTGAAGGTGGGAGTAACAAGTCTACAGCTTCCGTAGATAAACAACGCAATGTTTTCTGCGGGAACTTACGGATACTGGAAATGCACGGATCAGATACGAGCCGATTACAAACATGTTCTTCTGTTTAGGATCTCAAAAACTTTCGTGATAAGTTTTCTCGGATACTTTTGAAGTCCTTCTCCTTCTGATGATGAAAATTGCGCAAAAGTTCTCTTGAAGGATGATGAGAAGTTTGTGCACCGAGGTAGACATGTAACATCATTGGGCAAGGTTTGACAAATAGTCGTGCAGTTTCTATCGCATATTCTTGAAATTTGTCGGGATTACTCTTATTTCCACTCAAAACAGCAGAATAATGTAAAAGCATGTGATTAAGTTTTCGTTGACTCCCGTTATCATAGCGGACACACTCGAATTTACGAAAAAGCGCTGAGCTATGTTCCCATCATTAGTGCTGCCGAATCCAGGCTTCGGAAAATCGACGATTTATCATAATTGCGTACGAAAACCCTTCTCAACAACCCTCTTGTACAATCCGCTTTTCTTCCTCAGTACGTACTCGCCATTTTCTTGATTTTCAGCTTGTAGGACAAATGTAAACAGCAATCGAAAAAACGTATCCACCCATGAAATGTAGATAACCCGAACTTGAATCAAATCATGCATAACATTTATCATAAACTATATGGATCTAAAATAACTGCTCTACTTTGTTACGGACACCCTATATATGCTAAGATCGGTATTAGTTCCTTATTGTACGTACTGAACATCCGCGAGGGGTAGCGCGCTTCGTACCCGTTCAAGCGATGTTCAAACAGCCAAAACTACATTTTACATTACGAAGGCATTTGGAGATGCATCCGATAGCTGATAGACTAACCTAAAGCCCCCAACATAGATAGTTGGCAGATAATGGACGATAATATACTTTTTCTCTATATGGACGTAGAAGTACAGAAAATCATATCGTTTTCGCGAGGGTACCGAACACGGCCATATTTTAGGCAGATAAATATGAATTTTCAATTTAACTAATACAGAAATTTCTTCTAAATACCTCTAAAGGTAGAATCCATTTTTAAGAATTCAAATTGGTTGTTTCACTGTTGAGATTTATAATTTTGGAGATTGGTGTTTTTGCTCAGTATTCTCGCGCGACGCGTGCACTCTTCACGAAGGCCGACTTTGAACTAAAGAAGCGAGCCAGGTATAGAAGGCACGATCTCAATCTTTCATCTTTGAATGCACCTATCATTTTTCTAACCAACCCACTAGTCAAATTCCCAAAATTCAATTTTCACTTCTTCGATTTATGGCCACGATCTCGGGGTCTCGTCCCACTGTGCGCTGCAACCAAATTTCAATACCTCTGTGACGTCATGGGATGATTTTTCTTAAAGTCTTTTCTTTCCGAAAAATTTTTGTTCCTGTATCCTCAACACTCACATCGCATGTCTTCTCTAATCCTTCTTTCTTTACCAAAGCGTTATGCAATCACTTATTTATCAACACAACATGACAACCAACAATCGTTAACAGATCAACATTTCAAAGCATACATAATCTAGCTAATTTAAACAAACAAACAGCATTAAAAGAAAAAAGAAAATTTAATTATGAAATAAAAAATGACATGACGTTACACGGTCTCCTAACATAGTAAACTACCTTGAATCGCGCCCGGCGACCATTTCAAATAATCCAACGCAAACTTTCAAGCGAACCACGTATCTCTTGGAAGTGCTTCTAAAGACGAACACAACGTATTCCTTATCGACCGGCATCGAACCCAGGACCATTTCGAGCGAGGTCTTTCCACTAAGAGTGGCATAAAATATCCTTACAAATGCCAAACGATACGAAGAATTTCAGGCAAATATAAATTCGACAATTTGCTTAAAATGTGTTTGTAATTCCTCCAATCCCTGGCATCGAACCAAGATTCAATTAGAGAAAGTACGACATCGTTTTGATAAGTTTTCAATGATTTCCATCTACGGGTTATACCGGGTTACATATCATGGTCGCTGTGTAAAGATAAACGCAAAAATCCCATTTGAAAAACATATTTTAGAGAAGAAACACTTCTAAGATTTTTTCTCGTATTTGTTGCGCAAAACGTAATATTTTAGAACAATTAGAGATTTTACATAATAAGAAAAAAAATTAAGTAACAAATATTTACCAATTCAATATTTCCTCTTTTCTCGATTCTCTCCATTCCCTTGTTTAGACATTGTAACCTAAAATTGTTGTGTGTGCATTCGTGTGCTCCCGCGCTGATTAAAAGTTTTTCGATAAGTACGCGAATGAGAAAGCGGACGTTTGGAGTGGATGATTGCCAACCTTTGGTTCATTCTGATGTAAAAAACGGATTTCTTCTCGTCATAACTGCCTCATTCGCCGATGCTCGTTCGTCATTTGTAAGGATTACCGCTTGACTATTTGCCAACACCATCGCTCAGTATTCGTTGTCACTCGTTCGTGTTTTGGAAGTGGGTTTTTTGCTGAACTTGGGTTTTCTGTTCGCCATTCGAAGTCGGGATGGAATCGACGCCCATCGCTTTTGAAGATGTACCTGATGACATTTGCTGAAACTGGAAGTGTTTCCTATTAAATCTTCTGGAACCTTCAGTGTTTTTTCTTCGAATCGATTGATTGCTTTATTACATGCACGTACTAACGTTGCTCTTGACATTTGAGCCTGCTAAATAATTTCTCTGTATTCGAGTGTATAAAATTTCTCATTTGCATGATTTTTCTTATTCGATGAGCCTCTGAAACATAGTTCTGATTTTTCTCTTTTTTTAATTATCCTTTACAGAAAGTAAAGGATAATCACAACAGATAACAATACGATCCTGGATCAGCGGACAGTTTCCCCTTTTGCTTTACCGTCTATTTCTACGAAAACTTTCTATTTTACTTTTCCAATTTCTTCTTCGATGTTATCATTTTCTTGATTGAAAACCAACGACGCTGAAATTAAAATGAGAAAGCCGATATTTCTCTGTTTTACTTATGATAATTTTTGTTGCTTCCTCAGGATATCGAGCACTGTTATTACCATGGGACCGTAAAGGACTACCCTGGGGCCACAGCTGCCTTCCACACGTGCAATGGAGTCTCTGGTGTCATCCACGTCGGCAACGAGACCTTTGTTATTCATCCATTTTACGGAGGGGACCTCTCGGTGAGTGGTTCCTTTCAGCTGTTCGGGTCTCATTTTGATATTTTTAACGCAAGAACAGATTTATTCTACATAAATGTTTAAAAGTGTCGTATCTAACAAGGCAATAATGATAATAATTTATTAGGTCTTTCCACCCGATTATGAAGTCCTCTTACACATCTTTTTTCACGTTACTTGTTTGCCAAAATATTGTGCAAGAAATGCAAACAACAGTATTATAGGCATCCATGTCCAAACTAGTCTTTACCTATACATACATGGTTTTTTAAATTTTAATATTAATAAGGAAATTATATAAATATATATATTGTAACAAAATCGATCCTGGTCACGGTACCAAATGTAACAAATCGATCCTTGTCACGGCAGCAAACGTAATAAATCAGCCCTCGTTAACGGCAAATCGTCTTCCTTTATTTCTGAAGACAGAAAAAAAAATTCAATACAGTGGAATATAGTAAGTTAAGTGCTTCTTGGGAGCCCCTCGTCCTTATGGTCCCCTTCACTGCCTTCCGCCGCCTTCTCTCTGTGGCCTCCTCTTGCCTTCTTCTTTCTTCAACAGCCCCCCGTCGTCTCATTTTCTGCCCTCTGGCGTCCAAATGTCACATTACACAAACAAAACACACGCGGAAATCGCAGCACTGAATTTCTAAATCATCACACAAAAATTTAAACACAAAATACAATTTAGAAATGGGGATTTCTGTTACATTGCCCCCCTAATTTTTTAATACAAAAAAGATTTTTTTTACTACAAAAATATTACCTTTTATTTTACAGAAACTCAACAAATAAACAAACAACAAGGTAGCAGGTTAAAAAAAGAAAATAAGATGGTGTTAAATTGCCGAAATTGTGAATCCCTACAGCCGTTCACAAGATGACAAGCATTTTGGGCGATTATACGAGATATACGGAACGGTCCCGAATATAAATGGAAGAATTTGCGGAACAATTGAGTTTTAGAGTCTGAAACTTTAGGCATTATTAATAATACGGAGTCTTAAACCTTAAACGAGGTAATTTTTGTTTTCTGGTATTTTTTTCTTCTACCTCCGGCTTTGAGTAAATTACGTAACGTAATAATTTTGACTTCGTGAAACTTATTTCGTAGGTCTTCGACGCGCGGCGGTTCCTCCCTTTCAGGCACAGTAACGCCATTCAATGTTCGCGCTTCTAAACAAATTCGCACTCGCCCGTCCTTCCTTTTTACGACAACCAATGGGTTAATATAGGAACGGTTGGCTTTAGAGATGACTCCCAATTCCAACATTGAGATAATCTGTTCATCAACAAGACTCCTCCATGCAAATGGGATGGGGTACGATTTTACTTTAAAATACGTAGAGTCAGTGACACGAATACGATAGGTTTGCCCCTTTGCTAATCCGGGTCTATCGGAAAAAAATTCGCGATATTTAAGCAACAATCGAAACAACATTTTCTTTTGACCGTCCTCTAAAACTCCGGATGCGGCCGCAGCTTCCTTTAGCTCGGTTTCGGTCGCATAGCAGTCTTTTTCGCCGAAATCGGCCAAAAAACATTATTACACATTATTTCCGAATTCTTTCTAGCCAAAATAAATTCTCCAATTCGAACAACGCGCCTTCCAAAGTAGATAACAACCTTATGGCGATTTAGCCAATCGTTTCCGAGAATCATAGGTTTTACTAGATATCTTACAGTCAACACGGGGATTTCAAATTCACAGCCCTCAGAGCGCGTACCAAAGACCTCGCACGTACGCAAACAGCGTTAAAAAATACGTCGCGGGCTCGTCGAGCGCCCGAGAAGACGCGCCACCGGCAAACTTTATGTTTTCAAAAAAGGTCATCACACCTAATTCAAACGGGCCCAACGGGAAGAGGGGTATTATTTTTCAATGCCTCCCGGACACCCCTCTGTTAGAATACGCGATGTCGGTGAGAAAACTAGTTGGCGGAGGCGAGAAAATAACCCACGCTAACCGTCTCGCCAATCAGAGAATTTGCCTATACCTTGCGAGCGAGGCCCTAGCCACGGAATTTCTGACGGCGCACGGCGGCATCGCCCTAAAAAACACGTGGGTTCCTGCGAGACGCATGATCACCGTCTCGCAGAAAATCTATCTCAGCAACGTCTTGCCGGAAATCCCCAACGACGTCATCACGGAGCTGATGTCCGAGGCCGGAAGGGTGGTGTCGCCCGTTTACAACTTGTAGATGGGTTGGCGATCAGAGGGGTACACAGGAATAACATCTTGGAGGCGGATGGTCCACGTCGTGCTGCGGGACGGTCTCATACTTCCCGAGTCCTTCCTGGTGGACTTCGGCGGCACACCGCACCGGATATTCGTCCGCGTCGACGACAACCGCTGTTTCCACTGCAGCGTGGCCGGCCACATCGCCAAGGACTGCCCGCAGATGAAGCAACAGGAGGAAAACGTCGCGACCAGCCAGCGCGACCCTCCGACGCTGGAACGAGGCGACCACCGCGGCGGCTCGCCTCCAGCAGCGCCAACAGCCGAGCCACCCACCGCTCCGGATAGCGAGACTACGCTCGACACTCAAGATGCGCCCGCGATCATGGAAGTTGAAGAATTACCGAATAGTCAACCTCCCGCCGCCACCAAGAAGACCCCCTCTCCCTCCAGGCCCTCGCCAGATCCAAGGGGGCGAAGCCCAAGCCCACCACAACGGGGCCCGAGAAAACCTGCCCTGAAACATCAGCGGCGGTCGGGCCGGTCAAGCGTAAAACTGCAAGCAAGTCCCAGCCAAGTCACTATTTTTCTCTTCTCGTACAACCCTAAGCGTAAAACTGATGCGACCCTCGAGCGGGACTCCCAGTCCCCGCCTGGGAAGAGCCCGAGCAGCAAGCAGTTGAAGACCGACGCGGCTGCGGGCGGCGACGACGAAGGTCTCAAGCAGATCGCGAGTTATTACTGCGCCAACCCAGGGGTACCGGCTATCACGTACCTCAGCGTGCGGAGATTCTTGCAGGAGGCCAAGAGCCACAACGAAGTGGTGAGGTTCGTGAAGGACTCCTTCGAAAACCTGGAGGACCTCACCGCGCTGCTGGCCAGACTCCTGCGAGACAGGGCGATCAAGGACCCAGCCCTGAAGATGAGGGTCAAAAGGCTCGTGGCCAGACTCCGAGACTCGGGGTCTGACTAACGGGAACGCCTCCACCTCCATCCCCTACAAACATGGCGGGCGACGGAGCATTTGGGGAGAAGACGAGTCTCTACGTATTGTCGATAAACGTCCGATTGGTGAGGGGTAGACGGAAGTGGGCCCAGATGACCGCGGTCCCGAATACCTTGGTTGTCGTATTGCTGCAGGAGGCCAACACCACAGAGGTGCCCGCTCCACTCCGCAATCAGGCACCGGCATCGCGATAAGGAGAAGCGTACACGCAACCGTGGGAGAACCGTAGATAGTGTTCGCGAGGCACGCGCTCGCGGTCACTCTGGACCTGCCGGAGCGCTCGGGAGGAACTTCCATCCTGCTCCTCTCCGTGTACGGCTAGCACGAGTAGAGGCTGGCCCTCTCCTCGTCGACGCCCTCAGGGACCAGACCAGGGAGGTGTTTCCGTCACGCCGCCTTTGTCGTGATGGGGGGCGACTTTAACGTCACCCTCACCCCCGGCACGGACTGGTATTCGGGCAGGGAGAGGCACCCAGCCTACGCCGCCGGACTGCGCTCGCTCGTGCGAAACTTCGACCTGGTCGACGCGTGGTCCGAAATGAGGCCCGGAGAGGCGGGCTACACTCACGCCTCCGGATGCTCGCGAGCCAGGCTAGACCGATTTTACGTCTCTGAGGATAGAATCTACGCGGCAACGAAGATTTCCACGATCCACTCCTTCACCGACCACAGAGCCGTCTCCTTGACGATACCCCTCAGATTCGAGCGGTCGAGGCGTCCCTATTGGCGCTTCGACAACGCACTGCTCGAGGACGAGGCGTACGTCAGGCACGCTTTAGAGCTCGTCCGAGCCCTCTGTCAGGAAAGACGCGACCCCGAGATGGATCCACTCTCGAGGTGGGAACTCGTGAAGTCGGAAGTGAAGGAGCACGCCATCGCCTACGCCGCCGACAGGAGAAGGGGAAGGGCGGGGCCCGAACAGACTTCGCTTCTGCAGGAGCGGGCCAACGCCATCGTGGCCAGGGCCAGTTGGGAGTCGATTGCCGCCAACGACCGCCCTGCCGCCGCTCATGTCGCTCGCTGGGCGACCATAACGTCGCCGAAACCGCTCGGCAAGCTCCGCATCGACGGGCGGACCGTCGAAGAGCTCGCGGACTTCGCCCAGCACGTTCGAGAGTACTACCAGGAGCTGTTTAACCCTCCGGACGACGTCGACGTGGAACGGGACGACTTATTCCGGCCCCTCGACCGTCTGCAAGACGTTAACAGAGAGCGACTGGACCTACCCCTCTCCGAGGTTGAACTACACGAGGCGCTCAAAGCGCTGCAGAGAGGCAAGACCCCCGGGATCGACGGTCTCACCCTGAAGCTCTACCCCGCCTGTGGGATGTCCTGCGTCTCCCCTTCGGCCGGATGGTGGAAGCGGCACAGCAGAACGGAAGGATCCCCAGGACGACGAGGACGGCGGTCGTTGGACTCCTGCCCAAGGGCGGCGACGCCCTGGACATCGGAGGGTGGCGACCGAAATCCATCATGACGGCTGACTGAAATCGTCGCCAAGGCGATCGCCAACCGCGCCAGAACAGTCATGCCCGCCCTCACGTCGTGGGAGCAGAGTTACTGCGTCCCGGATCGCACCATTTTCGATCCGATCGCCACCATCCGTGACGTCGTCCGCCTGAACAACCGAAGGCACCAACCCCTCGCGATACTGTCCTTGGACCAGTCCAAGGCGTTCGACAGGGTGAGGCATCGTTACCTCTTCGCGGTTCTGGCGGCGATGGGAAGAGAAGTGCCGGGGTTGTGGTTCGGCCGATAGACCGCCCGAACGGACCAACTGCTCGGAATCTAGTGGCGTCGCGACGGCGCCAAATTCATCAGCTGCTACGTGGACAGCTGTCCACGGGCCGAGAAAACAGCCGTGTAAGACGAAACCAACCGAAGGATAGACACCGCGACAACCCGGTGGAAACCGAGGATCGCGTCCATGTCCCTCCGCGGCAGTGTTCTCGCGATAAACCAGTTCGTCGCCCCTAAGACTTTGTCCAAACGTTCACCCCGTCCGCGGCCGCCATCAAGGAGATCCAGCGTAAACTCGTCCGTTTCGTCTGGAACGGGCGTAAGCACTGGGTCTCCGCAGACAAACTCACGGCGCCCGTCGACCAGAGGGGGCTTGGATTAGTGGACGTGGAGAACAAAATCCTGGGTTTCCGTTTCCTCACGGCACAGAGGTTGCTCCTCCACGGGGACACGTCCACGTGACAACGCGTGTCCTCCGCGCTCCTCAGCGACATGCTGGCTGTTCCGTACATCATAAGCTCCCTGTCGGACAACAGACCGTTCCGGGAAGTGGCGCACTCGGACGGTTACCACCAGTCCGTGGCCCGAGCCTGGAGGCTACTCCGGCCGAGGCGTTCTCGGTCACCGAGCGGCCAGGAACCAACGTTTCGTCAGCGCCCTCTCAAAAACGGAGCGAAGACTGCCTCTGTCGAAAAGAGAGGTGTACAAGGAGTTCCTCCACCTCCGCAACAGGGTCGTCTGGCCATTCAGGAGCAAGAGGGATGAAGAACCGATGAGGTAGCGAGAAATTAGGGCTTGGCCGACCCTCGGACACCACGCCGACGCGGCCTAGCGATTCGCCAACGGCGCCTGGGCGGACGCCGTATTCCTCCACCGGGCCGGAATCAGGCTGGACGGGCTCTGCCCGTGGTGCCCAGACGAGGTCGGGGACGAACGGCACCTGCTATTCGGCTGCCAAAAGTCCAAGCCCGTCTGGGGGCCGTGACCGGTGCGATCAAGCGGATCACCGGGAGGGCAGTGATCCTCGTCAGAGATCTTTACGCCGGCCTCAAACCTACAGGCACCGCCGACAAGCGACGTTGCGCCCTCTCGAACTTCCTCATCAACCTCACGAAAGGCGTCGTGTATAAAGAGTTGACGTTGTACATGCGAGGCAAGAGGGCGCACGTCGACTACCTCGTCGCCTTCAGCAACGCCCTCAGGAGCCGACTAGTGTCGGAGGGCGGAAGAGCGAATTTGAACGGAACCAAAGCGGCACACATCAGGTTCTGGGCGCAGGGGGGTTACCTGCTCGATCCCGAAACGGGCGGCTTCAAAGAGTCGTGCAAGCTGCTGGCACCGTCATCGCCATCATCATCATCATCATCGTCGGCGTCTCACGCACATGCGCACGACACTCACGAGCACTAACCACACCAGCACACGGTTAGGTATCAGACTCTGGGATAGGGTGGGGGGCTCGGGGACTGGGGCAGCTGGGCAGGGGCGTGGGGGCTAGGAAGGTAGGACGGTCCGCACTGGGAGGAGGTGCGGGCAAGGGGCCCGCACCGCACCGCCCCATTCACGCCAGACGGCCGTTTTGGAGCAATTTGTACACTCCCTACCTGGGATAAAATAATAATAACACACACACGAGTAAAAGTTATATAAGTGATATGAATTTCAAGTCGATGTCATATCGTAAAGGTCCTCAAAAGAAAAAAAAGGGATTGAAAATATTCTTAAAAATCGCCGCAATTTTTTTAAATAGGAGAAATTCTCAGTAAGTTGAAGTCAAACTCACGCACATTTGGTGAAAATTTTATAGATATAATTAAAGAAGAGCGCGTTTTCCGGGACCTCATTGAATTTGAATTCCCTATCCTATAGGGATTTAGCTGAAAATATTTTCGAAAGTATATCATAAGTAATTTGAAATTCCTGCCATACGTTCCAATTACTAGAGATGCCTGGTGTCGAACCCAGGATCTTTTGAAAGAGGCGAATACACATAACGCCTTGATAGAAATAAAATCTATTTAATTCAAATGTTGAAGTGGAGGTATGTCCTAAAATAAGACAACGTGATATAAATGCATTGGATAATATAAATGACTCACAGAGATCGAACCAAAGACAGTGAGTGAAACCATAAACAGCGTCTATGCAATTTATTAATGATCTCCATTCATATGCTTGGTTTCAAGTTTCCATGCTATCGGGAAAGGGGTCAAAAATATCTTAAAAATCGTAACAATTTCTAATTTAAAAGACGCCTGGTATCGAGCATAGTAATTATTAGCAGATGTAAATAAATTTTAGGACTTGGACTTATTTACTGCTAAGTTTGAAACCGATATCTTACCGGAGAGGACCTAAAATAGGATTGCGTTAGCCCCATTAGAAAGATATCTCGTAAAAAACTCTCTGGGATCGAACCAAGGAAAACCAGAGAAACGTTAAATAGTGTACATAAAATAAATTCATTATCTCTATCTACATGCTGAGTTTTAAGTTGCTATGTTATCGGGAAGAGATTCAAAAAATCTTAAAAATCGTCGCAATGCAATTTAAATGGGAGAATATTTGCCCTGACCTAGCGTCGAACCAAGGATAATTTCTGTAGAAGGCTTTGTAGTTTTCGTCGGATATTCACTGCTTCCAGCGATTTCTCGTATTTCGGCTCTTTACTTTGCCGGGAAGTGTCTCAAATATTTTCTAAAATTCCCGCAATGCATCCTTATGAAAAATATCGGGACTTCGGGGCCTTCTGGCATCGACCCATGACACTGAGGCTCCAAGCTTTTTTTCTGCCGGTTACACGTTATGGGCAGTACGTTATAAAAATTTCAAGTCAGAGGTCAGAGGTCTTTGTGGAACATGGTTTGAATTTTGATTCCCCATGAATGAGTGAGTGTGTATAAGGTGATTCCGGGAGAGATGCTCCACCTAAGGAGAAAACTTCATAACAATGACTTAAGTGATAACAAGAAGTGAAACTTCGTGATATAATATAGCATTTATTTGTTATTAACAGCATCTAAACAATTTTCTTTAAAATCATTTTCATCTAAAATATTAAACATTTTCTGCATTCGTGCATTTCGCCATCTTTCCCGAGTGTCCGGATGAGACGCCTCTGTGGGAGAGATGTCCCATTAGCTTAAACTACATTTAATCTGAAAGGCGCTTTTTATATGACAAAATTGTTGTATTTAACTTGAAATTAGAATCTAAATAAGCGTTTAAGTTAACTTTAAAACGAATTTATATGTTTTATTTGCAAAAATTTAGCCAAAAATGGTAGAACATTTAGAGAACAAAATAAATTTAAAATTATATTGAAAGTTGCAATTGGTATGAATTGGGGTTAGAATAAACCCCTTCGATATGCGCGAAGAGAACTCCTAACGGGAGTTGGTTGTGAAGTTAAAAGCCCATTTCATATCTTTTCCAGTTAATTCCTCAGATATGCGAAGGTATGAATGTGGGCTACATTATATACAACATATTGTGGTTTTAACCGAAAAAAAATTTGTGACGATTTTGATGTTTTTCGAAATTTCGAAACTTGGAGGAAAAATTTCTCACCGAAGATATGTTTTTATTTCGAAAAAAATGTATATTTGTAATGTGGGTGTGCCACTTTTGCCGGGTATTCCATTTTGATCAGAAAGAAAGTGGCAAACGCTCCACCCTAGTGCTTCCTTAACAATACCTCATTTTTTGATCGTCCATAAAATGCAATGGATGGATTTAAATGGACCGTGGATTTAATTTTGAATTTAAATCAAAATGTAGACTAGCGAAAGTGCCCGTTGAAATTCAACGGGGATAGTAAGTAAACATATACGAAGTCATCCTCTCCTACGATTTTAGCAGCTAATAGTTGACCGGTAGAAGACCCTCCCAGCCCTTAGGTAGATGACTTTATGGTTTGTACATTGGTTTGCATTAAAGATTTTATCTAGGAAAATGGATTGAGAACGAAATTTATGATGTTTAGATAGTATATAAGTATACATATACTTGTAGGTATTTCATTTGTATGCATTTAATATCAATAAGTATACGGTTATAATGGCTCTTATACGATTGCAGAAAGCCAAGAAGTTTTACAGACCCTAATTTGTCCAGAGCACACCTTTACTGATAGATTCCAACACTACATGCCTCTCATTTCTCCCATTCTACCGATACATAATTATGAGACAATATTAAAATCCTCTAGAGTTTAAATCTCCTGTACGCATACTTAGTGTCATTTTGGAAAATCTCCAACGCTTATATGTGCGTAAATCACACACACTATCGTCATACAAGGTTACAATAATACTAACTAAGATACGTAACCTAACTAACGTACTGGTAGAAAGTCTAACATACTAAAATATTGAAATTTTGATGGCCACTTTTCAAAATCACGGTTATACCTTAGTGAAACACTTCCATTAAAAACATAGGTAAATTATATTATTCATTCATGATTAATTGTGCTAATCAATAAGTTAATGACAATACTCGTATGTATGCTAGTAACTATGTCAAATTCGTGAACCTGAGACTGAGTTCTGCATATACTTCATCAGTAATAAATGCAATAATTAAATCAGTAACTTAAATCGGCAGTTCTAAACTAAATTCATTTCACTTCCAATTTGTAACTAATTATAACCATTTAAATTATCTGAACCATAAAAATACTTCACAGCACCCAACGCATGTGTTATGATTTACATAAAATAAAAATCTGATGTGACCATCACATGACTTTCTCCTTATATAAGATGTAAATATTTATCTACGACAGTAATTTCAAACTCTATATTCCATCTAAACTTGGAAGATGAGTGATTAATTTATATATTGTTATCTTTTATGTCACAAACGTTATAAATAATGTTTTTCGGGACATGCTCGATGAAAAACGATGAATTTCGTCTTTCGCCCATATAGCCCAGAGCGCCCACAAAGTACATCATCAGCAACTTCCGGTTTATCAGTATTTCCTGAATAAATCCTAAACAATCAGTGATACAAAAATATGTTTCATACTAAAGTTATAGTAAATTACATGTTCTAAAACATTTAAAAATAATAGTATATACCTAAATATCATATTTATGGAGATATTTTGAAAACCGGAAATGAGCTTTGAAGAATGAAGATCGACTTCCGGTTGACCGATTTACTCCAAAAACTAATCAACTCTAACGACTGTAATAAAAGTACTAAATATGAAATTTGGTGTTGATCAAACAAATAGTTTTCATGTTAGAGCGCCCACAAAGTACATAATCATCTTCTTCCGGTTTATCAGTATTTCACGAATAACTCCTTATCAACTGGTGATACAAAAATATGTTAAATACAAACGTTATAGTAAATTACATTATCTAAAACTTTTATAAGTAATACAATTTACGTATACATCATATTTATGGAGATATTTTGAAAACCGGAAATGCGCTTTAATGAATAAAGCTCGACTTCCGGTGGACCGATTTACTCCAAAAACTAATCAACTCTGACAGCACACACCGCAGTACTATATATGAATTTTGGTATTGATACGACTAATAGTTTTCACGTTAGAGCGTCCACTATCACACACACACACACACACACACATACACACAGACATCATTCCGAAAATGGTCAAAACGTGTTCTACGGACCCCAAAACATGTATTTCCGTTGAAATCTCGAAGTCGATTTTTTTCATGAAAACAATACTTTCTCTATACTTCGTATATGGAGAAAGTAAAAAGGCAATGTCACGAGAAATATCTGTTTAAAGGAAACAGACAAATCTATTTAAAATATTTTGAGGATTTACAACCGAAAATACCACTAAACAAACTTATTTTTCTGTGATAAACCAACTGAGGCTAAAAGCTTACTCTAGACATTTCCGCCCTATATTTTCTTTACATCCATGATACATTGCGGTTAAAGATACTTTTAAGAGTTAAATACCAATTACTGCTTAAATATCGACCTTAATACGTTTTGATAGAGTTTAAGTGAAGATTTTAGTCAAGGTTGACTCTAAATATATGTTATAATACCGGACCTAAGTTTAAAAAGTCAGTTTTTACTTGTACATAATTCCGTGTCATGTAATTGATAGTGACAACAAGTTATAAATCTTATCACATTCATATATTTTTTTATTATTTTAATTCTATAAATAATTAAACATATTTACGCCTTACCTTTTCAGTCAGGTGTGATCTATTCAATATTTTGCTACTTCATCACTTTTAATTCAACACCTCAAATAGAACAAATACCATAATAAAAGACGTTCTTTTGCTGAATCTGATCATTTTCATTGACTGCGGAAAATACGATGTTGGAAATAGATATCCTTCATAATTCAAGTCAAAATATAACATTAAAAAATCTGATTTGGCCAAAACATGACTTTCTCCGTATTTATTGAAAACAGAAGCCTATGCCGGTATTATATAAATAACTCCAAAACAATGAGTGTTACAGGAAAATGTTTCAAACAACATTTGTAGTAAAATACATTATCTATAACTTTGATACATAATTGTATATACCTAAATTTCATTCTGACAGAGATATGTATGAAAAACTTCCATTTCTGGATAAACAATAACTTCCGGTTAACCATTATTGAAGAATAACTCCTAAACAATCAGTGTTAAGAAAAAATGTTTCGTACAAAAGTTGTAGTAAAGTACATTATCTATAACTTTTGTAAACAATTGTATATACCTACATTGCATTCTTACAGAGATATTTAAGAAACGAAATTTTGTACCGGATAAACCGCAACTTCCGGTTAAGCGATATTCACCAAAAACTAATCACCTCTTGGCATTGTTAGGAAAATACTAAATATGAATTTTGAAAATGATCGGATAATCACTTTTTAAAATAGAGCGCCCACATACTTTTTTACCACAGACAGACACAGACAGACATGTTCGGGAAATTAGCGAAAACGAGCTTTATGGGCCCCAAAACATATATTCCCTTCGAAATCTGGAGGTCGAATTTTTTTGCGAATACAATACTTTCTCTATACTTTGTATAGGGAGAAAGTAAAAAGGTCCTCAACTTACCTGGGAGTATACAAATAATCTTTAGATTTCACAAAAGCTAATTTAGGTGACGCGCTAACACCAAATCCGCGTAACCATCTCTAAATAGTTGCGTTGCTATTGAAACGAATACCGTTCCCGAGTGTTCCGCAGTTGCACCACGTGTCAAAGATCGGCAAGCCCAATGAGTGTAACCATGAATTGTTTACCGGTTGTGGTAACAAGTAAATAACCATTGTTGGACGTCGTACGAGGTAGCCATTTTTCTCGGATAGACGTTCCAGAATCGAGTGTTAAATAAAAACATAACATTGGTGTCAGAAGTGGGATTAACAAATAATTTAGTGTGAATCTCTGTTTGAGAAAGAAATGGAAACAACTAAAGTGACTCTGGAGCAGTTGAAGCTGAAGGATCTGACGAGGGAACTCGAGGAGCGCGACTTCGACATCGGCGGAAACAAGTCCGCTCTTCAAAACCGCCTTCGCCAAGCGTTGCTGGAAAATGGCGATAATCCGGATACTACCCTTCTCGAGTTGGAAGGAAATATTTTTGCCGTTTTGAAGAGACTTTCTATTATGGAGGTAAAGATCGCCGAAAGTTCTCGAATTTTGAGAGAAGAACTAGAACTAGAAAATTCGAGAAACTTAGGGGTAAAAATGAACGATAATGCTCGAAGCCTGGAAGTGAAATTCAGAGATGAAATATTAAAGGAAACCGATGAGTTTCGGAAAGAAATGGAAAGTTTGGACGCACGGATCGAAGAGTGGGCGGGGAAGCCCCTGCGTATGCAGCCTGTTCAACAACCATGAGAGATCACTCAGGTTGCAGACGCCAACATTTGATGGCAAAACTCCCTTCGCGCGTTTGAAAACGTAGCGGAAGCCTATAGCTGGACGAAAAAAGAAAAAGGGTTGGCACTGAAGGGTTCGCTACGTGATGATGCTCTAGACCTCATCCAAAACCTTACCGCCGATGACTACCGAAAGACTACGAGCTGCTAGAGCAGCGTCTGGAGGAGAGATATGGTAACAGACACCTGAAGCTGGTCTACCGCATCAAATGGAAGCACCGCAAACAACGATCCAACGAAAGCCTTCCAGAATTCGAATGCGCCATAGTTTGGTTAATCGACCTGTCATATCCAACGCGCCCGGCCGAATATCTGGAAGATATGTCGAAAGACGTATTTATCGACGGTCTCAAGGATCCCGAAACAGCAACAACAGTAAAGATGGCTCGTCCGAAGACATTAAGAGATGCGTTAGCGATAGAGCTGGAGTTCGAAATCACTAAGCAAGCATCACACGGGTCTAGTAGGGTGCGAACGGTGACAGAGGACAGCATCGAGGAAGTAGTGCGGCGAGTAACGAAGAGCCGTAGGTCGTTTCATCCGCGATGTTGGAAATGAGGTGAACTGGGGCATCTGATGAGCAAAAGCAACAGGCACCGGAAGACAGAAGAGGAACCAACGCCGGCGGAAAAACTGAATTTGGGTCGGTGAGATGGGGCAAACGTCGACCCAGGACCACCATGCCCCGAAGAATCCAATTATTGTGGCAACCGTTAACCCAGGATCCGGAAGTGTTTGCGTCGATACGCCAATCGACGGAAAACCTTGTGTCTTGCTGGTAGACATGGGCGCGATTAGGACCATCATCCGGCCCGATATTATTGGGAGCAAGAGGGCAATCCCAACTGGATTGCGACTGCGAACGGCTACTGGTGCTGCGGTTAATGTGCATGGGGAAATGGACATCCGTCTGGCAATACGATCGACTATCGTGAATCACCGTTTCCTCGTCGCTGACATAGAAAATTGCGTGATCCTAGGGATGGACATCATGGGCAGTTGTGGTTTCCAATTGGATCTCAAGCGCGGAGTATTGAGGGTGGACAACGAAGAAATTATCTTAAATCCTAATGGGTTTCGATACGTGCAATTCTCTCCGAGGATACAATTAAAAAACCTCGGAGGGAAACATTCGTGATGGCGCAGTTAGAAGGAAGTCCACAGTGCGGAAGAACCATTATGGTCACATGGGCACATGTCGGTCGCGGAATTCTTGTGGCGAAGCAAGTGATCACTGCTGAAGATATAGCTCCGATCAGATTGATGAACATCAATTCTCACCCTGGGAAATTGGATAGAGACGCTATATTAGGAAATTGTGGAACCGTGTCGTCAATTCAGCATTAGATACGGACAATACCGACCGATTCTTCGACAAAGATCCCCCCAAAGTTAGCCAGCCTAATAGCGGATACGAGCAATGGCAGAAGTATGAATCAGAAGGAACAAATCAGGAACCTGTTCCTTAAATATCGAGATGTGTTCGATGTGGACGACGGAGTAAGAGGGAGATGCAACATCGTCCGACACAAAATCGACACAGGAGATGCGAAACCTATTCGTCAACCGCCTAGACGCTTGCCACTGGCGAAACGCGAAGAAGCAGAACGAGTCCTTGGGAAGATGAAAGACGAAGGAGTCATAGAGGCGTCAAACAGCCCATGGGCCTCTCCAGTGGTCCTGGTAAAGAAAAAGGACAGATCGACACGATTTTGTGTGGATTGCGGGCAACTTAACAACGTCACGCGGAAAGATTCCATTACCAAGGATCGACGATACACTGGAAACCCTGGCAGGGTCGAAGATAGTTTCCTCCCTGGATTTGAAAAGTGGATGCTGGCAGGTTGAAGTAGCCCCTGAAGATAAAGAAGACAGCGTTTACGCTCGGATCGGGACTATGGCAGTTTACAGTGATACCCTTTGGGCTGTGCAATGCCCCAGCGACCTTTGAGCGGTTGATGGAAGGCATCTTGAACGGGCTATCGTGGAAAACTTGCCTCGTGTACCTGGACGATATTAATGTGGTTGGAAAATGGTTTGACGACCACTTGGACAACGTGAGCAGCGTATTCCAGAGACTACGAGAGGCAGGTCTAAAACCGAGCTCGAAGAAGTGCTGTTTCTTGCGCCAACAAGTTCTATATTTGGGACACGTTGTGTCCGGAGATAGAATTGCGGTAGACAGTGAGAAGACAGAGGCCATTAGACGTTGGCCGGTACCCCGTGACAAACGCCAATTGAGAAGTTTCCTGGGACTGTGTACCTATTACCGACGGTTCGTGAAAGGGTTTGCGAACATTGCCAAACCACTGACAAGACTCACCGAGGAGGCCAGAAAATTCGAGTGGGGTCAGGACTGTCAAGATGCCTCTGCAGAGCTTAAGGATGCATTGACGACATCCACGATCCTTAGATATCCGAACGAACGGGGGAGATTTATCGTTGATACGGACGCAAGTAACTTCGAAATTGGAGAAATCTTGTCCCAAATCCAAGGCGGGCAGGAGCGAGTTATTGCTTACTTTAGCAAGACTCTCTCGAAAGCCGAACGCATGACCAGGCGTGAGCTGTTAGCCGTCGTGAAGTCTGTGGAACAATTCTACAAATACCTATATGGACGGAAGTTTCTACTGCGAACCGATCATGCCGCACTCAAATGGCTCTTTCAGTTCAAGAACCCTGAAGGACAAATAGCTCGCTGGATTAAGAGATTCCAGGAGTATAAATTCGACCTCGAACATCGGCCTGGCAAGAGCCATGGAAATGGTGAGGCGCTCTCAAAAAGACCGTGCCCTTTAGAGTGCTCTCATTGTCATCGAGCCGAAGAAAAGTCGGAGAGGGTCTGTAGAACTACCGTAGTCTCCGTAGAGTGGACGCTTCCTTCGTTACGACTTGGCCAGAGAAAGGACCCGGTCCTTAAGGAAATTCTGGTTTGGAAGGAAAAGGGGCAGCGTCTGCAATGGCCGGAAATTTCATCAGGCTCCACCAAACTCAAGAGCTATTGGGCGCAATGGGACTCGTTAGTGGTGGAAGATGGCGTTTTAAAATGGGTACTGGAGAACCAGGATGGAACGGAGCAGAGGCTGCAGCTGGTTGTTCCTTCAAGCAAGATCCCGGAAGTGTACGGCACCTTCACGGCATCTGGTGGACATTTAGGGATTAAGAAGACCCTTCAGAAAGTGCAAGAGCGATTCTACTGGGTGAACTGTTCGGACGACGTGAAGGACTGGTGTAGGATATGTACAACCTGCTTCGCCAGTAATTGGCCACAAAAACGTCCCAAGGCTCCAATGATACAGTACAACGTTGGGAGCCCATTCGAAAGAATTGCCATCGACATTGCAGGACCATTCCCAGTAACCGAACAAGGGAATAAGTACATCCTGGTCACCATGGATTATTTTACTAAGTGGGTGGAGGCGTATTCTTTCCCTAACCAGGAAGCAGGAACGGTAGCTGATGTGTTGGTCAAGGAGATGTTTTGCCGGTTCGGAGTACCCCTGGAGCTGCACTAAGACCAAGGAAGAAACTTTGAGAGTGATCTATTTCAAGTGTCTTCTGTCCTTTAGACAAGGACCACAGCCCTTCACCCCCAGTCCGACGGAATGGTGGAACGAATGAATCGCACTCTCAAGCGCTATTTGGCGAAAATGGTCTCTTCACACCAACGAGACTGGGACGAACATGTACCGTTCTTCCTAAGGGCCTACCGATGAGCCGTTCACGAATCGACAGGACAAACTCCAGCCAAAGTTCTCTTCGGGCGGGAACTCAAGCTGCCATTCGACCTGGTATTTGGCACCAGAACGGACGAAGACGTGGTAGGAGAGGATTGCGTCTCGAGAATGCGGAAAAAGATGGATGACATCCACGAGCAGGTGTGCGACCAGCTGAATATTGCCAGTGACCGCATCAAGGAGCGTTACGACCTCAACGCCAAGCAGGGCGGCTATCAAGAAGAAGACCAAGTTTGGCTGTACAACCCGCAGAGGAAACGTGGTCTGTCATCTAAGTTACAGACAAATTGGGAAGGCCCCTACTTAGTACAGAAGCGGATTAATGACGTTAAATACCGAGTAAGTAACTTACCAGCTGGAAAGCCGAAAGTGGTTCACTTTAATCTGTTGGCTCAGTACGTCGATAACCATGAAGAGGAGCGAGTCGCTCGAGTAGAGTCACAACTGTCGCTCAAAGATTTAAGAATGAGACAGGACTGCCGTTTTCGCAACGAGAACCAGGGATCAACCGGAATACGCTACCAGTTCCGGGACGGAACAGAACTAAGGAGGGGGCAGTGTAACAAATACCGGTCCCGAGTGTTCCGCAGGCGCACCACGCGTCAAAGATCGGCAAGCACAACGAGTGTAAGCATGAATTGTTTACCGGTTGTGGTAACAAGTAAATTGGACCATTAAACCATTGTTGGATGTCGTACGAGGTAGCCATTTTTCTCGGATAGACGTTCCAGAGTCGTGTGTTAAATAAAAACATTACACTATAAACAATCATGACGTTAAAATGGGCCTAAATTCTCGATATGGTTTAATGAGAAAATCAACAACCGCATTCGTCGTTAATGGGAACGGACTTGTTTATAACCTCAAAAATCTCTCAAATATTTCTTCTATTCTATCAAAATTTTTTTATATTTTATCAAAATACTGGCAATTTCTAATCGAAATCGATATTCCACGACCAAAATAAGAAACTTAATTTAATTTCCCTTATTTTGATGGAATTCTCGACTTTTAACAACGATTCTTTTTAATTTAATTTTGCAAAAGAAATAAGCCCTGCAACCGATAAAAGTGAAGTTTACGTGTATTCTTTATGGAACCTTATTATGGACTCCTGGGTACGAACCCGAGCCTTCTCAGTAATGGGAATAGTTTTCCTAAGCGTTTCTAACTTGTGGAAACGCAATGAAGTTTGTTTCGAATCTCTAACTCAAACCGTTTCTGAAATAAAGGGGGGGACTCTTCTCAAATTATATATAAGGAATACATACGTGATTAAAGTTAATTTGATACTAATAAGGCACATATACCGAAAGATAGCACTGGGGCAACTCTCCCGAGAAGAGGTGGGGCGTCAATCCTTTCAGTACGGGAGAGATGCCCTTACAGCCAGTGGGGCTACAATTTGTCTAAGATGGCCAGTCATTGCACCTGGATATTAGATGAACCTATAGCTACATGTTTTTGCCCTTTAATTCAAAATATTCAAACATTTAAACATTTAAACCGATGCCAACCAGAAACATTATATGCTATCTTATAACAGGGTGCAAAAAAAAACAGTACTTACTTGAATTTATGTTATAAAACTGCGTAAAAAGAATAAATCGTCGTGAAATTCTTGCTCATAGACAGGTGCATTCCAACTAACTGACGAACACCGGCAGTAGAGCAATCTTGTGGTTTTCCTTAAAAATACTACCCGGGTCTTCCTGGTTAACTTACTATGCAGCACAACAGTAGAGCACCATCTCTAACTATGTGTGAAAATTCAAGCACAAATATTGGCTGCAACTGCCTCAAAAGACGTCCTACTTTTCCCATATATTCCTTATGTTAGAATTTGTAATGTGCTCTGTCATCGAACCTAGAAACAGCTTGGGCTTATTTTATTTTTTTTCATAAACGAAGTTTTAATATACATTTTCTAGCTACGCAAGAACTACCTATTATTTCAATTAGTACATCAAAATAAATAATGAAAACTACCCCAATGTGTTTTATATGGCAGATATATTTACCACCAGGCATCGAACCCGGATTTTTCTGGTGATACTTCATATGCAGAACAACAGAAGATCACCATATCCAACTATATGTGAAAATTCAGGCAGAAATATTAGCTACAACTGCTTCAAACTACATCCTACTTTTCCCATGTATTCCTTATGAGAGAAATTTTAATGTGCCCCGGCATCGAACCAAGGAACAGTACGGTCTTACGTAAATATTTTTCAACAACAAAGGCTTAATATGTATCTTCCATATAAGCCAGAATTTCCTATCATTTCGATAAGTGCTTTAAAAAAATAATGAAAAACTACCTCAATGTATTTTAAATGACAGATTGTTGCATCGTCCTAGCATCGAACCCAGGATATTTTACGTAAAAGTCATTTATTTTTCAATAGATCATGACCATACATATAGGCTCCTACAGGTTTGTTACTCTACATATCCGGGAAGTATTTTTAAAAAATTCCGGAAAATCAAAGCAATGCATTTAAATGGAAAAAATCGGGACTTTGGAGCCCTCTGGAATTGAACCCATGACACTGAGGTTCAAAATCAAAAAACTTTTCTGGCGGTTACACGTTATGGCCAATATTTATAATATCTAACCCCATGCCGAATTTCAAGTTTCCATACCATCGGGAAAGGGTCCAAAAAAAATCTTAAAAATTGCCACAATACATTTTAAACGGCCGATTTTTGCCTTGATCTAGCATCGAATCATGGACAATATTCGAATGTGTCTTTTCGATTTTCGTTGGATATGCACGGCTTCTAGTGATCCTTAGAGTTTCAACTCTCTCCTTTTCCGGGAAGTGCCTCAAAAGAATTTCCGAAAATCCCCACCATGTATCTTTATGGAGAAAATCGCGACTTTGAAGCCCCTCTGGAATCGAAATTATGACACTGAGGTTCAAAGTCGGCTTTTTCCTGGAGGTTACACGTTATGGCCAATACGTCGTAAATATTTCAAGTCAGTGGCACTTGTGGAACATGCTTAGACTTTTGATCTCCTATATATATCTATCTATTGTATATAATTGCTTCTCAGGATTCATTCATATAGATAGCTATATAGCAATACGAGTAAAATGTAGCTTGCATACTGCAAGCAGATCGACAACACTAATTTTAAGTCGGCATCATATCGAGTGAGTCCTCAAAAGAAAAAAAAATGGATTGAAAATATTCTGATTATTCGCTGCAATTTATTCGTCCGGCATCTAACCCGGGTCTTCCTGGTGATACTTACTATGCAGCACAATAGAGGATCACCATCTCTAACTATCTGTGAAAATTCAAGCAGAAATATTTTCTGAAACTGCCTCAAACGACGTCCTACTTTTCCCTTATATTTCTTATGAGAGAAATGTTAATGTGCTCTGGTATCGAACCCAGGAATAAGTGCGGTCTTAGATTAGGTAGATTAGGTCTTAGATAGATAGATAGGATACTAATTCACAGGCTTAACGATAAGCGCCATTGACTTGAAATTTTTACGACGTATTGGCCATAACGTGTAACCGCCAGAATAATTGAGATTTTGAACCTCAGTGTCATTGGTTCGATTCCAGAGGGCCCCAAAGTCCTGATTTTTCCCGTTTAAATGCATTGCGTTGATTTTCGGGAATTTAAAAAAAATACTTTCCGGATAGGCAGAGAATTAAAACTCAAGGAGCCAATATATATGGTCATGATCTATTGCAAACGTAAATTACTTTTACGGAAAACATCCTGGGTTCGATGCTAGGACGATGCAAAAATCTGTCATTTAAAATACATTGAGGTAGTTTTTCATTATTTTTTTTAATGAACTTATCGAAATGATAGTAAGTTCTTGCTTGGCTAGAAGATATATGGTTAGAATTGGTTTAAGAAATACATTTTCATAGGACCATACTATTCATATGTTCGATGACAGAGCACATCAACATTTCTCTCATAAGGAATACATGGGAAAAGTAGGACGTCATTTGAGGCAGTTTCACCCAATATTTCTGCTTGAATTTTCACACTAATTGTAAGTTATAGGTGGTGATCTTCTATTGTGCTGCATAGTAAGTTCACCAGGAAGACCCGGGTTCGATGCCAGAGGATGAAATTGTAGCTTATTTTAAGAATATTTTCAATCCTTTTTATTTTCTTTTGAGGACCGTCCCGATATGATGCCGATATGAAATTAGTGTTGTCGATCTGCTTGCAGTATTTAAGCTACATTTTACAAGTATCTATCTATATAGTTATAAGCGTCAATATATAATAGATCCGGAGAAGCGTCTATATATAATAGATATATTGTGACGGTTTTTCTTTATTTGACACAAAAAAAAACAATGAATTTACTACACAGTCAGTGACAGTGCTTCACAATGCTTGCTGACCACCCGGTCTCCCCCTTCTCCGGCGCTGTCTTCTGTGGCCTCAGCTTCACCGCTGGCTTGCCCTTTTCCTCTGCGCTCCGCTGGTCCTTTTTCTCCGCGTACTTCGATCACCAAGTGGTCGTCCACCTTCTTCACGGTTATCTCCTCTGGGGTGAAGAGCTGCACAACGGTAGCGACTTGGAATCCGCACTTAACGACGTGTAACATTCCCCTTTTTTATTTCGGTCACCTCGCTTATATTTGAGTCCAATATGGCCACACGCCACTTCATCAAAACAAAAACAAATGCATAACACAAGGCAAAAAATCATACAATACAGGTAATAGAAAGAAAAATAAAACAATCAAAATATTGTTCAATAATCAAAATCCAATAATAGCATTCATGCTATTTCCTCACAATACATACACGCGAGTAAAAGTAGCTTGTATACTGCAAGCATACGTTTAAAGTATTTTGCAAATTTCTATTTGGTTTGTAAATTTAGAATATAGGAACCCAAACTTCTCAATATAAAATTCGATTATGTATCCAAGTGACCCTGTGTCGAACCCAGGACACTCATAAGATGAGATGTCGTTAAACTCTTTGCGATAATCTGACCGTTTCCAAAATTCCAAGTCTATTGCCGGGAATGTCTTCAAACGGAATTCCGTATTAGCGTGTAATTGAATTCTAAAATGCGAATGGCGTCGAACTAATGATCATAAGATAAAAGATAAACGGTGATTATAAAAAAAATATTATTTCTGTTAAAATGCTTGTAAACGAGCGAAAACGGTAAATGAATCGTAAAACATTTGAAATTCCCGCCACACATTTCAAATGCTGGAGCTGCCTGGTGTTAAAACTAAAACGTTTTTTGAAAACCTTTTGGGAGATGTGAATGCATATAACTGCTTGATAGGACTAAAAATTATTTAATCCAAATTGGAAGTCGATATCATAGCGGGAAGAGCCTAAAATGATATTCTGTTAACCCCATTTGAAACACATAGAGGAATATAATCGGCGCTCTGGAATCGAACCAAGTTTCATTAGGGAAACAGTAAACTGTGAATACGAAATTTATTTATGACTTCTGTTCATTCTCCGGGTTTTTTTTCAATGTTATCGGGAAGGGATTTTTTTAATATTAAAAATCGCCTTAATGTATTTTAAATAGAAGAATATTCGCCTTGACCTAGCTTCGAACCAAGGATACTTATCGAGGATGTCTTTGTGGTTTTCGTCGGGTTTGCACGGTTTCCAGCGATACCTCGAATTTCAACTCTCTTATTAAGTGCTTTAGAATCCCTAACCTTAGAAGTGCCTCAAAATAATTCCAAAAATCCGAAATGATAGAAGAACTGATTCCCAGCAGAAAATATACGAATAATATGATAGTCGTTTTTAAAGAAGGAAACTGAAGTGAAATATTTTGTAGTCGTCTTGATTATTGTGGAGGGAAAATTGAATGCTAAGATTGTTTACAGTCTAAATTTAAGTATTAAAAAATTATTCATATGCCACTGTTTTCTCTTTGCAAAACTATTTCTTAAATTATATAATGTGATCCCATTCCCCTACACTGTTAGATCTGACATTAAAGAGTTCTTTTGTTTTCACGCAAAATTTCAATTTAATCATACATCATAAATTTAATACAACAATAGATATAGAATTAAAATCTTAGAATGCATAAGAAGATGTGGAAAACAAATTTATCACGCCTTTTTGCCGTCATCGAATGAAACCTCTAATCGAAGACAAATTCATTTTAACCTTTTCGCGCGTTCGAATTCATTTGGATCTTGAGATGGCGTCGCTGCCAATTTAATATTCTTTTCTAGATTCACTCTTGCGATTCCATTACTTGGTTCTGAAATGCTTTTCCCCTATTAGAGAAGCATCAAACAGTCTATCCGAACTATAAACATTCCAGTCTCCAAAAGCTCTTTGCTTGTTTGTAAAACTAATGTATTTCGAAATTGAATTATAAACATTTCAGTCGGTAAGTATCCTCGCGTCAAAAAGAAATTAAAACGATGCGTCGCCAGTGTTTTCGTTCGCTTTTTGTTTTTCATCGGATGTATCGCATCGTTTACGAGCCGTTCGTCTTCAGATCGATGAAAGTGATGAAGTTATGCGTAGAGATTTGAAAGCAGGGAATCGATGAAAGCGAATGGAACGCGGAAAATAAAAAGAATCTTCAAAAGAAGGAAAGCAAGAACAGAATTTTAATGGAGACCGCAGTACATACCGCAATGCTAGAATCTCCTATGGAAAGGAACGTCGGAGAAAGATCGTTTTATTTAATTTTCTTATTTTAATGGGTTTCCTTATGTTAGCAAGCAAATATTAGAGCGTATTTAACTTGGAAATGATATTCATATTGGCTAATCGATGCTAGTTTTAAACCTATTCCTGGAGAGATAAAAGTTGTTTTTGACTCGTATTTTATTTTATATGGTAGCCCTAGGTAGATTACAAGGAAAAGATTGCAGCTTAAGGAATGCACCGAGCAAAAATTCCCGAGGAAGAACTGAAAATGTTTGACGGGACGCTCTCAATGTGGATAAAAGCGGGAAGAATAATTTTATCAGAAGGAAACTTCGTCAGAAGAGGTATAGCGATTTTGTGAAAATTTGTTCTTTAATTTATTATGGTTTCGAACTAAAAAAACTATCCGCTACACGTTTCGGAATAAACAACTGATTAACATTCCATCAGCCTACTTTCTTTCGGCAACACAATGGCATAAAATTACATTTATAAGCAATTTGGAAAATTGGGATTTTAACTGGGAAAGAATTTCAAATGCGATCGCAGTGGCTCTCGAGATGCCTTTAAAAATGCACTATTTTACTCTAACGTGAACAATCTTGCAATAAACCACATATTTTTCCTTTCTTTACGCACGCAAGCGACCATGCCCTAACCAGGATTCGAATCTGGGATCACAGCTTTGCAGGGCTAACCACTTCGCCACCGAAGTCTTTTTCAATGTGTCCAGCGCACAATGCTTGTTTTATAAGCACTTATCGCAATAATACGTCATTTACATTGAACCCAGGATCACCTTTTAACGAATCCAATGCTTATACTTACAAATACCACGTCCTAATAATTTTTATCTCCTTAGGAATGGTGTAAATTCTAAATTCAAGCACAATGTTCCTCCTGTTGGTAGAAATTGGATCGACTGGCGTCGAACGCAGGGCCATTTCCACTATTCGCGAACTCCAAATCAAGCTATGCGTGGAATTACTCTTTCAGACCTTAAAAGTCGTTTCCTATTCATTTAGGGTTACCAGACGTCCGCTTTTTCTGTCCCGTGTCCGCTTGTCCGCTTTTTACTGAAATGTCCGCTTTTTTCTCTCAATCAACTATTTTTATACATATATCCATCTTACACAATCTTTCACCAAGTACTTCAGTATATTTTTTGCCTGACAGTTGGTAGACACTAGAAAAAACTATCGTGGTACGAGACTCTACGAGTAAGTAACACTTTTTTGATAAATTATTCAATATTTTTTAATTTTACAATTGAATTTTTTTTTTTTTCATTTTTCGATTGGTAATGGGAGGGGTGGTCGTGGAATGTCCGCTTTTTCGACTCGGAGCATCTGGTAACCCTATATTCATTCTAATGGAGGGAATTTTTGCAGAGCCCCGGTATCGAACTCAGGTACGATTAGAAAAACATCATTTCAGTAAGGTATCCATGACTTTCATATCTGGGTCACAGCAATATTCAGAAAGTGCTTTCGAGATAAGTGAAGCGTGTTTTGAGGTCCTCCTGTCGCGTCCGCGGTAAACAAAGGACTCGCAAATGGGAGGGTCAGGAACCTTCCTGCTTGGGTGGGCGGAAATCTCACGGCGGGATTTTCTGAGGCAGGATAACCGAAATAACGGGACAGGGGAGAGGCTGGAGGGTAAGCGTCTGCGGAAGGCAGTTGGGGTTTGGTCTGAGTGAGGGACGTGGAGTAGCTGGGAGTGTGTATTCGTTGAAAATAAAGTTTGTTTGATTGATTGTTACTCGGCATTTTCATTAAGCCCCCGAGGCAAGAACCTAACCTTCGAGGACCTGAGCCCTCCTTAACTGACTGAGGTGGTGGCAGCATTGCGCTGACCGTCGGTCGGCCACCACACTCCTGCTGGAATTTTAAATGCTTTCGAGTCCGACTGAGAAAAAATGTTAGCCGATTATTGCGGATGGAATCTATTCCGATTCATGAATCGTCAATTAGGAAGTCCCCGAAGTATGGATTCAAAGAAGGGGTCTGCATGAGCCGGGCTCGGGCCAGGTAAGCAGGCAGTCTATCGGGCCGGGTTTGGGCCGGTGAATAACACGGGAAGGAAAGAATTGTTCGTCTTTAAAAAGCGCTCTTGCATAGGAGAAACAGCCTCTTAAAGTTGTAACGCAATGCTTAAACAAAGTGCTCAGTCTTCGTGAAGGAATAAAATAATGTATTTGATTATCAAAACACAACGATTTATTGCAAGAGGATTTATGAAAAGATCGGTCTCGGGTCGTTCTTGAGATCGAAAATTTGCATCTACGTTCGGGCTAAACGACGAACGGGCCTGGGTTCCAATTTTCGGCCCATACAGACCTCTAATTTCAAGGGAGGGTTCTGCGGACAGCCAAATTCAGAAGAGAGGAACTCTCTCTGATAACACTTATTACCTATTAACTTGCCGTATCATTTTATTCGTGTACATACACGTACATCTTAAGAAGCGTCTATTATATTACGAGAAAATTGTTGCTTGTACACTGAAAACAAACTCCAAATAAGATCCACATTTATAAGTAGCAGAGGAAACGCACTCTCAGATATCCGATCATGTGAATTTAGATGAAGTATGTCAAACGCTTTCACATAAATATATTGTAACGGTCAAAACCAGGCCTGTTTGTTTACGTTATTTAGAGTGATACGTTCTGTTGTGTGCGAGCCTAAAACACAAGTGGCACCACTAAAGAAAGAAATTTGAACCACAAAAAGAGGGGCAATTGGGGGAGAGGAGAAAAGGGGGGTGGACGGGTCTCAACGAAGGAAGAGATGGTCGCGGTGGTTCTGGCGCGAGAAGTGTGAGGGACACCTTTGGAGGACTTGACCGGTGACCTGGAGGAGAGAGAACATTCATTCATTCTACCTTTCGGTAGGTTCATGCGCAGTCAAAAATCCCTTTTCAACACCATCTCCTTCATTTCCTTATAGTTAACCCCACCCCTTATGTCATCCAACAACTTTTGTCTTCACCTCTGTTTTTTCCCATGAATCTTACCCTCACCCTGTATTTATCGATACCTGTATCCTTGTACCCCATACCCTGTATTTATCGGCGTCGCAAATTGTCGCAGGATTTTATTTCAAATTCCTCTTACGAAAGCTTAAATAAACATTGTGGTATAAGTAAGTCTGTGTAAATAGTGGTAAATGACTACCATTTTCCTCACTTTAGATGAAAATTTGTCGTAAAATAAGGGTTCCCCATTTAGTTGTATAAATATTGCAAATATTCAACTGTGATCATTCAAACCCAGTAGTATGAAGCATAAATATTAGTTTTATAATACTGCATCGTTTTTCACCGGATGAATATGCTCATTTTGGTTCGGGATCGGCTTGAAGGTGAAGAATTTTGCGAAAAATCGAAGACCGGCATTTTTGTGAAATTTGGTCAAATTTGACCCCCTGTAGAATTATAATGCGGGTGAGCCAACGCAAATGATTTCAGAGTTATATGCAGAATTTATTCTAGAATGACTATGCGAAGTTTCTAAGTCCGCACTAAAGAAAACCACTTTCTTATTTTTAGCCAGGTTTTTTCGATTCTAGCCTACTGTGCGATGGATTCCTCGATGGCCTTGACTGGCTTTGCCGTCTCGACCCCGATTGTGTCAACATCGATTGTGTCATCATCGATGTCCATCGGTGTAACAAATGTTTCCACAAACAAAGCAACTACGCTGAGAAGTAGACTTTGTGGTGCATTGTAATGTGTATCATTTCACGACGCTGCCAGGCCGTGAGAGCTCTTACTTCATATCCGTTCTTGTTTGTTAAGAATACGAGAAAAATGTTGCTTGCATCCTGCAAGCATGTTGATAGCATAAATTTCATGTTGACATCATATCGAGAGGGTCCTCAAAAGTAGAAAAAGTATTGAAAATATTCTTAAATTTAGCTGCAATTTCTCCGTCCTGCAATCGAACCCAGGTCTTCCTGGTGATAATAACGATGCAGAACAACAGAAGATCAAAGTCTCTACTATACTATACTATATTATTACTATATGTGAAAACTCAAGCAGAAATATTGGCTGCAACTGCCTCAAACGACGTCCTGATTTTCACATATAACCTTATGTGAGAACTTGTAATGTGCTCTGGTATCGAACCCAGGAACAGCATGGTCTTATTTAATTTTTTTCTTAAACCAAGTCTCAATATACATCTTCCATCTAAGCAAGAACTTCCTATTATTTCGATAAGTGCATCAAATTAAATAATAAAAACTACCTCAATGTATTTTGAATGGGGAATATATTCACCATCTGGCTTGGAACCCGGGTCTTTCTGGTAGTACCTTTTAAGCAGCACAACAGAAGATCGCCATTTTTAACTATGTGTGAAAATTCAAGCAGAAATATTGGCTGCAACTGGCTCAAACGACGTCTTACTTTTCCCTTATATTCTTTAAGAGAGAAAGGTTAATGTGCTCTGGCATCGAACCCAGGAAAAGCACGGTCTTATGAAAATTTGTTTCTGAAACCAATTCTAACCATACATCTTCCAGCCAAGCACGACCTTCCTATCATTTCAATAAGTGCATCAAAAAAAATAATGAAAATCTAACAGAATATATTTTAGATGGGTGACATATTTACAGCCCGGCATCGAACCCGGGTCTTTGTGGTGATACTTTCTATGCAACACAATAGAAGATCTCTAAATATGTGTGAAAATTCAAGCAGAAATATTGGCTGAAACTGCCTCAAACGACGTCTTACTTTTCCCTTATATTCGTTATGAGAGAAATTTTAATGTGCTCTGGCATCGAACCCAAGAATAGTACGGTCTTATCTAATTTTTTTCTTAAACCAATTCTTAGTATACATCTTCCATATAAGCAAGAACTTCCTATCATTTCGATAAGTGCATGAAAGAAAATAATGAAAAACTACTACAATATATTTTATACGGCCGATTTTTGCATCGTCCTAGCATCGAACCCAGGATATTTCTTGTGTAAGTCGTTGATGCTTTCGATAGACCAAGACCATAAATATAGGCTCCTTGAGTTTTGATTCTCTACCTATCTGGAAAGTATTTTTTAAAACTTCCCGAAAATCAAAGCAACGTATTTAAACGGGAAAAATCGGGACTTTGGGGCCCACTGGAATCGAACCCATGACACTGAGGTTGAATATCACAATTTTTCTGGAGGTTACACGTTATGGCCAATACGTCGTAAAAATTTCAAGTCAATGACGCTTGTGGTTTAGCCTGTGAATTAGTATCCTATCAGGGTATATGGGTATATACATGAATGAATCCGGAGAAGCATCTATATACGAGTAAAATGTAGCTTGCATACTGCAAGCAGATCGACAACACTATTATCATGTGGGCATCATATCGGGACGGCCATCAAAAGAAAAAAATGGATTGAAATTTTTCTTAAAATTCGCTGAAATTCCATCGTCTGGCATCGAACCCGGGTCTTTACTGAGAACTTACTATTCAGCACAATAGAACATCACCATTTCTAACTATGTGTGAAAATTCAAACAGAAAAATGGGCTACAACTGCCTCAAAAGACGTTCTAATTTTCACGAATTTAAATGGCTCTCTGGATTCGAACCAAGGACGATCTTGGAAATCTAAAAAATGTTTCTAAAAGTTATTTATAATCTCTATCTATATGCCGAATTTGAAGTTTCTATATTATTGGCAAAGGTTTCAAAATAATTCCTAAAAATCGGATCAACTTCTGATTGCAGAGACACCTGGTGTCGAACCCAGGACACATTGATAGCTGTGAATGCACTGTTTGATTTGTATGGACTTGATCTTTCTATATGCAAAGTTTGAAGTCGATATCGTCCCGGGAAGTACCTAAAATTTGTTTCCGTTATCTCCGTAAGAAATGCATTGAGGAATTTAATGTCCCTCTGGGATCGAACCAAGGACCATCAGCGAATATGTAAAATTCGATTATGACATATTTTTATGGTATCTAACCTCATACCGAATTTCAAGTTTCTATGCCATCGGAAAAGGGTCCAAAAAAAATCTTCAAAATCGCCACAATGCATTTTAAACGGCCGATTTTTGCCGTGACCTAGCATCGAACCAAGGATAATATTCGTAGATGTCTTTATGGTTTCCTTTAGATATGCACGGCATCTAGCGATCCCTTGAATTTCAACTATCTCCTTTCCCGGGAAGTGCCTCAAAAAAATTTTTGAAAATCCCTGCCATGTATTCTTATGGAGAAAATCGCGACTTTGGGGCCTTCTGGAATCGAACCCATGACCCCGAGGTTCAATGTCGGCTTTTTCCTGGAGGTTACACGTTATGGCCAATATGTCGTAAAAATTTCAAGTCAATGACGCTTGTGGTTTAGCCTGTGAATTTGTATCCTATCTATATACCTATATAGCTATATAGCTATATATATGAATGAATCCGGAGAAGCATCTATATATAATAGATACGAGTGCAATGTAGCTTGCATACTGCAAGCAGATCGGCAATATTATTTTATTTCGGCATCATATCGAGACGGTCCTCAAAAGAAAAAAAAAAGGATTGAAAATATTCTTAAAATTCCCTTCAATTTTAGCGTCTTGCATCGAACCCGGGTCTTCCTGGTGAACTTATTAAGCGGCACAATAGAAGATAACTATATCTAACTATGTGTGAAAATTCAAGCAGAAATATTTGCTACAACTGCTTCAAACGACGTTCTACTTTTCACGAATACAAATGGCTCTCTGGATTCGAACCAAGGACGATCGTGGGAATCTAGAACATGTTCCTGAAATGTATCAATAATCTCTATCTGTATGCTGAATTTCAAGTTTCTATATAATTGGGATATGGTTCCAAAAAATTCTTAAAGATCGGATCATTTACTGATTGTAGAGACGCCTGGTGGTGAAACCAGGAAACATTGGTAGCTGTGAATTCACAGTTTGATTAGTAATGACTTGATCTTATCTTATGCAAAGTTTCAAGTAGATATAATATCGGGAAGCACCTAAAATGTGTTTCCGTAATCTCCATAAGAAATGCATTGAGGAATGTAAATGGCCCTCTGGGATCGAACCAAGGACCATCAGCGAATATGTAAAATTTTATTATGTAATATATTAATGATCTCCAACTCCATGCCGAATTTCAAGTTTCCATGCCATCGTGAAAGGGTCCAAAAAAAATCTTAAAAATCGCCACAATGCATTTTAAACGGCCGATTTTTGCCCCGACCTAGCATCGAACCAAGGATAATATTCGTAGATGTCTTTATGGTTTCCTTTTGATATGCGCGGCATCTAGCGATCCCTCGAGTTTCAACTCTCTCCTTTTCCGGGAAGTGCCTCAAATAAATTTTCGAAAATCCCCGCCATGTAATCTTATGGGGAAAATCGCGACTTTGGGGCCTTCTGGAATCGAACCCATGACACTCAGGTTCAAAATCACATTTTTTCTGGTGGTTACACGTTATGGCCAATACGTCGTAAAAATTTCAAGTCAATGAAGCTTTTGGTTTAGCCTGTGAATTTGTATCCTATCTGGGTATCTGGGTATATATATGAATGAATCCGGAGAAGCATCTATATATAATAGATAGTAGATAATTGAAGATCACGCCCTGTTAGCTAAAACATCAAAAATTATAATCGGAATGTCACGACTTAAAAAATAACCGATATTCATAAAATATGAGTGAGGAGATGAATAAAAGGATTTTTATTATAATTCATACATAAATCCTTGAAAAAGACAAATAATTGAGGAAAAAGTGTCTAGGAATTGTATGAGTCAAGTAATTAATTTGCGAGTAGAAATTCAAATGAATTACTCTTGTATATAATGTGATTATTTATTGTACTTAACCAAATTTTTATTTCTTCCTGTAGCCTGAAAATGGCTATGATTTGTCCGAAATCTTTTGATAAGACTGCGAAGAACTATCAACCAACTTTCTTTCTCCCATACTTGATACTTGGCTCTAGCATCCATAAGCTAGCCTTATTTCTAATATTCATACCGATTGTCTTAGAAGTTTCAAAGTAACTAAATTCTTCTAAATAATTGACTGAGCGTATTAATTTATATTGCTGATCATCCCTTCGATAATTAAGGTAAACTTAAAAATGTAGACTTGTAGAATAATGGAGGGTTTCGCTTGTACGTGAATTGTAGATTCACTAAGATTTTGATACTTTCGGTTGCTCTTTTGCGAGATAGGAATTGATATGTTGCCGTTATTCAATTTGAGTATTGTAAAATCTCATACGGGATACTAAACTATTTCTGAATTAATTCAATCGAATAATTGAAAGTTTATTTAATATGATCCCTAATTATATCTGCTTTGTATGTACCGTTTCAATGATCTGATAATGTGTTACGTGTGTAGTAGCGCGATATGATAAACTGTTTGAGTATACTTGCTCGCCTATAGTTTTGATACTTTTGTCTCCTGCCTTACTTAGTCGTAATAATATTTGCGCTAATTATAGAAGGCGAATGCCAAGCGCGGCTTGGGGCCTCCCTGTTTAAGGATTAATGCAAACGACTCTTCCTTTAGCAGAAGCATCCTCACGTTATCTTCGAGGCGAGGACCAAAACTCACAAAGGGTGCGCCAACTCGGGGAATCTCGAATGGCGGATGAAGAGCATCAGAAGGCAGAAACAATACGCCCCGCCATTTTTCTCGCCGACCGCCAAAGCGGATTACGGTAGCCTCGGACCGTCCAAAAGAGAAAAGAGAGATGTGCGCGAGGCCACCAAATACATAGAGACGGCCCTCGTCCTCGACAAAGCCATGGTGAGTATTTATCCCCTAAATCGCGACCAATGTTATCCAACTCTTGCGACCTCTGTCTTTTTAAAGCGCGGAGCAGATGGATATATTATCTCTTTTCTGATATTCAAATCATCTGAATAAGAATAAACCGAAACGAATTAAATATTATGGCCCTCAGCCACTGGTAGTAGTTTTTTTCTTATAAATTATCAATGGAGAGAAATTAACACGTAGCTTATACAACTTTTCCTCGTTGAGAATCAACGTATAGACGTAGATATAAATATATATGTCGTCTTTGTACAGAAGAGAATCTCTGCTTAGTTCGATGGGACAGTTACATCGAAAACAAAAATTTTCAGTAAAAATTCCGATATCTTATCAACGCTCACATAATTTGGAGCCGAAATCCATTATCTATGAAACGAATATGAATCTTTATAGAATTTCTTTTTTATCAAATTTGTCTACATTTCCTACAATGATTCACTTTTAATTTAAGAATAAATTGCATACTTATCGTAGTAGGTATTTTTATACTCATCCTTAGAGCACTACTCACCAAGATCTCGGTGGCCGAATTGTTAGAGTGTATGGTATTTGGATAAGTCTGTGCTTCATTGCATGAATTTCCATCAATTGGGAAGTAAAGAACGTTTTGTTTCTACAAAACTTCTAACAGTAAATAAAGATAGGAGCACTGCGGCTCGACAGTAAATAAATTTGTGTCATGTCTAATGTAAGAGTTTCCTAAAACCAATTTTGGATTTTTTTTCTAAACTGTGTTAAGTTGCGATAAAATACGTTCACCATAAGCACAAATAACGTCATATTATTCCTCACTGGAAAATTATGTCGTAACGGAGCATTTCATTAAAGACAACTAAGGATTGCTTATTAAACATTAGAAAAATAAATTTAATGAATTTAAGGATATTCGTATAAATTATTTCTTATATTTCCAGTTTGAGAAGAGGAATGGGAGTACAAGATTGGAAGTCGTCCACGATGCCATCCAAGTTGCTAATATCGCCGATTTGGTGAGTAACGATATCGATGTTCAACGTACCTGAAATGCATGTATACCTACATGGAAGTTAAAAGGTAAAAAAGCGATGAAAATTTCCAGAATTTGAAGCAAAGGCTGAAAAGTTAAAAATGACTGCCATTGATGAAGGATGCTGGATATTCGATGTCTCTTTATTGAAAATACGCCCATTGTACTTAATTTACTAATAACAATTTGGTTTTATATCTACATATCCACCAAGGGATCAAAATGTTCGCGATGAAGTACTTGCTAGTGATATACTCCCTCCCAAAACTTTAATTATTCCTAGTGGAACGTAAGGTGAAGGTCTTTCGCAATTTTTAAGTCTCCAGTCAAAATAGTTTCGAGCTCCTGCGGTAGACAATCTCATTTTAAAAACAATCTTTTAAGGTTTTTTCCTCAGATTGTCCATCTATATTGAATTCTTGAGTATGTAACGTATTAAACCTTTATTTTAGTGGATCTACTAGAATTTTTTACAGGGCTCCCGGATAGTCATGTGGACAGCGCGTTTGCCTTTGGTGAAAGCGGTCCCGGGTTCGATTCCCGGTGGGAGCCAATGTGCGAAATGACCTAAGCTGTCGAAGCACTTTTAACAATACTACTACTACTACTAGAATTTTTTACGATTTCCTTTTTATAAAAATTCTTTTCCGTTCCCTCCACATATTGCTCCATAGTCTAACATTAAATATAGAAAGCGAAAGATTCTGACCCATGAGCCAAATTCCCTCCCTTCAGTTTTCATTCTTTAAGAGGATATATTCCCCCCTCATAGATCCAAATAAGTCCCAGTTCAGTATCCACAACTTGTCACGGTTCTTTTGATCGGAGATCTCGTACGCAATTAACATTTTCTTCAATCTGAAATTAAAGATAATGGAAGAATCTTTAAAATGTGTGGATTCAATGGGTTTAATGGTTAATGTTCTTCATTTCAAATCTCTAATCGGTCAAATTACGGTTCATGTAAATATCCTTGCTCCCCTGACAAACCCCTCGACTGAAGAGTCGATTCGTAAAATGGAACCAAATTTAACCAGATTATTATCAGGTTGAGTTCATTATTTTACCAAAGAACATTCTTTTTTACATGCCAAACGATTGAAATGCCCATTTCTTTAGATACATCTCGGACGTTCCACTGTAGAGGAGGCCAAGCATTAACTCTATTAGGTAGGTAAGCATTAGGTTAGGTTAGATAAGCATTTACTCTGTATGGTCAACTAAAATTGGTGGTCGACCTGTCACGGGTTAATCCCCCGACAAATGCCATCCATCGTAGTCCATGTGATAATGCATCACAGACATTCTTCGTGTGTACTTTTGTGACGTCACACTGCATTTTTGACGAAGGCCACCGATCCACGATGAGGACGCGGTTTGCGCTATCCGAAAATCCTACATTTTTCCTTGTAGCATTACTGAGATTTTGTTCGATTTTCATTCAGTCTTAAATCATTTATGAATGATTTTAACGAATGTATTTTAATGGAATTTCTACTTCTTTTTCAGTATTTTCGAACCCTCAACACCAGAGTATCTGTAATCTACATTGAAACGTGGATGAGTGCAAACCAAGCTTCTATAGAAAAAAATCAAGATATCAACCGCGCATTGCTCAATTTTAATGATTATACATCGAGGAAACTATTTAAAGTAGACAAAGACACAACACAACTGCTTACGTAAGTACTAGTTGTTAATTGATTTTCATGGTTTGATCGGTATAAGATTAAATCAAGGTGATTAACTTTCTGGAAAGGCTTGATATGAAAGAAAGAACACTCTGTAATTTTCACTGTGAAATTACAAAGTTTGTTATCTCTCAATGGTATGATACCTTGAGGACAATTAGTGTTTTATATGCTACTATGGTATTATTTTTATTTAATCTGAAATCACTCTCTAATACTAAGTTTCCTCATGTTTGTTTGATGCTTAATGCAAATGTGGTTTTCTCAGTCCAGAATTTTGCAAGTATTGTTGTATTTTATTTTAGTGAGAAAAGTCAACTTTTCGTTCTTGCTCACCTTCAGTAGCCATTGAGGAATTGGAAATATTAGAATTGTAAGAAATTTTGCTTCATAGTGACAACTTAAGGTCCAAATTTGGACTTCTTTTTGTATAATTTGACAGAGGTGAAAATTTTGCGGGTGGTGAATCCGGAATGGCTGTGCCAGAAACGGTGTGTACTCAGAAGTCTGTGGGCATCAGTGTAGACATAAATACATATGAACCACATCTATTGGCTGGAACCATGGCTCATATGATAGGACATAATATTGGAATGGGGCATGATGATGGGCGTAAGTATTTAGCGTTTATGTTGCCATTTAAAAAGAAGCCAATTCAGTATTCAGTTCAAAGAGAATAAATCAGAGGAAAATTTTGTTTAAAAGAGCAGATAAAGAAAAGAGTAAAATTTAGAGTACAAATATTAAAATACAAATTGTCGCCACCTGTTCTTGTGATTAACAATGGCAGTTATACATAATAAATAAATAACTACCTATTATTTATTTAGACAAAACAACATCAAACTCGTATAATGGAACCAAAATGTGTATTAAATCGATGATGGCTAGCCCTATAAACCTCAAAATCATTCCCATGAAATTATTAACATATGTGGAACCTTATTCTTTCATATCCATCAGTATTAGGTACTTTTAAATGAACTGAGGAATAAATCTTTAAGTAAAATAAGATGATACAAGCCAGGGGCGGATCCAGGATCCAGGGGGGTGGTCCTGGGGGTTAGGACCCCCCCCGAAACATCACTTGTGCCTAATTTTCAAAAATGAAACTCAAAATAACGCAAATAAACACACAATTTTATAAGCAATCACTAGTGAAAAAATTCGAGTTTGTCTAACACAATTCTAACGTCACGTTTTGTGAAAGCCGAAATATCTTTTATTTTTAAATTTTTCGATCGGACCCCCCCAAAATTTTTTTCTAGATCCGTTCCTGATACAAGCCAATGTATGAGGACGGTGCTACTTACATTTAAACCATGCAATCCACCAGTGGTGCGTGGCATGGGGTGTAAAACATCAAAATCCCTATCTAACTTGGAGTACTATTTGCTTCTCTAATACTTCGCAGGAAAAATGACCATAAGTAACTATCTGTCCTGGCAACTACTTCCCTATATCGCTTTTTTGTTTTCTCCCAAAGATCGCGTAAGTTTATAACTGCGATGACAATATCAGTTATCTCCTCCCTGAAATCAGTGGCAATAAATTTATCAAAACGCTTCCGTCAATATTCAAGTCTTGTATCACTAAGAGAATTCCATCTGAAGGATTCTATCATAGCCAAAACGCTGCTGTCGAATCTGAAATCTCCCTTGACAAACCTTGCTGCTCTACATTGAACCATCTCAAGATATGAAATTAATCCCACAGCACTCAAGTAGGAATCGAATCAGGGAAAAGTACACTATTCCATTTACTTTTGATGAACATCCCCTGAGAATTCTACTGGCTAACCTTTGCATTCTATTTGCCTTTCCTATTACGCCTCGAATATGCTCTTGAATATTAAATTTGGCAAGGATCAGGGTATAATTTTTTATAAATTATTCATAATTTACTGTTTTGAAATATGAAGCAATCAGTATATTTTTGGATCATCATTCTAAAGTTTATATGGAGAAGGAGTATCTTTGTCCTTTGTTTGACTCTGCACAACTTGAATAGTCTCATAAGAAATGCATTTAAACTTTGATCGATTTCTGAAATTGTATTCAATAAATTTAAAATTTCAAAAATTTGATATAGAAAAATAAATCTGTTGTTGATATGTACTAAAATGCTGGTATTTAAAATAGCTTCGTCTCCATTGGGGTTTGTTTCCCATTTGCTCCCGTTTTTTGTGGCCACCATCTTTGATGATGTCATTGCCAGAAAATGTACCAGATGACAGATCCCAAGCCCAATATACTTACTAAAACACCCACTAAACATTCCTGAAAGAAAATTCTCCCTATTTCAAATAATAATGAAATATTTGTACACGATTGCAGCTGATGTAATAGAACAAAATTCAAAAAAATTATAAGCAATGATTATAGAGGTATACTCTTTGATAAAAAACCTCAATAACATTCAAACTTTAAATTTCAATGAATAATGTTCTAATTTCGACAATGAGGCAATCACAAGTAAGCTATTAATGTGAGGCAAGATATTTTAGTGACTTTTTAGCAACTTCAAACAGAAATTGCATTACCCTCTTAAAAAGCAATGACATTCATCAAACATACAGTTATAAAGCATTCCATTTTGCAGAGTATTTATTACAGAACACAATGTCCACCAACTTTGATCCTAATGTATTGAGGAAATATCAGTCTGAATTGTGACCTATGTTATCTGACTTTTGTAAGACATGTTGCATTTGCCAATATCTGATGATTCTCTATAGCAATTCTTCTTTCTCACAAAGTTGGCCTTCCTTTTTTTCTAATCAATTTAACCTGATCTTCTGTCTTCCAGGGGAGGAGTGCTTTTGTCGAGATTGGCACGGTTGCATCATGGCTCAATCCATCGTTGGTTTAGAAAATGTTCAACCATATAAATTCTCAGAATGTAGTAGAGCAGATTATATTGATGCGTTAAGGATTGGACATGGAATGTGTTTGTTAAATAAACCAAATGAGGTAAGACAATTTGGCATTTGAGCCTACATTCCTATGCATGCACCAAATCTCATTTTGAGATAATACCCACATAATTTCTGTTCCTTCAAAGGCTGCATTCATTATTGGATCCTATGAATGTAGTTAATAGTACATCAAGCTTATCATATAGATTGAGAGAAACACATGCACATTTTTCCTTTTTTTTAACTTAATGTTTTGAGTGAATAGTTTGATAATCCAATAATTTCTAATTTTATTCTGAATGAAGATCAATTTTCCACATGGGAACCTAAGATGGCTTCTAAGATATATTTGACATGAAATTTACTTTAGAAAACTATTATGTGATTAATGAATTTCAGGTACCTGTACAGAGAACTTGTGGAAATAGTATAGTTGAAGATGGTGAGGAATGTGATTGTGGTACAATCCATGAGTGCCATGAATTGGATCCATGCTGTGATCCAATAACATGCAAACTTACAAAGGAGGCAGAATGCGCATCTGGCCCATGTTGCAACAACTGTCGGGTCAGTTTCTGATGTTTATTTCAATGATTGTTTAAAGATTCCATGAATACTATATTAAGACCTACAGTTTTCATTATATGACCATCTTTTATAATTGTTCACAATGAGATTCATGAATAATTATACATAAAACTAATGAAATCATATAAGACTTAAGTAGTAAATCTATGATTTTCTATCCAGGTCTTTGAATTATTTTTGCACTTTTACTACATTTATGCCAATTAAAATTTGTTCTTAAGCTGTATAAGTGGTCTCACCTGCTTTATCTAAATATAAAAACTCATGAATTATTTAATTGAAGTATGAATTGTTTAACAACCAAATTACATACATGATTGTTATACCTTTTGGTAGTTCATTTGTCATCTAATATTTCTTGTCGTTGTCTCCTCTTCTGTTTATTCCCCTGAATTCTGCCTTCTATTACACTCTTGAGCGGCCCCTCCCTCCTCTATATTTAAATCATCCATTTCTTCTGTCGATGCTTAATCACTTCAATTAAATACCTCCCTAATCATCTCCAGCACCCCCATGTTTGTTTTTCTGTCAACTCAACTTACTTTTTCCATTCTACGTCATACACGACTCTTAAAGACCTCCTAACATTTGACTTATTCCTTCCTTAATGTCCACGTTACGCATCAATACAGCAAAACACTCCACACCAAGGATTTCACCAATCTTTTCCTGATTCTTTTATCAACACCTTTGGTCATCAATCCCCTTTGCTTCATAAAGGCTTCCTTCCTTTTTCGAATCTTACCTTTTAAACTTCCATCCCAAGGAAGATACTTCCCAAGTTTGAGAATTTATCCACCTACTTTAGTTTTTCCCCATCCACCCTTATTTAGCTTTCTTTCCCTTAGTGAACCTCATTAACTTATTTTTACTTACTTTAATTTTCATTCTTATCTCCCTTGCTTTATCATTAGGAGCATTTACTAGTGTTTGGAAACCCTTTATGGAATCATGCACAATAGCTTTATCATCTGAATGCCTTACAGACTTTCACTACTTTCCCAGCAACCTTTAGTCCCTTGTCTATTTCTTTCCAGGCTTCTTTCACCATTCCCTCTGCATATATATTAAAGAGTGTTGGTAACACCCTTGTCTCACCTCCTTCCAAATTCAGCCCTATCTGATTACCCATCAGCTATCCTTATGCAGGCTGTTTGATTCAGAAACATATTTTGAACCACCTTTCCATACTTTTCCTTGTACCTATCCAGTCCAAACCAATTTTCTTTAATATCCCCATCAGTTTTTGCCACTGGACTCTATTGAAAGCCTTTTCAAACTCTACAAAACATACACATAAATCCCTCTTAAATTCCAGGCTTCGTTCTGCAAGTACTTTCATGATCCCAATTGCATCCCTCGTTCCTTTCTCTCTCTGAAAACCAAAGTGGTCTTATCCAATTTGTCGTTTAAATTTCCCTTAGGTGTACTGTTGCTGTGTGAGAGATTAGACGAATTTAATGGTAATCCCAACATTCAGAAGCTTTGTTCTTTTTTGTAGCGGAATCAAGATAGTTTTTAGTAAAATCCTCTGGCCATTGCCCTTCATCATACATTTTCCTAATTAAATCATAGAACAATGTCTTACCCTTTTCCGCCATGTTCTTACCATTAAACCAAGAGAGCAATTTAATTAACATTTCTACCATTAACCACGATTTCATAATTTTGATTTGTTTTACCCTCCCAACAGTTTTTTTGAGTGTTATCCTCAACATTTTTTTATACTTAACATTTTACCATCTATGTCCATCAGTTTTTGTCCTCTGTCGTTCATATTCCTTAAGTGTAACTCTCTCATTTCTTCCCTATCTTTGCCGTGTCCAACTACCATGTTCCAGGCTCTTATAACAATTAGGTTTCCATTGCCCTTTATCATAACCTCTTCCATTTAGTCATACACCAAGTATAAATCATCTTCACTGCAATCACTAGTGGGCAAGTATACCTGAACTATAACCGTGTTTATTGGTTCAGACTTTGCTTCCACATACATAACCCGATCAATTATAAGCTCGGTGGCTATCACTAATTCTCCCGATCTCTTGTCCAACACTACAGCTACTCCCCTCTGGCTAGTATTACCCACACTGAAAATGACTCTAACATCATCGATCTAAAAGTTTCCCTCATCTTCTCACCATACTTTGCATAACTAGTATTTATATGTTGCAACTCTTCATTTCCAATGTTCCCTTTCTGAGCATTGTCCTAACATTCCATGTCCCCACCCTCGTTTCCATCTTCTCTCTTCTTTTGTTGTTGTTCCTTGTGTAAGGGTTTCGTGGAATGACGACCGAGATGGCCTTACTCCCATCACTGCTGGGCATGACACTCATCCTAGAAGGCTGAGTCCCTTTGCCAGTACCAATATTATCATGTTTGCACATCATTACAAGGGATAAGTAGTTGAGGTGGTCTTCCATTGCCTTCCTTGACAGTGTTTTAACCATGACACCAACACTCATTATGGATGCCCCACTGGGGTATAGACGCCTTTGCCTCGCTCTGGCACAGATACTGCATGGACTACTTGTCATCTGGCCCCTACCTATCTTTCTGGCATTGGTGTCCCTACCAGGAACTATGTTCTAGCCAGTCATAGAAAGGCACAAGCCGTTAACAAGGTTTTCAGTCCAGAGAAGGGAAAAACCAATTATTAACACTGAAGGATTTTTAACAAATAAACAGGTTTCTGAGCATAATATGATAATTTTATGTTACGGTGGTTACTTTTTTAATAGAAAGTAAGAATTTTTAAAAATAAAAAAAATTAGGATAAAAGTAGGATGCATGTTACAGTAATATTTTCAAGATATTTTATGTATACATTGCTATTGTTACTGCAGAATACTATCCTTTAAGGTAGCTGCCTTATATGCAGGTGCACTGTATATATAGATAAATACAGTAGACAAAAACAAAATACGTGGAAGAGAACCCAAAAACCATGAATATTACACTTGAACGCCATGGGATTCTACAAAGTTATACAGTAGATATTATTATGAAAGAAATTTGAAAAGAATTTTTATTAGATTATCTTCCATAAAAATCGTTGGAGTAACTTCATGCTGTTCATAGTTCACTCATGGAAAATTTTAGTTTATCATGGATGTTTATCTTGTAGCTTCGGCCACGAGGAGTTATATGCCGTGATGCAGCAAATGAGTGTGATCTACCTGAGCACTGTAATGGAGAAAATGGTCAATGTCCAGTTGACGTGTACAAAAAGAATGGAAATCCTTGTGGAACCAATACAGGATATTGTTTCAATGGAGTGTGTCCCACTTTAAATATCCAATGTGAGCAGATTTGGGGATATGGTGAGTATAAATATCAACTTTTTATCAAATATACTAATATGATAATTGGGTAATATACTAATGATTACGAGAAATTTTGCTTAGAATTGATCTTGTTCGTAACGTATATACAATATAAAAAGGATTGATGCCGTATATAACTAGTTAGATTTTTAAATCTGTTCATAGTCCTTTTTATCTAAATACTGAAAATATTATTGTAATTTAAACACAGTCTTATGCTATAAACTGAATAAGATACTGCAATTCAATATATGTTGTTTAGACTTGCCTGAAGTTTCATCAGGCAAGAAATTCATCATCACTTTTATTAAAGTAAAGGAAAAGGGTTAAGGCATATTTTTCACATAAGGACACCAAGGAACAATCCTTAGAAAGTTGGGATTTGTTGCCTAAAAAGTTTCCAAAGCAGCTTGAGAGGTTGGGGGAGGGGGATAGTTTAGATGGTGAAAGCAACCACCAGATAGAGGAAAATCCTGGGTTCTATTTCCAGGCCTGTCAGACTTTTGCAAATCTTTATTTCTTTGGGATTAAAGTAAAGGATGATAGAAATGATAAAAAACACTATTACAAAGTGTTTTTTATCATTTCTAAAATGTCGCTCCACGAAGTACGGCCAGAGAACTTAGATTTTATTCATAAAGAATGATCTTTGATAACTTACTCTAATACACTGAAACTACATTATCAAACATCTCTAACCATTTTTCATACCTCTTTTCAGGTGGAGTTGCTGCAGATAAGCAGTGTTATGATCAGTTCAACTCCAAAGGTTCCATAAATGGCCATTGTGGCACAGACACTTCAAGTAATTACAAGAAGTGTGAACCAGAGTAAGTGGGATTTTATGCTTTTGAATGGTTTAATATTAAAAATGTGTAATTTTATCAACTTCCATGTATATTTCTATTCTCCTTTGGATTGATACCATGCAAGTCAAATATTTCCCATGTAAATTCAAGATTCTCTATCTACAAGTGTTATATCAATAAAAGGTTTTAATGCAAAACTTTTATTCATTATGAAGTTCCACCATTTCTCTCTGGACAATATTTATGTTATATCAAGTTTTATAAGCCTCTGATTTAAGATTAACGTTAAATTCATTTTTTGTTTAAGCATAATAAAGACTAATATTCATTAATAATATATGGTGTAAAAATCAGATATGATGGTTTATGTTTTGGTAAGATGGGAAACCAAAGGAGGAAATTTTATCCCACAGGAATTAGCTAGTCAAAGAATTTTGGTTGATGTACATACAGAATAAGTACATTTTCCTTTCTTTCTTTGAAAGAATCTTGTTAGTCTGTTCATTAATCATAACTGTTCTTACTTCCAATTTGCTTGGTTATTAAAATTTCATGTGAACATTTTTCAACAGTAAAAAGAAGTCAATATATGAAACTGTGATCTGTAAGCAGCATTTTTTGTGTTGTAGGATGCTTAGATAAGCAATGTGATCTGTGAATGATGTATGAAATAGTTTGTTCCTGTAAAAGATGATCACACTGATGCTGACTCATTCTTAAAGAAATTAAAGTATTTTTGGTTTAATTTCATCAAAATTGAAATGTATGCTCATTTTCATTTATTTCTATATTTTATTATTTATAGGATGTGGTTTAGTATTTAAGTTTTGGCTGTGGTATTGTCAGTGATATCAAATGAAAAAATGAAACTTTGAAGATCCAAAATGCTGGGGAGTTTAATATACATGAAAGGAGCATAACTCCTGGTACAGGCTTGTCCATTAAGTTAGTTATCTGTACTAGAGTACGGTTGACCTGTGAGGGTAATCATCTCTACCTGGGTGCAGGAGAGATATTGCTCAAACCAAGTATTCTGGCCCCACTTTCACCTCAGGCCATTCTCATAAAATTCAAGCTCACAGTCTCGATTGCTCTTAGATTGAGTATTACCTTTTAAGGGTCTTTCACTTGCTCTATCACTTCATTTTAATAAGTATTTATTTTTTATCCAGGAATGTGAGATGTGGCTCACTTCAGTGCCAACTAGGAAATCGGTATCCTATAGTTGCTGGAATGGATCAACTATATTCGCGAACAATCATATCAATCAAAGGAGTCGAATACGAATGCAAGTAAGTATACTCATTATTTTTTGGCTAAATATATTTTCAGTCTCTAATCATTGAACTATTTCTTCATTGAAGTTCATGAAAAATATGTCTCAAGGGTTACACAATTAAATTTTGTTTGATAAAAGAATAATTACAATAACTAAGAAATCTGATGCCTTTTTCAGAGCTACGAGTGGCACAATTGACTCCTCTGAGATTCCTGACATGGGTTTGGTGAGGGATGGAACTCCTTGTGGTGACAATTTGGTGAGATATTTCCAAATTTACAGCTATCATCTCTTTTCATTGCTGTTATATCACAAATTAGTTTGCTATATTAAGATAAAGCAAGAGAGAGAAAACAATATGTAAACAAAAATTTTAATATGGATATTGTCTGCTACCTAAGAATCATACTATACTTATTTTGCCAATACTTATAAACAAGGTACAAGAAATATTTTGGTTATATACTTATAAAAGCCTTCCAAAAAAATTTTATTTTTGTATTAATTTCTGCCAATGGCTCAAATGTTGTTCAGAATATACATTAAAATAGGAGTTACAAGAATAACTTTATATGTATCCAAATCATCCATTCAAAGTTGCTGCAATTTAAAATATTGGGGAAAAAAACAACTCCTGTATGTCAAAATAGTCTTGAAATAAATTGATATTCTAAGACTAACATATGTATGTTGTATTATTCTTACATCTGTATTGTCAAACTAAGTGAGAAAAGGATACAAAGAAAAAATATTACACTGATTTCCAAAACAAAGTAATTTTTTATGAAATCTTCTAAAATGATTTTTGGGTGGCAATTGTGTATCAGTCTCTCCTTATTTAATTTTGGAAAAGAATTATTTTGCAGGTCATATTTGAATATTTATTGGTATTCAAAAGAAAAGAATGAATATTGAGAATATCTCTTGATTTTCCAATTTTTATTGTATGAGTAAGATATGTTAGTGAGAGACAATGTTGGACTGCTCTTTGAAGAAGGAATACAAATACATACTCTGTAGTACACAAGAATGGGAGATTTTAGTGATATATCCCACTTTTAAATTATTGAAAATTAATAAAATATTTCTCAACATCAAAAATTTTTCATCCATTTATCGACTAAATTGATAGTTTTGTTGAATTTGGAGCAAAGTTAATTACAAAGTTAGCTACTTTTCTTTATTGAGCTTTTGAAGTGAAATTTCATGTCATTTTATTATACTATTGATTTTGATTCTTTGGATGTAAATAATCTTGATGTCCAAAAATGTAACTCATGATTTTCAGATTTGTGTGAATCAAACTTGTACCAGCATATTCCCCCACATAGACCAAGGGAAGTGCCCTAGCAACCACAACAATCATGAATGCTCAGGCCATGGGGTAAGTAAATAAATAATTTCTAATTTGCTGATGAAGAACCTAAAAGAAGTTTGCACCTTGTGTAGCATTGGGCTATATAAACATAGTAATTCTTCTTCAAGGTCTGCACTAATCTCAACAAGTGCTATTGTGAGATTGGATGGAGTGGTTCAGACTGTTCAATCCAGTTTGAGGTTACTACTCCAGTCACAACAGCTACTATAACAAATGTAGATAACTCCAAGAAAGATATTGAAAGTAAGATGGAGAAAAAAGAGACCCCTTATGGTAAGTGTCGTGGATATTTTATTTATTACAACTAAGGAAATGTTTTATTGATGAAATAGCTGCCATTGCTTGGGCCACTTGATTTAAAACATTTTCAATTTTTATTGCTGAAATAATGGAAAATTTCTCAAAGAATAAGCTATGTTTTCAACAGATTTCAAATCAAGGGTAATTTTCATGATAAAAATAAATATTTAACCGCAGTAATGAAAGAAAAAAATTAAATTCATGATTATATTAATGTGATTCTCTTCCTTTTTGATTATTTCTTTCTTAAGAAATCCATACCCTCTTTGTATAATTTTCAGGAACATCTTTTAATAATTTTGAATAAATGCCATTTTGTTCTCTGATTATTCTGACAAGATTTTCTAGGTATCCCGTATTCAGCTAAAGCTTAAGTGTCATGAACTCTTCTCTAATAAGTACTACTGTAATAGAAGGATACAACAGAATTTAATTCCTATTCAATAAGTCTGCACAAACATAATCTGTTGCAGACTATCCTTATTCTCCAAAATTCGTTTTATGTTATCAGAGGCTCATCAATTTTAGGAATGCTGTTGAAATGTCATATGGTTGGGTTCAGATGCTGAATTTAATTAAATTCTGTTCCTGCAATCACAGTTTACAGTTCTAAAAGATATCATAATAATTCACAAGTGAACTGGATAAAATATAATTAATCAAATTGTCAACTTTCTTTTTAGCTCATTCAAAATAAATAGAGCTCTGACAAAAAATTCCTTTTAGCATTTGGGGAAATATTGCTGTCTTTGAGCCTCAGCCTAAGTCAAATAATGCACCTAAAATTTCTTTTTATTGTAATACTTCCCTAAATGATTTGAAACAGCTTCAGAAAATATCCTATAGAGTATAGAAAGTATGTTAATCTATATCTTGCTTCAAGAAGGCAGAGAGAAGCTATAAACTGTTCTCTTATAATTTTCTTCTAGAAACGAAGTGGCATTTATAAAATTACAACATATAAAATGTTTCTTGAGTTGCAGAATGACAGAACTTTTGGTAGTATGATAGATTATTTTTATTTTCTTTAAACTACTCCTTTTTTCCAGTGATTTTTTTTACAAAATAGTTTTTGAATTATAAATTATTTAAGCTTAATGGAACTGAGACTTTGTTAGGGTGATAGGATCTACTTTGATCAATCGGATTACAAATTATTTAAAATTGTTATTTCAGGATGGGAGAGGACAAACAGTTTGAACATTTAATGTGCTCTCCCTTAGTCTTGACTTGTGTGCTTGGAATAACCAAGTACTAAAAATCAATCTTTTACAGGCTGAAGCATTGCAGCTGTCTTAATACTTATATCTTTATTCTAAGTTAAATGAGAATGGTTTGGAATTCTGCTCTTGCATAAATTCATCACATTTCTTCATATATCTCACTTTCTCTCACTGAAATTTCATTTTCATCAACTTTCTTTTAATTCATGGTCACAAAAAAGAAATAAATATACATAAAGTCCGCCTTCAAGTGATAATTATTAGAAGGACATCTTTCTCAATTCATAATGTTTGGATTATCAAAATTAAACCAATTGCTCTCTAAATGAGCTTCACTTTGGATTTTCAATAGAAGACTTTCCTTGTTTCCAATAGACTTACTTGGTGGAAGATAATGATGAGTTATTTCTAATGTCCTCTCTTGTTCTATGCTAATACTGACTTCTCATTACAGAACAGAACAATAACAGCCTGAGTACCCTGTCAATGGTGTTTATTCTGGTAGGGGTGGTTAAGGGAGTCTTCATTTGCTTTGCACTAATGGCTGTTTGCTACAGGTACAGTGTTGGAGATGTAGTTCCCTTTGCTTGTGTCCAGGGTAGACTTGCTGTTGTGCTTCCATGTGTAATTTGAAATGATCCCCAGCAGTGGTAACCCGGTGTACTATGTGTCTGATTGAGAAAATGTGGCTTTGTGATTTGTCTTGTGAGTGTGAGAATGTGAGCTACTAAATGTACATTTTGCCATATTTGTCCACAAGGTTGTCCATCAAACAGACATGAATTGGTAAAAGGGCATATAACACAAGTTTCTGTTAAGAATTTCTTGTTATAATAGCCATGATCTTAATTTTGGTTATGATAATAGTATACAAGAGATAATTCTGAGGAATTGCAAAATTTAAGATACCAATTCAAGTCTGTTGCTCACCTTTGCAGATTCCATTGGCAATGGATGAAGCAACCAGCTTATTTTGCAGTTGAAATAATTGGTGCTTTGGTGATTGGTGCGTGTACAGAAACCACATGTACCTCTTGGTTTTTCCTATGTTGTAATGATTTTGGTAGTGTTTGTATGACTCTTGAAAGAGCGATTTGCCATGCGTTGATGCTGCTGACATGATTTCTTTTCTTTCTTTTTTTTCCTCTCTCTACTTTATATATCTGTCTGCATGATGTGGATCTTCCTCACATTTGCCTGGTGCACGCTGCTGCCTACTGGTGGTCCGGTTAATGGCGATCATCAATAACTGAATCACGAACTCCAATGATGGGTGATGCACTAACCGCCCCCCTTGTGTGTTGTGCTGCCATGGTCCTCCCTGTCAATCGTGATGATGAACAATCATGAAACTAACTCCTGAAATAACATCCTGTTTTCATACACTAAATACTTCACTCGTTTCTAAAATCCATTAAATTTTGTTTTGCCATGACCTATAAATATTGCCTGCCATGGTTTACTGTGTCTTCAATTGTGGGGGACTGCAACATGTTCATGTGTGTGTAAATACATGATATATATTAATGGAATATTACTTGAAAACTGGTGAAAAATTATAAAACGGAAACTGACATTTATTTTCTCCTATTGGAAAATATTCGTACATACATTCGTGTAAATAATGATTCTTTTAATTCACTGTGCAGAGAACTACCACAGTACAAATACAGTGTTCTTAGTGGGAATGCTGATGTCGGTGGTAGGGGGTGTGTTTATTGTATTTGCTCTGATGGCTCTCTGCTACAGGTCAGTCGTAGTACACAAAAACTTCTCCCTCTGCCTCAGGTTAGTGAGCAGAAAGCAGGTAGCATTATTACCATAAATAGATACTAGTAATTAGTATAATGAATGCACATTCCCAATTAAACATTTTTCTATCTTTGTGGGTTTGTGTTTCTGCTCTCACACTGCCATCAAATTAATTTCTCCAAGTGAGAAGAATGCTTCAAATGAAAGAAATGGACTTTCATTGCTTATGACTGCAGCTTTATTTACCACAAACAAACTATGTATGATACCACCCATAATACAGAAATGTCTGTATAAATTTGATGACAGTGGCTGAGACAATTAGCAGGCCAATTAAAGAGGCATGAATGGAGTAAACATAAAATTCTGTAGATTTGTTTAAAAGTAATTTGTGTAGTAATCTTTAAAGAAATTCAATTTGGTATTGTGGACACCTTTAAAGATAATTAATGCATGAAATTCTATGGTGGTTGCCTGACAAAAAATGCTTCTTTGCTGTCTATCTATATATCTTGGAAGTTATATTAAAAAGATTTTTCATATCAGGCCTGTATTTGACCAGTTTTTAAATGTGCCAATTATTTCATTGTTATGTGTTTGAACTTCTATGTTTATCTGTTTTAGTTTTTCTGTTCTTGTATCTTTCAGTGTGGTTGTGGCCACGTCCTTGGTGTGTCTCATTTGTACGTATGTGAGGTTGCTAGTGTGTGCGTGCTGGTATCGATATGCATTTCAATCCTTTACCTTCTTTGCCTAATGTATTATCTGATCGTCCTTTTCTCTTCAACCCAATGCTATGAAAATGTTTGTAAATGTGTGTATGTGTGTGTGAGTGTGTTTATGTATGTACACATGTTTGTGTGTTCCAATAAAGGAATACTGAGCTGTAAAAATTACCAGACATTATTGATACAGTAATTGACAATATGACATGCACTTTCCAACTTAGTTTTGTGCACAGCATTAGAACTTCCTTTCCCTTAGAAGCAAGAAAACAGCAATCTTATTAATTGTTAAACTACCACACATCAAATCTCTATGTTTTACTTTTCACTATCCAGCAATATCTTTAAAAAGTAATGCTAGCATATGTAATACAGTTGCACTTTAGAAGGTACAGTCAACGTAATTTTAATTTAGATTTTTAATCTCTACAAGATATGCTCAAATAAATATAAGTAAATATTTTTAATATTTGAACTTAAAAACTTAATAATATCAAACCTCAAATTAGCATCCAAAAGTTACCACTTCATTTCTATAGAACATATAGTTTTTCTTTATCTAAATCTATTTGTACCATGTTTTAAAGTCTTATAGGATAACCTGGAGAAAATGACCTTATACAATAATTAGATACAGTTAATTAATGAGTTTATTACAGATACACCACCGAAATGACAGCCTTTATATCATCTCATTGAAATAACATCCAAAACTTCATTAAATAGTTAGGAAAATGATAAAGTTTCAATAAATTTTATCAGTTAATCTCACTGTAAATATTTAGTTATCTGCCATGTGCACTTTTTGTGTTAAGTAATCTAGGTTTTATTGGATTTGCATTGCTCTTTTATTTTGGAAAAGGCAAATTTTGTAATTACAATTTCATTTCAAGAGATAATGCATTGAATCCTTAACTAAATTATAGCATGGCATTAAAATTCTGTTGGTAAAATTAGCAATTTCTCATTTTTAAATGGGCTGTAGAAGTTAAAAATGTGTTTAGAGTAGACTCATAAAAAGGATGAATAATAGATTGCTCATCAATCTGAACTTAAGAAGTTTATCTTATGGTTGTGATGAGTTCTAAAGTGCTTATTATGTGTATTTTAAATTTCAAAAGGTCATTTTACAGATTTTGAAAGTAAGAGCTAGAGGTATTTCTTTATATTTAATAAGAAATGTTGAAATGCCATGTATTTTTGGTCTTTGGGTTCTCAGAAATTCATAATTAAAGAGTACTATTTAATTGTTTACAAGATAAACCAATCTCAAAACTGCTTCCTTTGGTTTCATTAAATGTGGAATCACTCCAAGAATTGTAATAACTGAATGCAATAAATTGAACCTCGGAATGTAAATTTTCATATTTAATTCTAATTTTTTAATCATTTCCCAGAGTATATGAAAAGAAATTTTATACAGTATTTTGAATTTAAACTTGAAAAATTTTGCCTCATGTTTTTCACATAATATGTTCATAGATATCTAAGTCCATGTTATGTGATAAGCTCTGTATTTTGATCTCTCTATCAGGAGGAAGAGTACCATGCCCAAGTACGATCCTCCATATGTGAAAAAACCAATGGTGAAGAAGTTTGCAGGAAAAGGAGGTCCCCCCAGTCATAACCCTGAAGAGGCAGCTCTGGAAAGCGTAAACAAGATTCTCACTTTTGGAAGTATGCCCTCATATAGGTAAGATTGCCTAGATGGTTGTGCGTTTTGAGAACATCCTCGACTATCAAATCAATATATGCTATTTTGTAACTACTTTTTATTTCCATATTCAGTTGTATTTATTGTATTTAGAATTGTATGCTATGTAAACAGAAAAGTTGCCATGAACTGGGAATTTATCCTGGTATCTTAAAGACCAATGTGGCAATTCCAATCTCATCATGAAATGAACTTAAAATGTAGTGAATGACTTTTCCTCATTTTATGCATCTTTTCCTAAAAGAGTAAGGTAATTTACTCTTATGTATTTTTGAGTGAGTGGATTTGTGTGTTTGTACATGTATGAGTCCATGGCATATTTGTGATTGACATTATTTGCATTTGATTTTTTTCTTATTTAAGTGTGTATTATTTTACTGCCATGTATTAAATTGTTGCAAAACTATTGTGATTTTAAGTATTCATTTAGTTGCTTAAATTCTGGTTACCATTCTGGGCAGAGTACAATACAAATGGTATTTCCTGCCTCTTGTTTGTTTACATGGCAAAAACTTTATATTCAAATATTTTGTGCTTTTTTCCAGTGGCTCATACATTAAAGAGTTAAATATTCTTTAGAAAAAGTATCGTTCTATACAGCTTGCCTGTTAAGCAGGAATTTCTTTTTTGATGTTGGTGTTGGAAGCAATTTATCTTGCTTAAATTTCAATTTGTGTCAACTCTGTTAACAAAATAGAGTGACAGCTGTAAATTTGGAATGGAATGGACTGACTTATAGATGTTAATGTTAATGTTTCCTAAAAGCTATGTTCTCATTCTAATTTACATCAGTAGAAATTAATTGAATAATCAATTCATAGAGCTTTTGAATTTGATTTATTATGTCATTACTATGATAAATTTACCAATGTAAAACTCTTACTGAATTAATATCACTAAACTATATCACTAGATCAGTTTAGAGGTACTTTCAATATTCTTTGTTACTAATGTGATAGATCATTTAAATACACATCTCAGTTATAAAGAAAGTGTTACAACCATACACAAACGTGTTCTCAATATGCCCACCCAATTTCAAACCTGAATAAAACATGGATTCAACAGAATTCAAGATTTGTTTTTATTCTAATGAAAGACATCTCTCCGAATTTCAACAAGTCCATAATTTGAATATCCTTCTATTCAAGGTTCTCAAGCATTTCTTAAGAGAAGAGCACCTCTGCAGTTGCTAATCACATCTTAAATCTAATAAGATGAAGAGTTTTCGTTTTCCCATAGATTCCTTTAGAAAATCCTTTTTATTTTGAAAGTGAAATAAATGACTGATGCACAACCTACAATTCTATAACTCTAGTACACAGTTCACCTTCTATCTTTGTGCAGCCATCTCTGTCAATTTATTGCACCTTTTCTGATGAATGATCTAGCTACATAGAAAGGCTCCTCATGCATGCACTTCTTATTTCTTTATGTCTGATACCAGGCAACATCGGGCAGTTAATATTCTAAACCAAATCTCTCTTTATCAGTTTCAACATCATGCTTTTTCTAAAGCAGCAATTTAATCTTTAAAATGTCTATTTAAATTAAAGGAGCTGCTTTTACTGATCAAATTTCAATTCAATGTTTTTCCAATATTTTATTCATGTTCTGTCAAGGTTTGAAATTGGGAATATAACTTTGGAATGCACTATGAGCATATAATGCAGGCACAATATGAGGTAATTTTCCTCACAAGCAAAGTATGAAATGCAAGTGAATAGCTCATCTCATACTTTGCCCAGGCATGACATGTTTGGCATAGGCGTTGCATTGTAGGTATGAGTTTACGTATTTAATTTAATGGAACCTAACCTGTAATGAAATACTTCCCAATGTCCTTCCCCATGAGATATTTCCCTGAGAGATTGGATTGGATTGGCTAAGTTAGCTGTAGAAGTGTTTGATTCTAGAAATGCAAAATTTACTAAAGATATACACTGACCACATGCACAGATTTCACATTCATTTAAAAGATATGCATGCAAGAGATAGATTTATGCAACAGTGTTTTTTAGCAACTCAGTACAATCTCTTCAATAACTATACAAATTTTGAGACCATCGAATGCATGTAAATGATTCACATGAGTCTCAGAAGTTTTGATTTTGAGAATCATATCGATCTCTTGCTTGATGGATCATATCTATCGCTCGAAAACCTTGAACTTTTGAATTTATTTAACAGGTCAGTTGTCTCATTAACTCTTACTTATTCTCAAATTTACTTGCCATGTGAATGTTATACTGGAAGTTTATTGTATAAACACTTCAGCAGCTTTCTCATCCAATCCAGTCCAAGCTGACATTTCAAAGGATAGGAATTTCAAATTATAGATTCAAAGGATGATTCTCTTTAATTTATCTTGCATGAATTCAGTGCTTTGGCTCAAGAACTTTTGCTGGAAATTTTTCAGAATAGAAATGATTAACTTTTATGTTAACCCTCTAATTTGTTATTAATTAATTTAATTGCTTGAAATCTTTTAAAGAACTCACAACTGTCCTTAAGTTGGGGCTTATAGGTAGAAAGATACTCTATGGAATCTTTCTTGGTTTTATTTTTGAAGCAAAATCATAGCCTGATTATCTCCAATATAGTTGTTATTATATATTATCAAAACAGCACAAAACTTTCTACCCACCATGATTGAAATTCTGTGGTTAATTCAATGGTTAATGTTGTCATTTCCTAGTACTTGTTAAATTTTAACACTTTTAATATAACCAACATCTGTTACCATTAGTTATTTTTTTAACCCCTGATGTTGATTCATGAATGATCATCATGAAATGATCTCTCTATTTTCAATATTTATTATTTCTCTATTTTCAAAAATATTACCTTTTACATAACATTTTTGCTATTAAATTCCACATTATTGATGATTTTTTAATAAATATACATGTAGGATACAAACTATCAGCCTACAGGCATATTTGAGTTAGGCTTTTTATGGCGAATTGGCCTTGATCTAAACTCAGAAGGGCCTCAAAGTTACGATTTTTCCCATAAGAATGGAAGGAATTGTTAGAAATTTTTTTAGATAATCCCTAGCAGCATGAAGAGCTGATATTTTGGAATTTGCCAGTTGTTGTGGATCATTTGCGTAGACTACATATACAGGGTGCATTATGAAAGTAATGCGCATTTTCTGGAAAAAATAGATTTATTGATCCGATTGGTACAAATGATTAAAATTCTTCAAAATAGTCTCCACCTGCTTCAATACACTTGCGGAGACGATTCTGCCACGCCTGGAAAGCACCCTGAAACTCCTCGACACTAATGCCTCTCTGAAATCTTGTGACGTGAGCTTGAATTTTTTTCCACTGACTCCCAGTGCTTTCCCTTCAGCTCTCTCTTCAGTCGGGGGAACAAAAAAAGTCACACAGAGCCAAGTCAGGGCTGTAAGGAAGCTGGGGCACCACGGGGGTCTTGTTCTGGGTCAGGTAGTTGTTGACGATGAATGCCGTGTGGCTGGGGGCATTGTCGTGGTGGAGCTTGAAGACATCTTTGATGTCAGGCCTGACACACGCAACCCGGCGTTTCAGTCTCTTGAGCACCTCCTGGTAAAAGGCTGCGTTGACAGTTTGTCCTTGCGGTACAAACTCAAAATGGATGATTCCTCGGACGTCAAAGAAGACAAAAGACATGCGAGACTTGCTCATGCGCGCTCTTTTGGGTTTGGGAGAAGATTGTGTGTGCCACTCGGAGCTCTGCCTCTTGGATTCTGGATCGTACTCGAACATCCAGGATTTGTCTCCGGTTAGATTAGAGCCTGGATCATTTCTGATCAATTTCAACAATTCTTCACTGCGCAAAACTCGAACTTCTTTCTGCACCTCCGTCAACACCTTCGGCACAAGCTTTGCACAGACCTTTCGCATTTGCAAATCCTCCGTCACTATCCCATGTACCGTAAATGTTGACAAATTCAGGGTGTCAGCGATTGCCTGGATACTTAACCAACGGTCTGAACTCAAAACTTCACGCACATGCTGAACGTTTTCATCGGTTCAGGCTGTTGCTGGATGTCCAGAACGGGGCTCGTCAGTGACCTCCTCCATGCCCTCCTTGAAGGCCTTGTGCCACCTTCTGCATTGAGATCTCGAAATGCATTCCTCCTTAAAGGCCTCTTGAAGCATTTGACAAGTTTCCGCTGCATTCTTCCCAAGCCGCACACAAAACTTGATCGCGTACCGCTGTTCAATTGAACGCTCCATAGCGCCGTGACTCAATCGAAAAACAGACTTCTTGCAAAGAAAGGTCCTACCACTCCTATTGCTCGGAGCGAACTAAGACCAGGCATGTTTTGAATGGCCGATCTTCCACCACATTATCCGACCAGTCCGAGAGCACTGCTACGGTTAGTCGCGTCACAATAAAATCATGCGCATTACTTTCATAATGCACCCTGTACAAGTAAAAGTTGCTTGCCTACTGCAAGCATATGTTTCTAGTACTGTACTTTGCAAAGTTCTATTTGGTTTGAAAATTTAGGATATAGGAACCAAAATTTCTCTTTGTAAAAATTGATTCTGGTCCAAAGTGACCTGGTGTTGAACCCAGGACTTATTTAAGATGGATATTTATAAAGACCTGGCAGGAATAAAACATATTTAATCCAAAGTTGGAAGTTGATATCCTACCAGGAGCACCCTAAAATAAGTTTCCATTATCCCCATTTGCAATGCATAGAGGAATGTAAATGGCATCGAACCAATGATCATTAGGGAAATTCTTATATGAAATGTATCTCTATTCACATGCTGGATCTTAGGTTTGCATATTATCGGAAAAGGGATATAAAAATTCTGAAATATCATCGCAAGTAATTTAATGGGAGAATTATGCACCTACCTGGGGTCGAACTCACACACATTTGGTGACAGTTTTACAGATATAAATATGGAAGAGCACATTTTCTGGGACCTCTGTAATTTTGAATTCCCTATTCTACCGGGATGTAGCTTAAAATATTTTTGAAACATAATCATAAATAATTAGAAATTCCCACCATACGTCTCAAATAGAAGAGATGGCTGGTGTCAAACACAGGACATTTTATAAGAAGTGAATATATATAGCGCACTGTTGGAAGTAAAACTTATTTAATTCGAATTTAGAATTCTGCATCATACCAGGAAGTTCCTAAAATAAGAATTTGTTATCCCCGTTTGAAATGCAAAGTGAAATGTAAATGGCTCCCTGCAGCGGCGCAGCCAGGATTTTCCAATGGGAGGGGTTCAAGGAAATGAAAAATGCCTAACTTACAGGGGCTAGTATATTCTAGTTATTCTTTACTTATTACGAATATGTCAATTCCTTCAAAAACTAAATACATTGAAAAATAGAGGAGTTTTAACACTTAGGTAGCCAACTGATGACACTTCCCAAGATAGTAGTTTACATAAGCGAACTATTGGAAACTCATAAGTGTTGTTTGGATAGGTCCAATATCTATTAAAAAGTCATTTTTTTCTATGCTGAAGTTTTTTAGTGTTGTAGATATATACTTCCCCAGTCTTTGAGCATTCTCCCTTCGAAGAGGTTGCCAACCGTGAGAAGGAAAAAAATTAGTTATGATTATTTGGCAAGCAACATAAAACGTAATATGCACTCATTAGTTCCCCACATTGGTGTGCCCGTACTTATTTGAATATCTTTATTTATTAGACTATATCATCAGCAGGTTTCTTAGGAGTGACTTCATCCCTTGTATTTAAAATTAACTTCTCTTCTAAGAAACAAAAAATCATTTATATCTGATGAAATTTTCTGGTATGCTTACAATTAAGCCTGATTTCGTTATTTATCTATTAGCTAAGTATTCAGTTGAATGCATCACAAACTGAACATTAACAACTCGGCTTAATTAAATTAAAAATTACAGTATACTCTTGATTAAAGTTGAAATTATAATTGAATTTTCAGAATTAAAGTTCCACACCAAGGCAAAAAAGTGAAGTCGTCAACTTACAATTATTTAGACCAAGTAGTAGTCAGGTTGTTTAACCAGCAGAGAGCTGATGCAAACCCAGTCCTACGCACTTAGTGTTCAAAGAAAACAAAAATTTTCCATGAATTGAAATTTTGAAGGGGCATTGCATGACCACGTGGTTGACAGGATAAGCCATGAGATTCGTTGGATTCTATTAGCAGAGAAAAAATTGGTAGAAGGAGGAAAAAGGAAGCTGGAGAATTTAAGCCACAGTTTTAACATTTCATCAAATTTATTTCAAGCCATCAAGTCACTGTTCCGATAAATCTGTGCGTACCTTACGCGTACAATACCTTTCAGCTAACTGATTTGCTTCCAAAATGGTATATTATTAATAAAATCATCAAAAATTATTTATTAGTGATATCTTGTATTGCTCCAATATTTCTTCAAATTTCTACGGAAATTCGGTTATCGAATTATTTTCGTAAATATACAGCAAATTAAGAGCTTTAATTAAGCTATTCACGGATTGTGAAAAAAAAATTTTGGATTTCCATCTGTACCTCATGAAATCCAAACTAAACTCTCCTTTGAACTGTGAATTTCTCAAAAGCACTACTGACGAGCCTAACTTTATATTCACACCCTAAAAACAGTCACATGCAGAAGATCTAAATGAGCGTTTTATCAATCTGTTTGTCTCTTAAACGAAATCTTAATCTCTGTTTTCAGGGTGAAAGTTTTGAATTACTTCTCAAATGTACCCTTGTATTTTTGCTCGGAGTAAATGAATCAGCACTTACGAATTTTTTTCATGGGAATCTTATCTTATGGTGAGTCATCTAACTAAAGGATAGGCTTAGGAAGTGCACGCGTTGAACATTGTGCACAAAACACTCGTATCGTAACGTCGCATTGATATCGATGTCGGCTCTAGGCCTGCTCTGCCATCGAAAACATCACCTTAACTGAAATCGGAGCCATATTTACGGGTATGCGGAGCTATTGCTGAATTTATCAAGCAGTGTATCTCTAAGACTTGCGTGATGATTGGGGTTTTGTACTCCTCAGCAGAGAAAAAAGCTCAGGGCTAGTTATAGGACCTGACTCTTGGGGGGGGGGGTTTGAACCCCTGAAACCCCCCCCTCGCTGCGCCACTGGCTCCCTGGTATCAAACTAAGGATCATCAGGGAAACGTTAAACAGTGTATATAAAATGTATTTATGGTCTCTATTCACATACCGGGTTTCAAATTTCCAAGTTATCAGGAAGGGATTATAAAAATCTTAAAAATTGCAATGCATTTTAAATAGGAGAATATTTGCCCTGACCTAGCGTCAAAACAAGGATACTCATTGAAGATGTGGTTTTCGTTGGGTATGCACAGCTTCCGCACAATCCCTTGAATTGCAGCTCTCTAATTTGCTGGGTTTTGCCTCAGAACAATTTCCTAAAATCCTCGCAATGCATCCTTATGGAAAAAATATTTGGACTTTGGGGCCTTCTGGCATTGAACCCATGACACTGAGGTTCAAAGTTGCATTTTTTTTGGAGGTCACACGCTATGGCCAGTATGTCTTAAAAATTTTAAGTCAATGGCACTCGTGGAACATGGTTTGAATTTTGATCCCCTATGTATAGGTATATCGGGAGTAACATCTATATATAATAGATAAAGACTATAAACAAAGACATATTTGGATATCATCCTGGGTTTGCCACTACCTAGTGATAATACCATGACAATAAAATATAACTTTTATGATTTGGATTCTTGGTCACTTAATAGGTTTTTCCATAATAAAAATAATGGGAAAATGCTAATGAAATACTGGAGAGAGAATGAATTGGTAGCTCCTTTGAACTATGTGCTTAGGTGTTAGTTACTTTGCTCATTCCATTCATTACCAGACCTGCTCATATCCATATGAGAGGGCCTACGGAAATGTGTGCATAATTTTAATTGAGTCTAAGTGAAACATTTTGTAAGTAAGTGGTTGGCAGGATAACTGAATAGTCTGCAATATGGTTGTATGTCTTCCACCATACGTTCAATGGTTCATCACAATGGCCCCAAAGTTGGGATTCAGAGGATATATAAGGTGGTCTAATGGCATACCTATGTCCTGATATGAACTATAAAAATATTCTGATTCCATTTTAGGCAAGACTCTTGAAATAGAGTTTACAATTATAGCTAATAAGTTTGTAGTATGCAAGTGAGATATATATATATACATACATCACCATCATCATCAGCCATTATGAATTCATCATCAGATGTAGGCCTCCCCAATTTTTTTCATTATGAGTATCTCATCACTATGCTAGGCATAAGTATGAGATAATATCTCTGTTCCATCTATCCTTTGAATTTCTACTCAGTCACTTAACATCCTTTGGAGTCCAGTTGAGACCTGTAGATGTACAACAGTGGTCATCACATCTCAAATATGATCAGCCAACATCCACTTCAGTGTTCTTATCTATGATGACTGTCATCATCCTCATCTGGGTGTATTTCCTGTCTGTTCTTGTTAGTCTAAGCTTAAAGCACTCAATACTACTTCATTTTATCTGAGCTCACTGAGTTATTGCTGCATTTAATATCCAAGTTTCCCTTCCATAGGCCAAGGCTGATAAAATGCATTGCTTGAAAACTTTCCTTTTCAAGAATATTGGCATTCTTAACTCCAGAATTTGCATATTCCTCCTGAAGGTGCTCCAGCCTTGTCTAATTCTCTGTTAGCATATTTAATCCTGTTGTATTACTTGTCAATACCAGTTGTCTGAGAGTTTTGTATTCAGGGGCTTTTCTTGAAGCTATATTCATACTGGTGCTGCAAAGCAATCATACATTGCCTTTGTTTTGGTTAGATGTAACCCAAGTCCTATCTTCCGCTCCTCTATGTTTAGTTCGTTATGTCTGGAAGCATGATTTTCACTTTTGTGAAGAGTATAATGTCAACTGCAAAATGCAGATCATTGATGTTATTCCCATTTATCTGTTGAACTTTTTCATCCCATTTTAGGGTTTCAGAAACTTCTTCCAAAACGATCCTAAAAATAATTGCCAAAAGGCCACCTTAGACCTTGTCTCACTTCCTTCTCGGTCTTCAATTCCCCAGTTTCTTTACGCATTATTAAAGGGGCTGTGGAATTTTTGTAAATGCTGTATAAAAGACAGATACATTCTGTATCTACTGCTTGATTTACTGAAACTTACAGTTTAGAAGAATTACTTACCAAGTTGAAGGCCTGTGAATGGCCCACAAAGTAGAATACTGCTGGTATCTCGTATTCATTCATTTTGGATTTTTTGGAATGTGTGAATGTGGTCCATGTTCCTGAAACCCTACCAACATCTGGATTATTTTCTACGATGGGCAGAGGACAGAGTCATCTTCAAGCACTCAAGAATTATCCTTGTGGATGTTTTTTACACAACTAGGAGGAGACAGGATGGTAGTTCTTGTAATCTTCTTTTATTCCTTGTGTGTGCAAAACCGCAATCCTTGCATAGTTCCAGTCCTTGGGAATCCTGCCTTTCTTTAGGCAATTAGTGAATAATTGTGCCAAAACATAAGCAATCTCTGCTCCACAAGCTTTCAGATACCCCACCATCTGCTTTCCCTTTCGTCACTGCCATAACTTCTTCTACTTGAATGAAGAGAGGTGAGTGTTGGCTTTCCTCCTAAATTTCCTCTTTAGCATTTTCTGTCTTCTTGTGTAGGTTGCCGAAGCATTTTGCTATTGTCCTCAATATTACCAATATATTCACCTGGTCAAGTTTTAATTTTTAATTAGTAGGTACTCAGATGTTTGCTTCTCTATACATCTTGTTTCCACAATTGAGAGGAATTATTCGGTATTTAATCATTTAAATTATTTATTGCGCATAATCAGGAAAATATGATATTTTACATGAGAAGATAAGCACACTTAAGTTGATCAGCTGATTTTGAAAATGATTGCAAAAAAAGTTGTTTACACAAGACGAGACATTTTCAAAATAAAATACCATGAAATATCTTTTAAACATGTCTTAAACTGAGTTTAAAATGAACATGATTCCTTTCTTTAATTGAATTTAAATAGAAATTTTAATGTATGCGTATATAATGCAGCATGAATTTCAGGCCTAAATTTGTAAGCAGATGTTCCTTAAGGGGAATATTTGGAGAACCTTAGCGTAAAACCCAGGAACAAATTGGGAAAATAGGGCTACACTTTATTAAGATCTTCATCTAAATACCAGATACAGCCATCTATCTCTTCAGAAGCAGCTTTCAAAACAGAGTTAAAAATTGCTCCTATGTGTTCTTTATAATGATAGATTCCAAAAGATATTCTTATAGTAGAATGTATGAAACTATTTGATATCCAACCTAGGTCTTGTTTGAAAACAGTTCGTTAGAAATACCATCTGGACTCTTATCCCAAACTTGAGTTGTCTGTCTTACATGGAAGCAATCAGAAAGAAGTTCCCATCGTATATTTCATGGAGAAAATTTGCCCTGACTTTGCGTTGAACATAAGATGATAATAAAAACGGAATTAGCACCGGGACTCTAATAAAAATTCTGTTTGATATTTTCTGTCTTATCTGGAAGTGCTTGAAAATTTATTGCTTTGTCTTTCTTGTGGGTGAAATTTGTCCTGACCTATCTTCAATCTCAGGATAATATTGTAAAATGACTGTTTTCTTGGGTTGCCACCTCTTCCAGAATGTCAAGGGTCTCCTGGAATTCGGCCAACTTGGACTCTCAGCAGGAGATTGGAATTTGTTAATCTGTGCCTTATCATCTGAAATTTGTAAATTTAGTCAACCTGGTACATGTAATCCAATGCATAAGAAATATTCCGTGGTAAAATTACTTTAGGTGACCAGTATACCCTTATCTAGTTTGATTCAAAAGACTGAAGCACAGCACTACAAATATTTAGTTGGAATACAAATCATTTGCCAATTAATAACAAGCAATTGCTTCTAATAAATCTTTTTTGAGCTGAAGGAAAGTCTTCTGAATCTTTGGGCACTTACCGTATTTCCCGGCCTATAAGACGCACCGGCGCTTAAGACGCACCCACGCATAAGACGCACCCACGCATAAGACGCACCCACGCATAAGACGCACCCGCGCATAAGACGCACCTTGATTTTTCAGGTAAGAATTTACAAAAAAAATCATACTTTGTTACATAAGGTTGAGTGCCGGTAAACTCTTTATCGCGAGAGATACAATGTATTAGCATAGGGATGACATCTCCGTCAGCCCAATGTGTATAAGTTTTGCAGCGAGATTAAACTAAACGTGCTACATTGTATGCATTTCCGATTTACCTGGGAATTTTTTTAAAGGAAGTTCTGTCATTGAAATATTAAAACAGTATTCCCTACCACTTAATCAAAAAAGTGTTATTATCGAAATTTGTAATTAACTGAACTATTTCCAATGCCTGATACGGTAAAAAATACTTAATGGTATGCATTTATCTCGGCGAATCGGCTTGCTTATCATAGGACGGAGTTATACCCGTATATCATCGGCGCATAAGACACAGACTGATTTTAGAGTAAAAAAAGTGCGTCTTATAGGCCGGGAAATATGGTAAATAAAAAATCTTCTGGAATCTCGCAGAATTTTTGACTCCAGAATTAAAAATCTCCTGGGATGAACTGCTTGCAAGGTGGAAATCCTAATGTATTGGCTATTTATGAATACAATTTTGCTTCCAAGCATATTAATAATAATTTTCAACTACTATATTATAGGATAACCCGAGGTGTACTTCAAAACCACAAATTGTTGTCTATTCAGGAATTCTCCTTCTACCAAATCAGCAAACTCAATCTAATGGAAGTCATGAAATATATTCCAGGAAATAATACCAAAAAGCATTTAGGGCTCCTCAAAGCAGAGGGAAAGAACAAAGAAACAATCACAAACAAATTAGTACCAAGTATACTGGTCACAAAAATGTCACATCTCTTCCTTATTCAAATTTCAATTTTCTATACATTTTTAATGGTAAAAACATTAAATAATTAAAACATTGATAGTAACCTGGAGTTAAAACCTGGGTCTCACTTGAATATGATGAATGTGCAAATATGCATATTTTGAATATGATTAAAGTGTAAGTAGATGACATCATCCACCATCATATCAGATTATAAAATACTATATCCTTCGATAGTGTTTAAAATAAAATTCTCTACTCAATATATTCTTATGAGATGTAAGGATCAATTGCTGTTGAACCCAGCACAGTTTTGGGAAGTACCATTTCATATTATTTAATGAGAGCGTCAGGTTAAACAAAATCTTGCCTTTTAAGTTTGTTTATTCATTTTCCAAATGATAATAATAATAATAATTTATTATTAATCACAAACAGGATACCCCAATTACATGTGATATAATAAATTAGCAAATACATAACAAATATACAATCCCCCACAAACATTAAATCAATGGACAATTACAGCGGTAGGAAATAATAGCAGCAACAGCTGATACACATAACCATTCCATAACCAGAAAAATCTGGTTTGTCAGGACTCAAACCCAAGACCTTAGTGTACAAGGTCTAGTGCATAGTAACTACTACGGCCAGTTAAAGGTGCTTCCCTTAAAAAATGTTCCTAATTTCCCTAACATTTCTTACAGTAGAATACTTAAACTGCCCTGCTATTGAACCCAGGACTATTTTGGGAGATATCTTTTAATTATAACAGGCAGTGATTTTTAACTTTACTTTTGGTAATGGCTTGAAATAACATTCTGTCATTCCCATATGTGCATATGTGAGAGTAAAACTAACTATACCAGCCTTGGTGGGGGAGTGGATAGCATTCCATCTATGCTATTACTCCAAACCCCAAAGTCCCGGGTTCAAATTCCAGCTGATCTGATTTTTCTGATCAGGGAATCGTTATTTGTGTTCGTTGTTCCTGTTGCATCAGTGAAAAACTCCTTTACAAGTTCACGAGAGCTTAGGGGGACATCACCAATAAAGCGCAACAGTGGCTAATCATGAAAAAAATTCTTTATCATCAACCTACATTACAGTTTACCATGCTTAATAGTCAAAGCTCCTTATTATGTAACCAATGATATATTTGGAAATAATAAACAGCTTGTAAAGAAAGAAATATTGGAATATGGCTGTTAATGAATCAGAGGTTTAAAATCTCCGAAAGCTGTTTTCTTTCGGCATTTCTCCTCTTACTTCCCGGTAGTCAGAGAAAGCAAGAAAAGAATGCCGTACTTTTTTATGACCCTTGAGGATGGTGGTATAGCCAATGAAAGGTTTTGGGTATCTTAAAAATTAGGCATTCTTTTCTTGCTTCCTCCGACTACTGGGAAGTAAGAGGAGGAACGCCGACAAAGACAGCTTTTTGAGATTTTAAAGCTCTAATGAAACAGCTTGTAAGAAAATCCCTCAAGACCGTCATCCATATGCGTATTCATTTGTGTCCCAAGCATGAGTTAACTTCACTCTGTGTTCAAAGTTCAAAATTGAAGAATAATTTATTGCCAGTTTTCCTTAATTTTTACTCACGATGCAATAAACTAAATTGCATAAAATATTACAAGCTTTCCTTAAATATTTATTTTCACAATTATTTTGATAATATTTATAACAAAAATATTTCCCACTCCATGTACAGCACAAAAACTTGATAAGTTACAGTGACATTTGTTGTGTAGAACATTTTTGGAAAAACACACTTGGTTAACTTTTAAAAATTCTCTTTCCTCTTTATTATCCAGTTTTTCTGTCCCCTCCAGCTGTCTGTCTGAACATGTCCATTAGAAGGCAGTTTTTGAAGTTTAATTTGATGTTTTTTGCCCACTATAAAAAAATATACCCTTTTAGCACTAAGTTATTCCACTGACAACTTCAATCCCCCTGTATTCAATGTGCAGGAATCAAAGTAATTAGCTCGGTAATAAGAGTAATGGCTGCACACAGAATTTACTCAGCAGTAACTATGCGAAGTGTCAGAGTTGGCACAAATAATCCACTTTTATATTTTTGGCCAGCTATTTTTGATTCCAGCTCACTGTATGGAGTTATATATATTAGAATAAATGCTAAATAAAATTGAAGATTGCTTGGAAGTTAACAAGATGAAATGTAATCACAAAAATAAAAGGTTATCAGTGTAAGAAATGGAAGAAAATCATTTCTTATTAACTCGAGATCTATATAGGAATGCACGTATATGGTTTGGTTGCCTCACTCCCATATTCAGTTGCTATTTGTTTTTATAAACAAAAGGCCGTTGAGTTAAGTGGTCGGACACGTGTCCACTATTTTTAATCAAAGAACCTGAAGGATTCGTGTGAATCCGTTGGTTAATTTCCCACTTATCTGGTGTTTCCCTTGTCGGTACAAATTTTCATTTTTCGAAATTGTTTGGCATCAAGGTGGCACGGGTTACCATAATCCAATTGCAATAATATATATTAGGTAAGTTAATAAGACCAAATAGAAAAGAATTAGAGCATATGTGTTTGAAAAAAATGATTTGATTTTTATGGGACACCCTAATTTATATGTATACTTACTGGGAATAAGTTTCTAAGGTATACCTACATCAAAAAGTACGAGGGTGGTTTGAAAAATTCTCGGAATGGAATAGATAAAAGTACTAATGCCACTGAAACTTTTAATTATTTTTCAATATAGTTTCATTGTAGATTAATGCACTTGGTCCAGTGATGTTCCAATGCCTTGCTACCATTTCAATAATGAGATTCCTCCATGCCTGCTTTCCTTTGCATATTTTTTGTTGTAATTGGTCCAGGAAGTTTGCATAGTATTCTTCAGTAAAACTTTTCCCTGTTGGGAGATAATCTACAAACGCAATCCCCTTCACATCCCAGGACCTTTTCGACTGAATTGTCTTTGCTTTCTTTGGTGGCGGAGAATCAGCATATTTCCACTACCTCGACTGTTGTTTTGACTCTGGGGTATACTAGTGGACCCAAGTTTTATCTGTGGTCCCAAATCTGTGCAAAAAATCTTGTTTGTTTCTCCTAAAACTGGCCAAGCATTGTTCCTATAATTCCATTCTCATGTGTTTATGATCCAGTGTCAAGAGTCGCAGCACCCATCTTACAGATAATTTTTTCATATCCAATTCTTCAGTTAAAATGTGATATACCCTTTCAGATGACATCACGCAAGCTTGAGCAATTTCGCACACTTTCAATCAGGGATCCTCCATGACCATTTTGCGCACTTTTGCAATGAATTCTGGGGTGGTGACACGTCTTGTTTGACCACTGCGCAGATCATCATCTAAGCTCTCCAAATTTAAATTCATTTTTCCTCTTGGCAACAGTTGAAGGAGCAGAGTATCCCAGTGTATTCTGGAAATCGGCATGAATGTCCTTTGTTCTCATACCTTTCTTTATGAAGTACTGTAATGTAAGTAAGTAATCACTGCTCGGTTCTCGATTTTTTTCTATCTTTACAAATCACTTGGGAGCTACAATAGAGCCACGTTTCCACTGCAGCTCTCTTCCAAGAGCATTGACGTGTGCTCAACAGTCAAATGAATATCACTTGAACAACTAGTTGTACTAGCTCATACTCTCATGGTGATTCAAAGAACTTTTCAAACCACCCTTGTAGCTACCAAAATGTTACTTCTTTCAGTTACCCAAACACCACTTTCTAATAATTGATAAGTATTGCTGTGATAACAACCCAGAATCAAACCCAGGGCTGCTTTTGAATGAGCCCAAGGCTCATATCAGCATTTACCATATCCTTAATCATAAGACTGGGTAGTAATTTTTTTCTCCTTAGGAAATCATTAAAGTAAAATTGTAAAGTTGACCATAATGTGTTGCTGAGGGTAGAATGTTGATCAACTAGCAACAAACTAAGGACCATATTTGGGCCATATCTTTAAAAATAACAAAACATAAATTCAATAGCAATCCATTCATAGATGTTCAGTTTAGAAAGTTACTCCTAATAAATGTTGATTTTCCAATTAATTCCTTCAGGGGATATTTTCCAGAAACCCTAGCATCAAACCCCAGGAATATTTAGGGAAAATAAGACCTTATTTTATTGAGATATCTATAATTTTCATCTACAATCTGGGTTACAGCCATCTAGCTATGGAGAAACTGCTTCCAAAAGTTTTTTGAATCCAGGATATTATTTGAAAATATTTCCAGTTCTTTTTTAAGGGCTTCAGTGGTCTAGTAATCTCCATCCCTCTACATTGCCTCCAAAAATTCAAAATGCATTCTCTTGGGAAAAATTGGGATTTTGAGCCTCCTGGGATCAAACCCATGATCTCTAGGATTGGTTTCTGTCTTTTCTTGGGGGTTCACGTTCATAAAAACCCCAAGTCAATCTTGTTAAACCATATGGTTAAGTGTGTATAAAATGTTGCTTGCATACAGTAAGATTTTCAGTTATATTAAATAATGGGGCTGCCCAAGAATGACTCATAAAACTCCTATTTGCAGGTCACAGTTAAGTTTAAGACCTAACTTTAATTTTGTTTTGAAAATTCAGAGCCCCAACTTTGGTAGTTCATCATCAAGAATGTGGAACTGTTATTGCCTTAGGAACCAAATATGGAGATTTAGACTGTTTCATAACCTCCTCATAAAAGCAATTAAGAATATCCCTGGAAATAATAAGTCCAGATTCCCTGACAGGGCCCCCAAAAAATGGAAAAAGCAAAGATGTAGTTTCAACCCACTCAGATGCTTAGCACAAATTTTAAATTGGAGGCCAAGTAGTCACAATAGTCACCTTATCCCATTATCATTTTGTCGTAGTTCATTATTTTACCTGTATACTAACCTACAATTAAATCCAGAGTCTCTTTCAAATAGCTTCATTGTGCAAATTTAAGTAAATGATATTCTTCAACATTACACCAGATTAAAACTTTCTATGCCCTATCAAAGTGCTTAAAATCAAATTTCCAACCTCAACTCCATGTATTCTTAAAGAGAAAAAGGAGAGCTTTGAACTGGTTACCTTTCTACGAAATATCTTCCCATATCTCATAATGAAGGCTCCATACTTAAAAAAAATTCTGATTTCAAGTTTACCTTTTAAGGAGTGTCCAAAAAATTGTTCCATGTTTCCCTTTTTATTGAGAGGATACTTAAACCCCCTTGTCTTCAAACTTTGGATCAAAATTGAATGTATTAAGAGATTATAATTTTTTATTCTTAAATTATCACTCACAAGTTCTGCTTGAAATATCTTTGCTATCCTGTTTTAAGTCTGCGGCAGGCAAAACATAATGCACAGACTGTCTTTATTGCACCATTGATTTGGAGGTCAGATATGCTTTTTTATGGAATATGAAGGGAGTGTTTCGAGGAATTTGGTTAATAATACTGCAAATTTTAATCTGAGATGTTGTAAAATTCAGTATTCCATGGAGTAAATATGGTTGGGAAGCACGGAAAAATAATTTATAGTTGAATAACATGGATAGGTTAACATTTGCCCTTTTCTGTAAGAATATAAAACCCCATGTCTTTTAAGTCTGTCTGCATGAATCATGAAAATGAGAATGGTTTGTGAATTAATTCATTTCCGACTCAATGATGGTTGTTAAATAAGGGGGCAAAACCTGCATTATTTCTATTACTATATGCAATAATTGATGCCATAGTAATCACCATATTGTGAAAGAGCTCTCTCTTACCAAAATATAATTAATATAATTGCATATCATAGTTAATATAAACAATCTGATTTATTATATTTTCCAAGTCATAACAGAAATGTAAAATAATACATTCATTTCAAACTTGAATATGAAGATTCTTCAGAATACAGAGTCCTTGGCATTCTTTTTGAATTATCCTATTTATTCTAAATATTTTTCATTGAAATAGAAAGTTGCAGCATATAAATGATATACTCTATCTTCCTTTAAAGTATAACTGATATATCATTTGATGTGACTAAATTGATGATAATGAGAAGTTTTTTTCAATGGAACCTAGGAGAATAAATGAAATATTTGCATTTGGTGAACATCAGTAGGCAGAATTTAATCCATTTATTCTAATAAAAAATATAAAATGTGTATACCAACGGTACCTATAATAGTGGTAATTATTCTCTTATCAATATCTTAGAGGAGGAGGACATTAAACAGGTTGTGTACCATTAAATCCTACATTCTCCATTGGAGCTATACATTGACAATAGAATATACATACACTTGAATGATTTTCATGGACATTAGACTCTAAGTTAATCATCTCCTAAGTCTTACATATTGAAAATTAATACCCCTTTCATTGAATGAAATCTTAGATTAAGTGCAGTCCAAAGTCAGACAGAAACACTAATTGTGAAAGAGACAGATTTATGGATTTAGATAGGATGGATTTTTCATAAATTAATTTCACTCTCAGTACCTCACACAAAAAATCTTACTTTAATTTGCATTGTCAGGTGCTATTTATATCCTTTGCACTCTTATTTCCAAATCATATATATATATATATATATGTATATATGTATGTATATATATATATATATATATATATATATATATATATATATATTTATATTTATATATATACTTATATATCTTTAATTAGGTCAGTTGTTAATTGTCTAGTTTATTGATGTATACATATTTGCATTAGTCTTATGCAAAACCAAAAGACATCTTGTCTCCTCTATTGTTAGTCGGCCAGACGTACAGACGCGGGTCCTCTTCCGGCCAAGCAACCACTCGCATATGACAACGGGCATCTCATCACGTTTGCAGTTAGTTTATGTGGAATCTTGGTAAACACTGAGAACCCACAATCTTGAAAATCAGTCGACAGATTTCACAGCTGTTAACTTCGATGAGGAGATTATCTTAGCCACACCCAAGGCTTGGCTAAAGTTTCACTATAACGTGGTTTTCATAATTGCCATGAAAAGAAATGGATACGTCACTTACTTTGAAGAGTATAATCAATCTGTGGAAAATGAGCATTTTCAAAAAAACTTGTTCACATTGTTTACCACACATTTTTTGTGAATGTCAGTTTTATGTTCTAGTTTTGTTGTTGAGATATAAAACCTAGACCCAAAAAAGTCTGTTTTGTTACTTTGTGTAATAATCTTTTTTATAGAGTGAATGTTTGTAGTATCGAATTTTGTCTAAGTTTGGTGAATTCTTATTAGAAATATTTTAATGCATATTAAGCATACCTTAGTGTACACAATCCGATTCATTTTGTTTGATTTTAAACTCCTTTAATGCTCAACATTAGTTTGAATCTTTGACACACTTTTGGATTATTTAAAGTGTTTGCTGTGATCAAATGACTCTTTTTGAGTGTTTAAAGCAGCATATTTTCTCAAGTATTGGCCATTGGTTAAAAGTATTTTTTCTACACATCCTTTTCTGATTTTAAGAGTTCCTCTAACTTGTGTCATTGTTTCTTAGTTGCTGTTTTGATTATGTTGTGTCTGTCATTTTGATGATACGATGTAATGTGATTTGTAGTTTAGTATTGTTATTCATTGGCCATTAATCATGGAAAACAGGCAATCACTTGAGATGGTTTATTTACTTTAAAAGATGAATCAGGAATGCAAATTATTATGTTTTTACTAAAGCCATATAATTCAGTAGAATTATTTTGCATTTTGCATGTTTGTTGTGGATGAAGTGTAGCTTCTTGGTTTTGGTGTTTGCTTATATTTTTAAGAAAATTTACTAAGGCGAAACTGTATGGTCCTTCTTTGTCATTTCCTTAGAGAGCACAAACTGCAACAGTTAAAACGCCATGGAGGAGGATCTGGCAGCGAAGAAGAAGCTGGTCATTCAGGTATGAGATCATTGTTATCATGAATGTTTTTAATTGGTTTGCAATATATGGTCATATATCAGTGTGAGTTCCAATTTTATTGATATATCACTGGAATAAACTCAAAATCTCAATAATAAAAGGATTTTTAATGTACAGAGCAATAGATTCAACTCAATGAGATTCTATGAAATGCATCAAACATGTTTTCAGTTACAAATTCCGTAATAATTTACTTCATTATAAAATCATTATTATCATTTATTACTTTTTATTGAAGGAATGAACACAAAATATGTTTTTAGTTCAAAATTTACTGTTCTTGCATCTTTAAATCAGTTTATCGCTAATTGATTTTTACATGCTAAAACATTGCTAACTAGGAAGGTAGGATTATTTAGAATTTATAAGTTAGGAAGATTCTATATATATTTGAGGTTTTGAATATTATGATCTATTACACATCATAGTGTTTACTCTTTTACAAAACATTTATTTTTTAACTAGTATAACATTGTGAATAAAATTAATGTAAAAAGTTATAAAATTTTGGCCATGACTTAAATTAATTGTAAGTATGAGAAACTGTGGTATCAAGATAACCTTTTTAGGAAAGAAATAGTAAGTTGAAGCAGAGTTTAATAATGGCAAAAAATTATTTATGCCCTAAACCTGAATAACTTTGACATAGCTAGGGCATTTCTATATCAGTGTCTGTAGCATGAAAGATAGTCCACAACCGCTCTCACCGTACATAGTGTTTCAGATTTGTGCATCTTTGATACAGCTGGGCTTCTGGGAGGAATTAAGTGAGAATACATGTTGACTCTGCTCAGTAGCAATTAGTGAATCATCTCCTCAGGGATATATTATGGTTTTTAAAAGAAATCAGCATAGTCTTTAGAGTATATTTCTGACGGAGTTCTCTTTGCTAAAAGATGAAAGCTTTCCTCCCAATTTTGTAACCCAAATCTTACAGAGTAGCTTACCCTAATGATTTTAGAAAAAATAATAGCAGAAATCTTTCCAAATCTTATCAAGGCACTTATAGTAATTCTGTGAGACAACATGAAAATTGTTACTAATAATATTTAGTGTGATGTTTAGTTTATGATGTGTTACAGTTGAGGCTGTAAAGTTCTCTTAATAATTATCGTTATAAAATCATATTATTTACATGGAGAAGTTTTCTATAAATTATTTTATTAAACATTGAATAATTAGGTTCATAATAAAGTGTATGTAGTGTATTAGATGGATTAAAACCTACTACCTCCCTATCATTAACCATGAAATACATTTTAAGGAGATTTTATGGTTGAGTGGAATCAGTTTATGCAATAATATCCAGTCATTGATGTAATACTGCTCTTATTGAATGGAATTTCAAGTTCATGTTATGATCATAGGGGAGCAGGAAGAGTTGTGGCCTTTTGTTTCTTGGGGAGGACAAACCGCACATTTCTGTATTTGTCTCTTCTGAAATTTTTCCGTTTTTAATCATTAGCAATTTTTTTAAAGAGATTATTCTAACCTAAATTATCTAGTAACATTTGCTAAATTCAAACTAACCTCTTCAGGGAGATTTCATAGGGTTCAGATCTTAGTTGTGGAAATTATATATTTTGATTTGGTATCATTGTCATACTCAGGGTTGAGAATGATAATGTTAGCCTGCTGGAGATGCAGAGTTACCTCTTGTATTAAATTGCATAAAAATAACCCTAACTCCTGTAAAACAATTTGAAGAAATATTTTTGAAAGAAAATTAATCATGAAATATTCGTGAATAAAATACTACTGAACTATTAGAACATTTTATTCAGTTCAGAGGTTAAAATAAGTTGATAAATCATCTATATTATGCTAATCATCAACTCCATTATAACAAAGGAAGAAGTTTAAATTTAAATTTAGCAATTATAACAAAATCTTATTATTTTAATGTCATTGATTTTTCATAGATTAATTTTTCCCTCATCTTCAAATTTTTGTCCATAACTTGTCGTTTAATAAGGGACTATCCACATTTGACATCTGCCACCCATGATGGCTTTGGTCATCCTTGATTATTATTTTTTTCATTGAGTGATAAAGAAAAGGATAAGTTATCAGCCAGTTCATATCTATTATACATAGACGCTTCTCCGGATATACCTAGATATACACTCACTCACTGGGGATCAAAATTCTAACCATGTTCTACAAGTGCCACCGACTTCAAATTTTTACGACGTATTGGCCATAACGTGTAACCTCCAGGAAAAAGCCGACTTTGAACCTCAGTGTCATGGGTTCGATTCCAGAAGGCACCAAAGTCGCGATTTTCTCCATAAGATTACATGGTGAGGATTTTAGAAAATTTTTTTGAGGCACTTCCCAGAAAAGTAGGGAGTTGAAATTCGAGGGATCGCTAGAAGCCGTGCAACTCCAACGTAAATCAGAAAGACATTGCCGAATATGGTCCATGGTTCGAGGCTAGGTCGGGGCAAAAATCGGCCGTTTAAAATGCATTGCGGCGATTTTGAAGATTTTTTTTTAATCCTTTCCCGATAACATGGATACTTGAAACTCGGCACGTGTATAGATATTATGAATATATTTCATAATAAAATCTTACATGTTCACTGATGGTCCTTGGTTTGATCCCAGAGGACCATTTGCACTTCTCAATGTATTTCTTACGGAGATAACGGAAACAAAATTTAGGTCCTTCCCGGCATGCTATCGACTTCAAACTTTGCAAGATACAAGAACAAGTCTTTATAAATCAAACTTTGCATTTACAGCTTACAATATGTCCTGGGCTCAACACCAGGTGTCTCTGCAATCAGAAGTTGATCCGAATTTTAGGAATTAATTTGAATCCTTTCCCAATAATATAGAAATTTGAAATTCGGCATATAGATAGAGGTCATAAATAACTTTTAGAAACATGTTTTAGATTTCCAAGATCGTCCTTGGTTCGAATCCAGAGAGCCATTTACATTCGTGAAAATTAGAACGTTCTTTGAGGCAGTTGTAGCCAATATTTCTGCTTGAATTTTCACACATAGTTAGAGATGGTGATCATCTATTGTGCTGCATAGTAAGTTCACCAGTAAGACCCAGGTTCGATGCCAGACGATGAAATTTCAGCGAATTTTAAGGAAAATTTCAATCCATTTTTTTCATTTGAGGACCGTCCCGATATGATGCCGATATGAAATTAGTATTGCCGATCTGCTTGCAGTATGCAAGCTACATTTTACTCGTATAGTATATAGTATCTGATTCATAAACAGTATTTGAGGCTAATGTTGTGATAATGTACAGTATTCAGTACAGTATCAGTATTCACAACTAGATTGCTGGCAGCATATCTACTTCTTTGTATTCCCTAAAAACCATGTCTTTTTCTGAAATTTCTCACAGTCAAAGATTACCTTGCTAGCTTCCTATTCAATTGATGGAACGTAACTTTTAACTTTGCACATGAAATTCTGTGACTTAATCCAAGCTTATACAGAAGTCAAAAATAGGGACTTGGCTGGAACTCAAACCCAGGTCTCCCACTTTCCGGGCTGGCATTATATGAAGTACATTCATAGTGTTAACTTTGAAGGAGTCATGACTTTTACAAAGAGAATGGAGATAATTTTTTAACAAGCTTAAAAAAATTAATTTTGACTCTTACAGCTTTAATGGTATATATTCTTGCCTTGTTAGAAATAGTTCTAAAAAATCATAATTCCACCCTACATCCCAACATAAAAAATGAGTAACTGAAACACTTATTTATGCAATGATTATTGAACATTTTCTACTTCATCATATTATCATTTAAAAATAAACATCCAGGGAACAGAAATTTCACTGCCATTGAAAGATTAAGAATCTTAAAATAAAAGGATTTCAAAAATATATCTTCTCTCTACATTTCAAATGTATGAGAGTTTATAGCCATGTTACATTTGCTGCTACCTCTTATGCCATTTTCCTTGAAAATACATTTTTACACATGGAATTCCGCTTGTTCATTCTTGTGACCAGTCTAAATATGGTATCAGTCTAATTACAGGAATACCTCGGTTACCGCGGTTATTGTTGCCACAAAAAATACCACAATAATCGAATCCGCTATAATCGGGATAGATAATGTATGTAAAATGGGTGATCGTTGCCAAGGATTTTTCAAATCTATTAATTAAATTTTGTATATGAGTTAGAAAATAAAAGTTCATTTAAAAAAACAAGATTATTCTTTAATGTTAAATTACATATAAGGAGTACGTACATACAATTATTCTTTCCTGGATAAAAACTGGTGTAGATTTGTCTGATAGAATTTGCTTTCTTTTTTCTTCGTATAAAACTCGATAGCAACGGATGGAGTTTTCAATTTCCTGACAAACTTTCATTGATCGCTCGAGATTATGATCATTGTTCAAGATTTTATCTTTAAAGATTTCAGCAACTCGAAAAATGTTGTCCATTTCTTTGAGGGTAAATTCCTTCGCTGGCACGTCAATTTGTTCATCATTATCATCCATGATCATCATAAGCACATTCTATCTCGAGGTCAATTAGGTCTTCATCATCCAGTTCCTTATCATGTGACTGAAGCAGGTCCTGAACATCACCTTTTTCGATTTCGGTTAGTCCTAGATCGAAGCCAAACTTAGTTATGTCATTGATAACACGGGTTACTTCATCATTAAATCCATTAAAACCATTTCCACAATTGGGAATAATCTTTTGCCATGCCGCTGTCAGGCTGCTAGATGTTACTTCACTCCATGCTTCCTTGACATTCTCAATGCAATTTTTTATATTGAATGCCTTCCAGAATTCTGTCAAAGTCATAGCTTCATCTCCTGTAGTCATTTTTATTGCTTGGGAAAAAGTTCTTCGCAGGTTATACGCCTTAAAGGATGCAATTACACCTTGATCCATTGGCTGGATGATGGAAGTGGTATTAGGTGGTAAATAAATAACTTCTACAATTTTGAACAAGTCATTCAGTGCTGTTGGATGACTAGGTGCATTATCTAATATCAACAAGATTTTAAAATCAAGATTCAATGACTTGCAGTTCCTTTCAGCTTCAGGACGAAAACAGTTTTTAAGCCAATCCTGAAACATAGTTTTTGTCATTCAAGCTTTTTTATTGGATCTCCAATGAACAGGGAGAAAATTTTTATCCAAACTTCTAAGGGGGCGAGGATTTTGTGAACGATAAATAAAGAGAGGCTTCATCTTGTAATCTCCAGAAGCATTGCCACATAGTAAAAGAGTTACACGCTCCTTTGAAACCTTGTACCCAGGCTGTGATTTTTCATTTTTTGCTAAAAATGTTTTAGTGGGCTTTTTTTCCCATAACAAGCCTGTTTCGTCAGCATTAAATATCTGATCATCGGTATAATTTACTTCTTCAATGATCTGTTGCAATTTACCAGGAAAACTAGCTGCTGCTTTTTCGTCGGCACTTGCAATTTCACCTTGTACACGAACACTATGAATGCCTGATCGCTTTTTGAACCTATCAAACGACCCTGCACTTGCAGAGAATGTTTCCTCCATTACTGTCGCCAAACCATTTTCACTTTCTAATTGTTTTCTTTTAAAGGTTTCAAACAAATCCAATGCTTTTGTTTTTATAATCATTTGACTAACAAGGAACATTAACGGAGTGTTACTCACCGATTTCATTCAAACTCGGTAGATTCAGAGCTGATGGTGAAAAAATAAAATCTATGAAATCATTCGTTCCCTCGTGACCTAGGAGCCGAGATATTCGAGGTCAAAAATTGCAAGCTGACCACCCGGGCCCCTCCCTAAGACGCCGTACTCCTAGACGCGGATACCGGGCGGGAGTGCCGATGCGGTCGCCGCGAAAACGAAGCGCGGTCGGAAATTCGATTGGTTTTCGGCGGTTTTTATTCTACAATTTGTAAAGAATGAAATAAATTTCGATTACATGGATTAAAATTTGATTTGTATTTACTTCGTATTTTTAAACACAAAAGTGAATTTTTTCAAAAAATCTTTGAAACACAGATTAAGTTCACAGTGAGCATTTACTTTATGAAGGTTGTATTCCCACATACAGTTTCGTCTTGTACATTTTCGCATCGACTTTCATAAATATTCTCATTAAAACAATGCTGCACCGGAGTGAGAAGAGAGTCGGGGTGCTGCTCTATATATCCTGCTTTGAACCACGCGCACTTAATAAAATTTTTAAATCTGGGGCCTGGAATTGAAAATGCGTAAGGGATTGCAATTTTAGGATAAAGTCCCTCTGAAAAAGGGAAATTTCTAGTTGATCTAACAGCACTCGATCAGAAACCTTCCGCACGAAGTCTTTCCACATTCTAAAAACATACATATCCAGTGGTTGGTTAAGTCCCGTGGTCGTTGGAGGAATCAATTTAATCACTAACCGGTGTGTGTGTAAATAGCCTTTCTTATTCCCCGGTATTCTGAGAAAACAAGAAAGGAAAAACCGCACCTTTTGAGTGCTCTCAAAAGATTAGAAAATTTTGTTAATTTCCAGTTAGGTTGACTGATTGCTCGGACACCCACGCCTGCACTCGTTGCTGTTGAAACTCATCGTGTATAGCTTTTGGTCATTTTTCTTCAAGTCATTTTTGCTATTGGACTTTTGATCGGATAGTTTTCTATCAATTTCTACACCATACATCGTCATGGCGATAAATGTACGGAACGTTTTAAAATTGTAGGGAAAAAAATTTGCCTCGGCAACTACGTATTCGGAACCAACGGAGAAGGAAATGGATCTTGCAGAAAGGTTAGCATATAAGTATTTCACGAGTTAGATCAATAATTCGTATGCAAGTAAATGACATTATTTTGTTTCCCTCTTGTCATTATTTTGGTGAATCATAATTAAACTGGATCCTTAAATAATTAATTGCAATAACTACTGTAATGAATAATAATAAGTAATTAGCGTAAGTCCTGCCTTCAAGGAGACGAATATTTTTGTGATATCAAAGAAGATTTGGTGTTTGACTTGGGTAATGGAAGAGATGAGACAGTTGAAGAAGACATCAGCAGTGAGTCCCAGGGAGAACAAGATGATGCATCTCCTACTTCTCCTTCATCTTCAACGTCTAATGAAGCTTCCCCCATTAAGAAAAGGAAACCAGAACCATCGATGCATCAGAAGAGAATGGCTGTTGACTTTTGGAAGTCTGGGAAGAAAGGACCATTGAAGTACGATACAGTTCGGCACAACTTCAGTTTCGTAACCAGCAGGATGCAGTTACATCGCTACGAAAAGTAGATTATGGAAGCTGGTTCGTTGAAAGAAAATTTTTAAATAATCCGTCTTCTTTTCTTCCTCAAGGCAGCTAAAGATCGGCACTTGATCGTTCATGACAGAGACTTACGTAGGTGGGCACTGGAAGAAAATAAAAAAAATGGAACATAGTATCCCTAATTTTAAAGCAACATCTGTCTGGCTATGGAAATGAAAAAGGGCCAACAAGATAGTTTCCACAGGGGTAGCATATCCTATCTCCTTCTAGCGACCAACAGTGAAGCCAGGGGTAAAGGGGCAGATTGCGCATTTCGCCATACTGGTGAGAATTTTTCGTATCTCCCTATACCAATACATTGTTTTTTCGTGATTTTGCGGCTTTGATACAGAGTTATCCTGGTTTTATCGAGTAATTCGAACGTTTTGGAACACAAAATGTAGTTTGAGCAATGTATAACACGAAGCAATTTTGTTATTTTCGCCTTTTTAAAGGTTTTATAGGTAAATAAGCAGGGGCTTGTTTCTGCCTTCAATATGACCAATTGCCGTGCATTTGGATGTAAGAACAGATTCGTCATTTTGACAACTTTTACTGCATTGAGCCCCAATTATGAATTACAACAAACATTTGCACAAGCGGAAAATCTCTAATTACCCTGATTAGCTATTATAATTTATGATGGAGTAGCTTTATCTCATTGCGGTAAACGATTATTAAGGAATTTTTATGCCATACGTGGTATTAATCAATTAAAAACTGAGACGGATTAATGCATTATAATATACATAAAATTAACATTATAATAATCAACGAGGTTTTAATACAGTTTGCGGAAGGTTGGCAGATAATTCGTTCTTTATATCGCTCTAGCAGACGACACCGGCATCCGAGAAGTTTACATTGCCGGCATGTTTTATTTTCCATGATGAAAAGAATCAAGAGGACTTTGAGAAAAAAATCGAACATGATCGTTAAGTAAAAGGTTCATTTAAACTATCTGAGTCCATATCATAGGATAGACAAGCTCCTGAGTCCCGTATGAGAGGAAAATAAAACCCCAAAAATACATGTAGTTAAAGGGGAGCTGGTGAAAAGTTCTCACCAGTGCTCTGCGAGTTGCGTATTTTTTGGCTTCACTTATCTGACGTTAGACTCGCCCTGTGATAGTTTCAAGGAAAGTGACAAAGGTTGTTTCTAAAAAATATTCTTTGGAACAACACTCTATTATCGAAAAATCCAAGAAGTGAGGCGTGTGATCCGAGAAAGTGGTGCATCGCAAGAGCTAAATACCGATCAGAGCGGTTTTATAAAGAAGTTCATTCCGGCCGTACGCTAGAATTTCGAGGTCCAAAAACAGTGGAATCAGTCGCCCACTCTATACATGCAACTACAAACTCTTATACGATTCAACCAACAAAATCGGTAGAGGGTGAAGTTCTCTCCCCTCTTCTTATCTGTTTACAGGAGAAAGATGGTTTATTCCCAAAAATGTAAGCATCTTTAAAGTTTTAAATATCTATGTCATGGCGTCGACCTCTGGCCTGTTAACAAAAAATATTTTAATGCAGGATTATTTAAATGTGTTCTTTCCCGTGCATGAAAGACAGGTGTAGGGGAGAGTGGGGTAATGGCGCCACCTTAAGACATTTTATTTTTTAATAATTTTAACTTGAGTTGAAACTTGTATCTCATTACTGGAAAGGCCTATACACATATAGAGGTACATAAATCAATATTTAAAATTATACTATAACGTGTTATAAGGTCAGAATAAAAATAAAAACCTGATTATGCAAAGTGGCGGAGTTGCCCCACATGGTGGGGTAATTTCGCCATGACCTTGGGGCAATTGCGCCATACGCTAAAATAATTGAGGATGTCTGTAAAAATAACAAGCATGAACATTTTATTTAAAATTACTGTTTAATATGTGTAAAAAATATGGCTAAAAGTTACATAGGTGAAATGTAAAAGTTCCAAAGTGTAAAACATAACCTAAAAATTCCCAAGGAAAAACGGACTTGAAAAACTTTTCCTTGGGAATTTTCCTGGGTGCACGCCCTTATGTGCAAAGTCACCTTAACCCTTTCCTTTGTGTATAACCTAAAAACATTAAAATAATCTACGAACAAAAATCACTCACATAATCTTTAGCTCTGTCTTTTCAGCTGCATTCCGAATGAGCCCATTTTGAACACAAAATGCATCGGTACCACAGTTCATTGTTCCCGAGCTCACCACAAACCAGGCACATTTCGGTGTCGTCAGCCATCCAATCAAAGGCATCGTCGTCTTCGTTGTCGTCACAAAGATCTTTCACGTCGAAATCTTCAGATGATGATTCATCAAAATCAAGTTTCCTTTTCCCCCTTTTATTTGATTTAGGCCCACCTATAGTATCTACTTTTTTAACTTATTTAGTGATTTTCTTTTCATTCACTCTACACTTTTTCTTACTGGTATTCTTTTTGTCTGCATTAGTTATATTTTTTTCTTTCAAATACCATTTTTCTTTTTTATTTCAAGGACTTTTTTCATTGGCGTTGCTGTTAAAATTATTGAATGTTGTTTTCTATCCTTCAGAGCCTTCTTATGCTTTACTTTTGACTCTGGGATTGGGGATATTTCTTCAATACTTCTTTTGAACGAAGTTGTTCCCGAGGGTCCTGGTCGTGGGCTCACATAATACAGGTCACAACAAGTATTGTTTACCATATTTGGGATAACAGCATCATCATTAGAAGGCATATCGTCATTGCAGATAGTGATGTCTGGAGAATGATTGATGGTTCCCGCAGCAGTGGCATTAAAAGTAACATTAGGTTTATCAGTTGGGCAACTTGCAGTGGTAGAAATAGGAGTGTCAGCAGATCCCTCTTCTCTATCCTCAATGACTATCTGCTCGATAACAGAATGGGCCAGTGCGAAGTTGTCTCTGGAAAATTTGTTCGAATTAAATGAATGAATTCCGCACACTTCAAATCCTGATATTGCTTTTTCTAAGGTGGCCACAATAGGCTTTGCTAAAAATTGAGGAAGTATCAAAAGGAGTTATCTTCTGGTGATAATTCGACTTCATAAAATAATCGCACTCCTTATTAAAAGCATTCTTCAATGGTTCATAAAACGTCACGTCTAGGGGTTGAAGTTTATGAGAGATGTGAGACGGAATCGAAACAGCATGAATGTGGTGTTTTTGGCAAAATTCAAAACACGCCAATGAAATGTGACTGCCGTAGTTATTAATCAAAAGGAGGACCGGTTAATTTCACTTGGCTTCATATGTTTGGTAAAGGGATCCAACCATTCTAGAAATAGATCGTCATTGGTCCACCCGTTGTGAGAACACCAGTATATGGCTCCAGGTGGTCCTCCTCTCATCGGTAGGGGGGTCATACGTTTCCTTGGATATATAAACAATGGGGGCACGTAGTCTCCTGATGCACTCATGACACACACAGCAGTAATATGTTTTCCTCGTTCCCAGCTTGTGATTCCTCCTACTTGTTTTTGTCCTTGGGGTGCAAGAATCTTCCCAGGCTTTTGGACAGTTGAGATCCCTGTCTCATCCATGTTGTAGATGCGGCTAGGTGGGAACTTATGCTTCGTAATAACGGCTCCCAAGTTGCTGTAGAATAAATCTACCTCGTTCTTATTGAACCCTATTGCTCTATTCATACTAGTAGCTTCTGGCTTCCTTAATGAAATCTTGTGTCTGCCATTTTGCTATGCCTATTTAAATCATGTTTTATTCCATGTTTCTCCGCAAGGTCAAACACTAAACGCCTCAGTTCAGTTGTGGAAATACCATAAAATATTTTTGCTAGCAGGATCACGTGATCAGCGATTTGCTTTTCTTGCTCAGCAGAAATGATTGCCTTCAGGCCTAATGATGGCTTAGCCGTACTTTCAGACTTCAGGCGATCTCTCAATGTTGATCTTGGTATACCGAAATTAAAGGCTGCTCTTTTCTTAGAAAAAAACATTTTGGACCGCTTCAATAGCCCCTTTAAGATTTTCTTCGCTCCAATTTGCCTTCTGCGACGTTTGTTCTTGTGACCAGACCATCTGAAAATCACAAATGGTTCAGTTTCTAAATAAAATGCTGAATGGGGCAATACCGCCACATGGCGATATTGCCCCACATTGGAATGGCGGAATTGCCTCATTTGCAGAAAATGGCAGATAGGTGCTATAACCTCTAAACGGATGGACATATTCTGAAGCAACTACACACCGCAATGCCTAAGCTATGAAATCTATGTATGAATGTGTTAATAAACTTAAACAATGAGTCACTTACCTCAAGTCGAATGTAAGTCTAAAATTACATCAGATTCAGAGAAAATTTTGTAGCACTTCGAGAACAATAACTGAGCACAGCAGGCGTCATGGTGCAACTGACCGGAGCTTTTTTAATTGGTCGCTAAGGGACAACACTGATCACGCTCACATGTTGCATCATTTAGTGGTGAAATCAAGGGGTGGCGGAATTCCCCAGGGTGGCGGATTTGTACCACTCTCCCCTATTCTTTTAGTGGACTCCTGGGGATCCTACAATGATCGGGAATTCATAGAAAAAGTGAAACCGCAAAATAAGTTTATATAGAGCAGCACCCCGACTCTCTTCTCACTCCGATGCAGCATTGTTTTAATGAGAATATTTATGAAAGTAGATGCGAAAATGTACAAGACGAAACTGTATGTGGGAATACAACCTTCATAAAGTAAATCGGCACTCCCGCCCGGTATCTGCGTCTAGGAGTACGGCGTCTTAGGGAGGGGCCCGGGTGGTCAGCTTGCAATTTTTGACCTCGAATATCTCGGCTCCTAGGTCACGAGGGAACGAATGATTTCACAGATTTTATTTTTTCACCATCAGCTCTGAATCTACCGAGTTTGAATGAAATCGGTGAGTAACACTCCATTAATGTTCCTGTAAGAGGAATTCTCTTTTGGTTACAATCTTCTATCCAGACTGACAATAGCGTTTCCATTTCAATCATAAGATGACTTCTGTTTCTCGTAGTTTGAGACCCAGATGAGGTTGATGCACTTTGACCTAGTTGCTAGAGTTTGTAGAATGTTTTCTAAAATATGGTGAACAGTTGATTCATTTAGACCATACTCTCTTGAAATTTTGGCTTTAGTTATGTCTGCTTCATACTTATTTATCATACGCAACTTATCTTCTAAGCTGATCACTCTATGCTTCTTCTTTAAAGCTGCAGACTTGATATCACCCTTGTTTATTTTAGCATTCATTGTAGGGGTAAATAAGAAGAGAAATAAATATCCACAAGTACTTCAGTAAAATGGGGACAGTTACTAGTGAGTGGTGAGCAGACGCATTCGGAAAAAAACGAAGCACTACAAGAGGTAGTGCTACCTGAACAGTGGGGACTCGAACTAAAAGTAATGTAGTGGGCTACATCTCGCATCCACAATAATTCGAATTTTGAGCGCAATAATTGGAATTTTGGTATCTAATTATAAACCGCAATAAATCGAGAATCGCAATAATTGAAACCGCGATAATCGAGGTATTCCTGTATTTTCTTTTCTTTTGCAACCTTTCCAATTTCTACTCTTAATTATAAGTCAAAATGTTTTCTCCTTTATACCTTTTTTCTCTCAAACTTCTCACATTTAAAAGATTTTTCTCCAAAAGACAGATTGGATTTTTCAAATCTTTCTGGAGTGTAACTATTGAAAAGACATCTCATAATAATTACCATGTTAATGTGTAGTTTTACCTATAAGTGGAAAATTAAGTGGATTATTTAAGTAAACCCACAAGACAGGGTCAGCATCACTATTAATACGAGGGGCGTCCAAAATGTAAGTTTCCCTATTTTACCACTCAGCCAACAATAGAGGATGGAGGGAGACAGTTGTATGGAGTGTAAGTACAGATGTGGTGGTAGTATTGAGAAATTCTCAAGGCCGCCTGAGTCATTTGATGTCTGTACAACAATTACAATCGTGGACACTCCTTTGCACGTTACCGCAAGCTGTGAAATTAGTAGTGTTATTCGTGTTTTGAATGCAAAAAATGAAACAGCAGTGGAGATTCTTCGACAGGTGTCCGTAGTTTACGATGAAGATGCCATGTCTATTCAAATGGTTCGTTGCTGGTGTACAATGTTCATCGAGGAAAGAAATATTGTTCATGAAGAGGAACATAGCGGCAGGCAAATGACATCACGTCAAGCTGATGTGATTGATGCAGTTTGCGAGACCATAGTGCTTGATAAATGTTTCAGTTTGGATGAGATTATTTCTAATCTTCCTCCGAAGTTTGGGATTAGCCGATCATCACTGCATACCATCTTTGTTGATGAGCTGCAGTACAGGAAAGTTAGTGCTAGGTGGGTGCCCAGATTGCAAACAGAAAACCATAAACAGCAACGCATGGAGGCAGCTCACTCTTTCTTGCAGTTGGTCGAGTGTGAGGGAGATGCACCATTTTCCCAGATAGTCACTGAGGATGAAACTTGGGTGCATCATTCAACCCCTGAATCAGAAAGACAAAACATGGTGTGACAAAAAGGGTGAATGCGCTCCATGGAAAGCAAAGGTTGCTGAGTCAGCCAGGAAGGTCATGGCAACAATTTTTCTGGGATTCCAAAGGAGTTCTTTAGTTAGACTGCTTGCCCCATGGGACATCCATGAATGCTGGAGCTTCTGAAGAAACTCTGATGAGCCATACAGAACAAATGGCCTGCTGTCACGTTAAGTTTTGTTGATCCACGACAATGGGAGGCCACATTCTGCCCGTGAAACGGTGCTGCTACTGGAAAACTTCTACTGCAATGTGTTTGGTCATCCAGCACACTCACCTGACCTATCCCCCAGTGATTATCAACTGTTTCCGGAGCTGAAAAAACATCTTGGTGATCAGCATTTCTCCAATGATGTTGACCTCAAGAATGAAGTTGATTGTTGGGCAATAAATTTAGCGGCAGAATACTGTGATGTTGGAATAAAAAAACTGTTGCCAAGATATGAAAAATGTCTTAAAAATGAAGGAGACTATATCGAAAAATAAAGAAAAAACTGAATTTCATTACTGAATAGTTTTTCTAATTTTTAAATAAAGATTTTATTTATTCTACCACAGGTAAACTTGCTTTTTGGATGCTCCTCGTACAAGGCATAAAATGTGATTTGAAGTGTTTTCACTTGCCAAATAAATTGTTCCAATTATCTTTGAGGAAATGATTTAATATGGCCCATTTGATTAAAACAAGGCAATGCTTTTGAGGAACATCTTATTTTGATAATTGAATTATGAAACATCAGTTATTAGTATAAAGTTTTTCCTAATTTTTAAAAAATATGAAAAGGATGAAATGAAAGCTTTAATAGAGAGCATTCTTTGAAAAGTGAGACTTTAAAATTCAAATCCAAGCAGCTATTCATTGAAGAGGTTCAAATCATTAGAATGAAAGGTGATCTGGTAAAGAAGACTGAAAATGGAATGGAAATAAGACTTCCTGAAATTTAAACCCTAAACACTATGCTTTCTTGATATCTTTTAAATATACATATATCTTTGATTCCAAAAGTTATGAGACTCACCAGACTATGTGAGAGAAAATATTATTTCAAATATTTATCTATTTATCCATAGAGATACATTCCATAAACAGATGCTCCATAGAGAAATATTCCACTAGTATCAGCTGAACTCTTATTAGTAGTCTTTTCTTAAACCCTTAATTAAGTCTCCATTTTTCATCAGCTACAAAAAATGGACCTGAATGACTTTAACTTTGTTTAGTCATAGATTCTTCTACTTATTTTTGCTTGTGTTATTCAGGTTTATTTTTATAACTATATTGGTTATTTATATTTTATGTATTAATACAAACCACAGGGAGAGTCTACCGGGAGAAAAGTGAAGCCAAAAATAACGCAACCCGCAGAGCACTGGGTAGCACTTTTCTCCAGCTCCCCTTTAACTACATGTATTTTTGGGGTTTTATTTTCCTCTCATACGGGACTCAGGAGCTTGTCTATCCTATGAAATGGATTCAGATAGTTTAAATGAACCTTTCACTTAACGATTATCTTCGATTTTTTTCTCTAAGTCCTCTTGATTCCTTTTATTATGGAAAATAAAACATGCCTGCAATGTAAACTTCTCGGATGCCGGTGTCATCTGCTAGAGAAATACAGAGAACGAATCGTCTGCCAATCTCCCGCAAACTCTATTAAAACCTCGTTGATTATTATAATGTTAATTTTATATATATTATAATGCATTAAATCGTCATAGTATTTAATTGATCAATACCAAGTACGGCATAAAATTCCTTAATAGTCGTTTACCGCAATGAGATAAAGCTACTCTATAATACATTATAATAGCTTATCAGGGTAATTAGAGATTTTTCCGCTTGTGCAAATGTTTGTTCTAATTCATAATTGGGGCTCAATGCAGTAAAAGTTGTCAAAATAACGATTACGAGAACTTGTATACTATGCAAGACCTACAGGTGCAGCCGAGAGCACAATGAAATGTTCATTGAAACGCCGTGGATTAATACTGACGTTCGTTCTGCTTCATAGATTTCAGATAATGAATGAAATAATAAAATTAAGGAAGATGCATAGATTCTAGTTCGGAACATTTTGTGGGGGCAGCTGTTCTGATGCGCAGCAATTGACCATGCTGCAGGCAGAAACAGGCCCCTGCTTATTTACCTATAAAACCTTTATAAACGCGAAAATAACAAAATTGTTTCGTGTTACGCATTGCTCAAACTACATTTTGTGTTCCAAAACGTTCGACTTACTCGATCAAACCTTGATAACTCTGTATCAAAGCCGCAAAATCACGAAAAAACAATGTATTGGTATAGGGAGATACGAAAAGTGCTACCCAGCATGGCTAAATGCACAATCACTTTTGGGCGCTAGAGGGAGATAGTAATACTACCCCTGTGATACAAACGGTTGGTGAATGTGTTAGTAACTCAGATGTAAATAATTTCCATTCCTACAAACTTAGAAATTGGCTATATTTGGGTACAACTATAATAGTAACCATCAGTTCAGTGCTCATTTACTATTATATACAAAAAACTATATGATATTTAGTGATTCTATGGGAAATGAAGGGTAGTACAATTATGAAATTGCACAATTCCGTTTTTGGTTTGTTTAAAGCATCTACAATTCCAGCTTTAAGCATGATGTGATAAAAGACAAAATGCTGAGTAATTGTTAGATTAGATTTATTAGATATGATTGACATAACTTAATATTAGCTCTCTCTAATGTATAAGTATGTATAAGACAGTTAATGTTATATCAAAGTCATGATAAAGAGAGTAGTTATTGCAGGAATTGCTCATCAATCAAGACTATTTGATTTACTTGTAACCTTTTGTGTATAAGTAATAAGGAGACTCATTAGGTATTACTTTCTGGAAGGTGCAGTATTTTCTGTTGCTGCTAATTCATTCATATGAAATATAATTACTATCTGTTTAATATTCTACTGAGGGAATTTCTTTAGTTTTACTCTAAAAAAGAGATATCTTAAAATTTATACTCAGTGTGCTGGATAAATTAAAACTCAAGAAATAAAAGCTGTAACTACCGCGTTTATTGGTGTACAACACACTTCATTGTATAACATGCATCCTGATTTAAGGAATGAAATTTGAATGAAAAAATTAAAATTTCAAATAGAAGCTTTGAGATGTTCCGGACACAATGCATTCAGTATTCTGTTCAGTATACTGTTGCCAATGACTAAGAAAGCTAATCGATTATGATTTTACATGGAAAATATGTTTAGTACAGCGAAAATGTTGTTTTCATGTTCATTTTTATAAAAATAATTACATGTTGGCTTATCTATACCTGTTGTTTCTATAATAGACAGTGATTACTAGTTCTTATAAAATTAAAATTATCTATTGCACAATATCAGAGAAAATGCGATGTTTCACTAGTGAAGATTAGTACACATTTGAGTGTTGGTTACCTGATGCTGAAAAGTATTCTTAAAAATTATTAAGGAAAGGAGGTTTTTCAAATAAAATAAATAAAGAATAGGTTTGAATCTGAAGTAAAAATGAATATGACCTGTTATATGATGATAAATTTTAAAAAAATTTTATATACATATACCTTAGAATGGGGTGAATATCAACATCAATTTTGTACTGTCTACTGCATCTTTAACCCTTTAAGCCCTGACCCTCACGATAGTGTGGGTTCAACATATCTCGACATATAATTTTTGTATCGGAAGAACATTTTTCTCATATAATGCCTAACCCTCACAAGTGTGTGAATATCATAATGACTCTATTACTGATGAAATAATTTTAAATCTATTATTAAGATGTCTAATGGTAGTCAGTAATATCAAAGAAATATACGAAGCTATTTTTCAAGGAAAAAAAATGTCAGGTCTTAAAGGGTTAAAAAACATTTTCTGTATTTTTTTAAATCTAAAATGTGTGTCTAGATGTGTATTTCTTGACCTCCAAATGGCACTTTAATTTTATACGAATTATAACATCACCAATGCTAATTTTATATGATGTTACTATTTACCTGCTGGTTGGGGTGAATAGCAACAGCAACAATTCAAATCATACAGGGGGTGGATGGTAACAAAATAAACAAATAATATATGCACTTCTTCAATATTCATTTCTTAAAAAATATTTTTTATTTCATTCATCTAGTGGGAAATAAAAATTACACTAGGAAAGTAATTACAACTTTTTTTTGAAGGGTGTTAAATTTGTGATGTAAGGAGCATAAAATATCAGAAAGAAAGTAGGCACATTAATTAACACATAAAAAATCTAAAATAACCTAACTGTAAATAATTCACCAATCAAAAAATTTCACCATAATATGACATTAAGAGAAAATGATGGAAGGAAAGAACTGACTTTGCACATGACAGTGTGCTGCTTAACATTAGAAGGAGGGCGGCGGTCATTTTCACTGTTTTCAGAGTTTAACTTAAAAAATTTCTGACTTAAAGTTTTTTTGAATTTTTTTTTACTCTTTGACTTTGTTTGATTCTATCCCAAATTTAATACGATATAATATGAATTTTGTTAATACTTATGTGTTAGATTTTACACAAAGTTATACCTAGAAGGACGGCGGCGGTCATTTTGACCCCCTACTTTTAAAATTCATAATTAAATACTTTTATAAGTCTCAAAGACCTCAATTTTGCAGAACTTCAAAATGTGACGTTTGTGCAAGTGCTGATGAGATGTTTTACCTCAGAATTTGTTTTAATTTTATTAAATTAAACACGGACCGATGTCCTAAATCTGCATAGTTTTATTTTCTGCAATACTTTTCTTACTCAAACTGGACCAATGAAACTCATATTTTTGGAATAAGTGAGAGAAGGTCCGAATTGTTGATAAATGTCAGTCATTTTTCACCAATTTTGCTATGCCATCTGATGGAAAGCATATAAAACCACTCTTTCGAGCCTCTGGAAAAACCTCCAGTGAATACGATAGCAGAAGAATTTTATAATAATAATAATACTAATTAAATGGACAAATACCCTTTTACAAAACATTAGAATAGTCAGAATTTTTTTAATTATGGCGTGAAAAATTCCAACCCGGGGTTTTCGTCCACGCAAAATCGTTTTATAACATTTACAAATTCATAAAACCACTTTTTAGCAGGATTACCAACTTATTAGTTTTTATCATTATAAAATGTTCTTCCAGTTATTTTCTGAGGTAAATATCAAACTGATATCTCAAATTTACATTCAAGTACTTCCTTGAACAATTAGAATTCATTTCAGGGATACTAACTTTATGAAACAGTGCTGCCAACTGTCCGACAGGATCTCTAAACAGAGAGATATGCGTTTGCAGTATAAATAATTAAAGAGGTACTTTGAGAGCAGATTTGTTTCATGTGATTAGTCAAAACTCTTTGGGATCCCAAATTAGTTTATAAACTAGAAAGAAGCAGGGTAACCAACATCTTCAGCTGTAAAGTCAAGGCTGCGATCAGATCTTCATGGAAAACCTAATAATATATAGGCTAAATCAACACTTGCACAAAAGTCACATCTTGAAGTTCTGCAAAATTCAGGTCTTTCATAAAAGTATTTAATTACGAATTTTAAAAATAGGGGGTTAAAGTGACCCTTGCCGTCCCTCTAGGTAGAGCGAAACTTCCGTCCTTCTTGTGTTAAACCAAAGAGGTGAAAAATAGTGACTTGGCTGGGACTCCAACCCAAGTCTCCCACTCTCCGGGCAGGTATTCTAACCACTGAACTACTGTGCCACGTCCTTCTTGTATAACTTTGAGTCAAGCCACACACTTCATGTGCATAGTCAATTGATGGATATCATACTTTTTTCCTACTTCCCTTAGGCTCAATTCATCTTTCACTGCCTGCTTGGCAACCAGCAGCAATTTTCCCATTTGCTGTTGTGATATTAACAATCACTGGTATCAAATTTATAGTTTTTACAGTTATCAGGGGTGAATAAGCAACATATTACATGTTCACTCTAAACAATGTAAACATTTTATTACTAGAAGCAAAAACATATCACGCATTGAATAGGTACCAACTTTCTAAAAATAAACCTAACAAGTTTAGTATCAACATAACATTTCAACACTTCCTCATAAATGCAGGATGGTTTATTTTCAGTGACATTGACATTTTAAAATACAAGCACAAAATAAAGTTAGTGTCACATAGCAGACTTACAATATTAATACTAATGGTAACATGAACAAGAAGCAAAATATTGCTTACTACAATGATCTTCAAAATCATAATTATAAATACGTTATCTTCTGAAGCTAAGTACTTCATCTGAAAATTTTTTTATGGGATTTATCTTTCACAAAGAAGTATTTCACCTCTAGGTGTTTGTTCTTTTTCATTCTTCCAGTTTTTATCACTTTAATAGTTGTTTGATTGTCTATGTATAGTGACTTCCTTAGTAGTCAACTCTTTCAGCAACTCGATCAAATGCTTCAATTCCTTGATGTATTCATTTGCTGAAATTAGTTCTGCCTCCATAGTTGATTGAGCCACAACACTTTATCATCTGGATGACCAGGCTATTGGTCCACCAAATAGTTTAATGACATAGCACAGATGTGCTTTTCCTTGCATCTACATTTCCAGCAAAGTCTGCATCACTGAATACAGGTGTAGAGAATCCTTAAGCTTATCATGACAACCACTGTAGAAAATTCCAGCAGATAGTGTTCTTCACAGGTTTCGAAGGGTCCTTTTCACATTGTCATAGTCTTTGGTGTTTTCCATTGATCGACTTGAGAAATTTACTGCAAAACTTAAATCAGGACGAGTCTTGCATGACAAGTAAAGAAGACTTCCAATTCCTTTTCTGTAATTGAGCTTGTTTTCCTTGTCTGGATCTTCACTTCTGTCTTCAGTTTTATAAATATCTTGGGTGATTGGTGTTTTCATTGGTTTGCAGTCTTGCATCTGAAATCTCTTCAATAATTTCTTAGCATAATTTTCTTGGGAGATAATTATACCATTTTCTGTTCTCTTAATGTCTATTCCAAGATAGGATTTTAGATCTTCATATATTGTTGTCTCAAATTCTTTCTTCAATTCTTCTTCTTCTTCATTTTCCTTTTGTCTTTCCCAATTATAATGCCATCATCAATGTGTATGGCAAGATACAATTTTCCATCTTGTTGTTCTTTCAAAAATGTTGCGAATCTTTTATTCCACTGACATGGTGCTTGTCTCAAACCATAAAGAGATTTTTGTAGAAGACAGACTTTACCAGGCTCATTATATCCATCAGGTACTTTAACGTAAACAGGCTCTTCTAAATTTCCATAAAGAAAAGCTGTTTTCACATCAAGAGTTTGGATGTCCCAGTTGTTTTCTGCAGCAATGATAAATAATACCCTTAATGATATGGTGTCTACCACCAGAATGTAAATATTCTCATAGTCCATGGTTTTCTTGTTTCGTGCACATCCTTTTGCAACAAGTCTTGCCTTGAATTTTCCATTATCCTTGACTTTAAATACCCATCTGCTATTAAGTATTTCTCTGCCTTTAGCCTGCTCTTTATTGAAAAAAGTCCATGTTATGTTTTTCATTAGGGAATCCTTTTCTTCTTGTATGGCTCTTTTCCAGTGATCTTTCCAGGTTCCTTTAGTTGGACTCCTGTTGGCTAAATTAGCAGCAACTTGCACTGCGTTTCCCCGCATTTCTTTATCACAATTAGCATAAAAAATTAATGCCTTAGCTTTATTGAGAAGTGTCAACATCATAGTTCACTCTTACCATTTAGTTGAGGTGTATGTGGAATGATAAAATCTTGCACTATGCCTTTTTCTTTGCACCAGTCTGCTAGAAGATGATTTTGATATTCACCTCCATTGTAACTTCCCAATTTGCTGCATCTCAGGTTGAAACGTGCTTCGCCTCCATTTATGAACCTTTTAATACATTCAAGTACTTCAAACAATGATTCTGATTTGAGGAGATGAGTGAAGAAGTGAGTGTAGTCATCCAGTTACACAATGAAGTAATTCTTGCGGTCAAACATTGGTGAATTTATAGATCCGCACAAATCTGTGTGTATGATTTTCATAGGTCTTCTTGCCCTCTCTCTTACAGTCTTGTAGGCAGTCTCACTTGTTTTGCTTCTGCATAGATTTTACATTCAACATTTCTGCACTGGTCTCTCTGAAAATTAACTCCTTTACAAATTTCTGGAATTTTCATCTTTCTTTTGACCATAACTTAAGTGGCCAAGTTTTCTGTGCCAACTTTCTATTTGTATCCGTTTTTCTATCACAAGAACCTTATTTGTATTTTTCTTCATGTTCACAACATACAGTCCATATTGTTTTGTTTCCTTCAATCACAATACAGCCTTTTGGTATTTCTATCTCTGTTTTTAGTATATATACTTTATCTTTGTAAAAATACACAGTACCATTTGAATTTTTTACCATGTTCACTGATAGCAAATTTCTTGTGAGATCAGGCACATCATAAACTTGTGAAAAGTCCCTTCGTGAAAACTCAACTACATTTTAAGTTATTGTGGTACCGTGCTTTCGCATGGACTATTAAAACTTTTTTTTCCTTGTGAGTGGCCAATTTAATGAGGGTGCGTCTTATATGTCGGTTTGTCTTATATGCCGTCAAATACGGTAATTGCTTAAGATTAATTGCCTACATCCACAAATTTCTTAAATTTCAAAAAGTTTGTTGTTGATAAATAATTATTAATTACTTACTATTATATGTATGGGGAAACTTCTATTAAATGCAATCATCTTCTATGCTAAAAATAATAAGCTTTGTGGCAGATATACAACATGATTTTCTAACCAAACAAAAGACATATGAAAAAGAATTACTTCCTGTGCAAATGCATGCAAATATAAACAAATCCAGTAGGAATGTATCTGCCCTGATAAAAAAAAACACTTAAAATTTCCCATTTGTCCAGTACATTCCAATTTTTACCTAGGAAATTTAAATAACAAAATTTTGTTGCTATTCACCCCATTATACAGTATAACATGCAGGTTAAATTTCAGGCCCTAATGTTCGGTAAAAAGTGCATGTTATATGCCAAGTACATGTTGTGGAAACCATCAATCTCTTTAGGCACCATCACTATCAGATGTTTCTTGCCTTTCAAGAATTATTCAATGGCTACCCTCAGTAAAAGGAAAATATTGAATTATGAGAATGGTTTTGGAGGATTTACTCTCTTGTTCTATTCATTTCCATATTTTCCTTAATCTCCTTGTACCTCTAACCTCTTTCAAAATTATTTTCTAACATACCTGTAATATCTTAGACTGGTTTCTTGCAAATAAACAACTGTAATTTGATTTTAATCACTTGGTACATTTCCATTGAGGAGATAATATCTATCTATTATATATAGATGCTTCTCCGGATTCATTCATATAGATAGGATACAAATTCACAGGCTAAACCACAAGCGTGATTGAGTTGGAATTTTTACGAAATGTTGGCCATTATGCGTAACCACCAGAAAAATTGTGATTTTGAAACTCAATGTCATGGGTTCGATTCCAGAGGGCCCCAAAGTCCCGATTTTTTCCATAAAGATACATTGCGGGGATTTTCGAAAAAAATTTTTGAGACACTTTCCGGCAAAGTAGAGAGTTGAAATTTGAGGCATCGCTGGAAGCCGTGCGTATCCGACGAAAACCATTCAGATATCATCGAAGATTATCCTTGGTTCGAGGCTAGGTCAGGGCAAATATTCTCCGGTTTAATTTACATTGCGATTTCTAATAATTTTTTTAATCACTTCCCGATAAGATGGAAACTTGAAACTTGGCATGTAGATGGAGATCATAAATATTTTTCATGTAGGCTGTTGAACGTTCCCCTAATTGTCCTTGGTTAGATTCCAGAGAGCCATTTACATTCCTCAATGCATTTCTTATGGAGATAACTAAAACAAATTTTTGGTACTTCCCGGCATGATATCGACTTTAAACTTTGTATTAAATAAGATAAAGTCCTAAAAAGTCATACAGTGCATTCACAGCAGCCAGAACGTCCTGAGTTCGACCCCAGGCGTCACTAAAATTAGTAACTGTGACGATTTTTAAGATTTTTTTTGTACCCCTTCCTGATAATATAGAAACTTTAAACTTGGCATGTAAATAAAGATCATAGATACATTTCTAATACGTGATTTAGATTTCCTTGATCGTCCTTGGTTCGATCCCAGAGATCCATTTACATTGCCGTATGCATTTTAGATGGGGATAATGGATTCTCATTTCAGGGCCATCCTGGTATGCTATGGACTTCAAACTTTGCATAAAATAAAATCAGATAATAACAAGTTAGAATATCTATTCGTATCTGCCAATAGGTCCTGGGTTGGACACCAGTTAGAGATGGTAAACTGCTTTTGTGCTGCATAGTAAGTATCAGCAGATAGACCCGGGTTGGATGCCGGTCGGATAAAGAAGAAGAATATTTACATTCCATTTTTTTCATTTTTGGACCTCTGGGTATGATGCTTGAAATTAGTGTTGTCGATCTGCTTGCAGTATGCAAGCTACATTTTACTCGTATATATAAATGCTTCTCCCGATTCATTCATGTACCTACATAGATAGATAGATAGGATACTAATTCACAGGCTAAACCACAAGCATCATCGACTTGAAATTTTTACAACGTTTTGGCCATAACGTGTAACCGCCAGAAAAATTGCAATTTTGAACCTCAGTGTCATGGGTTCGATTCCAGAGGGCCCCAAAAACCCGATTTTTTCCATTTAAATGCATTGCTTTGATTTTCCGGAATTTTTAAAAAATACTTTTCAGATAGGTAGGGAATTAAAATTCACGGAGCCAATAGATATGGTCAGGATCTATCGATAACATAAATGACATTCTCAGAAAAAGTCCTGGGTTCGATGCTAGGACGATGCAAAAATCTTGCCTTTAAAATACATTGAGGTAGTTTTTCATTATTTTTTTTCATGCACTTATCAAAATGATAGGAAGTTCGTGCTTGGCTAGAAGATGTATGGTAAGAATTGGTTTAAGGAAAAATTTAAGATATGACCGTACTATTCCTGGGTTCGATGCCAGAGCACAATAACATTTCTCTCATAAGCAATATAAGGGAAAAGTAAGACATCATTTGAGGCAGTTGAACCCAATATTTCTGCTTGAATTTTCGCACATAGTTAGAGATGGTGATCTTCTATTGTGTTGCATAGTAAGTTCTACCAGAAAGTCCCAGGTTCGTTGCCGGGCGGTGAGTATGTCGCCCATTTAAAATACATAGGGTTAGTTTTTCATAATTCTTTTGATGTACTTATTGAAATAATAGGAAGTTCTTGCTTAGATAAAAGATGTATATTAAAACCCGGTTTCAGAAAAAAAAAATATATAAGACCATGCTGTTCCTGGGTTCGATGCCAGAGCACACTACAAATTCTCACATAAGGAATATATGTGAAAAGTAGGACAGCGTTTGAGGCAGTTGCAGCCAATATTTCTGCTGGAGTTTTCACACATAGTTATAGATGGTGATCTTCTACTGTACTGCGTGAGAACTATCACCCGGAAAAAAGGGTTTGATGCCTGAAGGAGAAATTGCAGCTAATTTTAAGAATATTTTCAATACTTTTTCTACTTTTGAGGACCCTCTCGATCAGATGTCGACTTGAAATTTTTGTTATCAACATTCTTGCAGAATGCAAGCAGCATTTTACTCGTAAAGATAGATAGATAGATAGGATACTAATTCACAGGCTAAACCATAAGCGTCATCGACTTGAAACTTTTACAATGTATTGGCCATAACGTGTAACTGCCAGAAAAATTGTGATTTTGAACCTCAGTGTCATGGGTTCGATTCCAGAGGGCCCCAAAGTCCCGATTTTTCCCATTTTAAAGCATTGCTTTGATTTTCGGGAATAAAAAAAAATCTTCCCGGATAGGTAGAGATTCAAAATTCAAGGATCCTATTGATATGGTCATGATTTATTGAAAACATTAATGACTTCTTCAGAAATTATCTTGGGTTTGATGCTAGGACGATGCAAAAATCTGTCATTTAAAATACATTGAGGTAGTTTTTCATTATTTTTTTTATGCACTTATTGAAATGATGGGAAGTTTTTGCTTTGCTAGAAGATGTATAGTAAGACTCTGTTTATGAAAAAAATTTAGATAAGACCATGCTGTTCCTGGGTTCGATGCCAGACTACATTAAAATTTCTCACATCTATTATATATATATAAGGAACATAAGCGAGAAGTAGGATGTCGTTTGAGGCAGTTGCAGCAAATATTTATGCATGAATTTTCGCACATAGTTAGAGATGGTGATCTTCTATTGTGCTGCATAGGAACTATCACCAGAAAGACCAGGGTTCGATACCGGGCGGTAAATATATCTCCCATATAAAACAGACAGGGTTCGTTATTTATTATTTTTTTCATGCACTTATCAAAATGATAGGAAGTTCTTGCTTAGAAAGAAGATGTACATTTAGACTCGGTTTAAGAAATACAATTAGATAAGACCATGCTGTTCCTTGGTTCGATGCCAGAGCACATTAATATTTCTCACATAAAGAATATAAGGGAAAAGTTGGACAGATGACGATGCTGGACGGATAAATTGCAGCGACTTTTAAGATTACTTTCAATCATTATTTTATTTTAAGCATCCTCTCGATATGATGCCAACTTGAAATTTGTGTTATCAATATGCTTGCAGTATGCAAGCAACATTTTACTTGTATAATATAATTCTCCCTAATTTTGAGCTCATATATTCTTGGGTATACAACTTCTTCATTAAAAGTCTGATTGGATTTAAAAAAATAGATTTTAGAAATTGCAAAGTATGAAAGTTTTGTAATATTCTCTACAATGTTGAATGAACAATGACAATGAAAAGTCCTTCAATGTCTTTAAAACTAAATATTGACCCATATAGAACACTCTTAGGCTGAAACTTCTCAGTTATACTGAGGATATACTTCACTACTGATAAAACAAAAACAGTGACAGGATGTGAAAGGCTGGAACCTGTCAAGAGTTGCTTCTTGAATTCCATCATTGCTTACAAAGTACAGGAATATTGTTTGGCTCCATGGCAACATTAGGATAATTTAATTAATAATAATTTCATTGATTCCTTAAATCCTTACGTATGGAATAATTTTAAGTTAAATCAAAGGCAAAATAAATAAAAGATCAATGTGAACATACGAGCTCGTATTTGTCAGGAATTCAGCCACAGAATCACTTGGTTACCTGTAATTTTTTAATCAATGATTTGTAGATTTAGTTACAGTATCCTTAATATTTAAAGCAGTTTTCCTTTAAGTGAGGTTATTGTTTATAGTCGAAAAATTTTTCTTTCCTCTTGAGTATGGTTGTCGACTATATTCCACGGCCTATAAAAAACGATAAGGATCATGCTAAAAATACTTTCATTGCTTTAGGACAAACTTTTCCTTTCATTTTAAACAGCTTTTGTTTATCAACAATTTTAGGGATGAAAATTTTATGGCATTATTACAGTGATATAAGTCAAATGAAGGCCCAATTTTCTTAGGAACACAGCTGTAATGGATAAAGGGTGGAGTGCCGTTGCTTTGAGAAGTTTTTCACACTAAATTGTCTGCAGAATGACTCATTTCGGTTCATCAGAAGTCCATGCTCCCTTAGTCATACTAGAAATGGGGAAGCGTGCTGCGTATACTTAAGGGGTCATAGCAAAATATCAATAAAAATTCAATTGTAAATTACACTGGGGAACAGTGATTTTGTTGTCTTAGATCTGCAACTTGTTTTAGACTAATGATTGGCATCTGAATTCAAAATGAACCTCAGTTTTTGTCTATCACGTCAAGTTTTTAAGATACTGGATACGCTCTATATGTCTCAAAAGTCTTACAAAATGTCCATATGAAGGAGAGTAAAGAGAAAACTTACCAAATATACTGTTCATAAAGAATATTTTTATTCATATAAAGGCATTCATTAACTCATATAAACGTTAAACAAGCAAATTAAGGTTAAAATTTTCGCTTATAGCTTTTTCTGGAGTGTTTAATCTGTGTACATTCTCTCTTGATGATCTAACAGTAGTCAGCCATCATATGTGCATCCCATCTATCTTGATACCGTGTCTCCATGCCCTTCAAATCTTAGTGAAATAGCTCATCCTGCTCACCACTGACTGCACCAGGATTTTTGAGAAGTCAACAAGATGGCTATGTAAAAAATTCAATTTGATGCTCATATTGCAACCAAGCATTTTAAAGCTCTCCAAGAGTTGCTGGACAGTTTCCATGTAATTCTGTGATCTTGTATTTCCAAGAAAGCCTTTGACAACATTTATGAATGCTAACCAAGCATTCTTTTCAAGTCTCTCATTGTATTGATGAAATGTTTACCTTTAATGAGCCGCCAAATCTGTGGACCATCAAATACACCAGACTTGATCTTTTCAAATGACAATCTGGGAAATGTAGAAATGAGATACCTGAAACAGTCCCCTTCAGTTGACAAAGCTTTAACAAATTGCTTCATTAGACCCAATTTCATATGTAGAGGTGGAAATATAATATTCTTTCTGTCGACAAGTGGCTGATGTAGAATATTTTGATCACCAAGTTTCAGATCAGATCGTGGCGGCCAATTCGACTGCACCCAATGCTTCTTGCGAGCTCTGCTGTCCCACATACACAAAAAACGAGGGTACTTGGTGTAACTACGTCGCTGGCCAGGGAGGAAGCAAACCATTTTTTGATCAACATAGATGATCCATTGGTGCATGTTATATTGCAACAAATCAATGGCTCACTTTATATCTTCATATTCTTCATGCGGACAAATCGATTGGCCTATTGTGACTGCATAAAATAAATTTCCATTGTGGATGAAGACACACTTCATGCTCCGCTTTGAACTATCGACGAACAATCGCCATCCAGTTGCATTATAGGCTGAAACTCCCAACTCTTCCATTAGACCATGTACGTTATGACGATATACAAATCCATCATCACTTCGGAAGTATTGCAGAAACGCACTTTCTCTTGATCAAAGGTAGGATACCTTAGCTCCTTTTTCAAGCAAGTTTTTCTCGTGCAGTCTTGATGCTAATAGTACTGAAGCTTTTTTTAGATAGTCCCAAATCTTGTACCAAATCATTCAACTTATGCTGCTCAAATCCCTTACGATTGGTATCTTCAATTTCAAAATCTACGTCGTTAAGGCCACTTCGTTCTTCACCATACTCGTCTTCATGTATTTCCAAAGAAGGCAATTCTTTGAAAACTGGCACTGGGATTTCAGCTGAATGAGGCACTGGGCATATAGAAGACGGTAGACTAGGATACTCTATTTTACATCTGTTTTTCTTGTTGTATCCTGATGTTTTCACTGTATAAAAATAACAATCACTTGAGTAATCTTTGGATTCTCGCCAGATTATAGGTATACCGAATAAAAATTTATTACCTATTCCCTTCGTCCACATCCGTAAATCCTCAATACATTGCTTACACACCTTGTGAGGGGCCCACGACTTATCTTGATCACCAACTTTCACTTTACAGCAGGCAAAATAGGCTTGCTTAACAAATACACTGATATTTGTTCTTTGACAAGGAATGGTAAAACTACCAGTTATGTAACAAAACGAATCAGGGCTGTTTGAAAACTTACGACACGAAGTAACAGAAATAGACATAATAAAATATTTCAGTTCATATATAAATAAAAACTATAACCTGATAATCTTATAAACCAACAAGAACTCAGATTAAATGCTGGAAAGTGCTTCACTGTATAAGAGCCACTCTCAACGTCTCACTGCAGTATCTCAAGTGTAACTGAACAAGTAAGGGCAATATGAACCTGTCGCTGGTTTCCAACGGTGCACAAGGGTCAATTTCACTATTTTAGTCGGAAAAAAGCATAAAATGTAAGTGCTATACTTGTACTATATTATAATTAATATGTAACTGTAGTCAGCAAACGAATAAACCAACGGAAAATAATTCCGCCGAAATTGTATCTTTGTTTGATGGTACCAGAGTTTCTCAGAGAGATTGGTAACATTTACATAAAGCGTAGAGAAAAAACTTGACGTGATAGAAGAAAACTAAATACAGATTTGAAATGAGCATGCCTCATTTACCCTTAAACAGCTGAAAAATCGAACTCAACAGAAATTAAGTTGAAAATTGTTCCCCAGTGTTATCGATCCGGGGTGTTCTAAAGAAAAGAGGCTCCAGATAATTTGCAGATAAACTGTAACAATCTATGAACCTGTTTTAAAGGATAAAATAGGTATGAAACGAAATATCCCTTTTTTAATATTTGAAGTGTGTGGTTGAATATCCATGCAAATTGAAAAAAAATCCCAGCATAAACATGCAAATTAATTGCTATCGAAAGTATGAGCCAAAAATGCTTACAATAGATGCATGAGTATCATATGAAGAAATTTAAAAAAATCAGAATTTGATATTTTCATGAATCTTTAGTGGAATCAAAAAATTTTCCCTTGTCACACTTTAAGGGTTAAATAATGTAGGCTGGAGAAAGATGGTGGTTCTTTCAAACCAATAGAATATAAATAGCCATTAATAAGAATCTCTGTTCTGGCACAATTGATATAATTGAGCCAAGTTGGAAAAAAAGCTATTACAGTTTGACACAAATAGACACCAACTACTAATACAGATGGAAAGTAAAATGGGATTATTAAAAAGTTAACAAAAGATTATTATACCCTGAGCAGTGGTTTGATAGATTGTTTCTGCTAAGAAAAATTCTAACTAAAAAGATAAATTTTCTTTGAAAATGACGGTTACATTTGTATAGCGGCATCCTGATCAGGTTTCTGAAATATAGAAATTGTGGCTGTATTTTTTTCTGTACCCTTTTATGAGGGAAAGCTGCCTTGAAATACATCATAAAACTACCAAGGAAAGTATTAAATTTTGCAATCACTTCATGTAAATCAAAAACATCTGCCCAGAACTATAGAGTATTGAAATGGTTAGTAGATCTACCAGAAAATATTTTTTTAAGACATAGATTGGATCGGATGTTTAGATTCAGGAGAAATTTAGTAGAAACACAGTCTAAAGTCATCTGTTAGTTAACTCTATCACTTGAAAATGATTAGGAATTCCTATCAGATATGGCATAATCGATAGTAAGTGATTATTTAGTAGAAACGCTGGTGGGTTCATCATTAATTTTATGAAGCTCTAAAGTGCTTGAGGAATCAGATTTTCCAGATGAGTCTCTTAAAACATCAATATTCAGATGACTGAACAATATCATATGCTCAACTTTAGTTTGTAAAAAGAACAAAGTATTCCTAAAATTGTGAATAAAGTTGCTCAAATCACCACTGGGAGATCTATGAATGCATAAGATACCACTTAAGGATCTTCATACATTTAGGAGTGAAAAAGCATTTAAAATTCTTTTTTAGCACAGTGATGGGAATTTAAATATTTGATGGCAACATTATCTAGCATAATTAAACAGCGACACCACTACCTTTATGCTCTTTGCAACAATAGAAAGAGATTAACTTAAAGTATACTTAAGTAATTTAAAAACATATATCTCATTTGCCATTTACAAGTGCTCAGTTACCAACAGAGTGTCTGTATTTTAGTCTAGAAGTTTAAGCCTTGGTTCTTTCCACCTTAGATACTGGGTATTCATGCAGAAAATATTATAAGCAACACAGGATCTGACACTTTCTCCGCACATCAACAGATAGTTACAACAATTTTTGTTGAGGTTATAGAGTTTTAAATCATATTCTAGTTAGTTTTATTCACAAAAACTATGTTGTTGTTTTAAAATACAAAAATATAGTCTCCATTATTAATAATAAAGGAACACTTAGTGGCTAATAAAAATAATTTATATTGCACTTCTGGATTTATTAGATGCTCAGTATCAGTATAGAATTTTCATTTCCTTACGTTTAAATACATTCTTCTTTTTTATGCAATAACTAGTTAAATTTAGGACAACTAGCAATAGAAGTATAATTTAATTTATACTTCATCCCATCTCTTATCATAGTTTCCATTTTCATTGATATTAAATATTGGAAATAAACCAACCTCTTGTTAAATTATACTATCCACTGATATTATGATGTTATATATTTTAGTTTCTACTCATAGTGATTTGCTTTTAAGAGCATGCAATTTATATCAATGTAGTTACTTGCCCTTACATACAAGTTCAATTTTTTGAGAAAAATATTTCATGAAGGATGATTTTATTTATTGTAATGAGACTCGTTGAATAGCATTCTCCTGTTATGGAACAGTTTCATGATATTGTTTGCTTAATATAAATAATATATTCAAGAATAATTTTAAACCAATTATTCATGTATCACTTTAAGTTAAATGAATCAAAGTAACTGAAAAAGCATCCTAACTGTACATGAAAAATGTAATAGTTTGAAGGGCATTCTCTAAATAACATTTTGCAGGTGAAGAAGAAACAGTCTCATTTATTGATCTTCCTCCAAATAACCTCCCCAAACTACCAGAGAAAGGAATACTAAAGAAGCCAGGACCATACGGCACGGTGGAACCCAAGGAGAAGTGGTCTGAGGACTCCCAATCCGATAACCAAGAGGTCATGTCACAATCTGACAACAACCTGGAGTCAGATGGCGGGGGAAGTCGCTCCATCTCTGATATGGAACGGACACTCAAGAGCCTTAATGGGTACCACGAGGACATTCTAGAGGCTCTGCGGAATGCTGCTTCTCACCGTGCAGGAGGACCTTCCGGCAGTGCGATGAGTGTCATTGGAGAGGAATTGCGCAAGTCCCTATGCGATGTTGGAGGTGGAGGAATGGGTGTTGCTGGTGGAGCTGTCATGCCAGGATGTTACTCGGACTATGGGACAGAGTTCCCTCCATTGCTCAAGTCAAGTGATGAGAGGCTTGGTGGACGAGGTGGGGGAGACATGGGTGCCGCTACAGGAATGTCCGCTGAAGAGGAGGCTGTACAGTCAATCCCAGGCTCGGGAGGAGTTCCCCCTTGTGGACCCATCAGGATTCGCAATCTTGAAGACCTCATCAGGCAGCTGGAACACCACTCCCCATCTTCAACAGCAGCTGCCCGGCGAATGAGCCCCAGTGGGTCTGAGGACATTCGGATGTCCGAAACAGAAGCTGATAGACACTACCGACTGGATTCTTCCTCGGGATGCCCTGATTCCCAAAGGTAAGTCTGCTGTAAAATACTTTCTATTTTGAAATCAGAGTAAAACTATTTCACTGAGCTCTTAATAGTTTGAAGATTCCAGAGTTTATTTTTACACATAATATGAAGTAGAAAATGGAGATAAGTAAATGAGTGATATGAAACTTTTTGACAATTTTGACCATCATTGCTATTCTACTTTTTTACTCTTAAGTATTTCAACCTTTCATTAAATTCCAGTAATTTTATTAGTATAATATATATATTTAAGAAATTAATTTGCTTTTTATGACCATTCAATTTTCCTCAGGTTTGAATAGTGTGCAACTCGTCCATACCTTATGAAAGTCCAAATAATATTATAGTGAGGGTGTTCATTTGAAAATACTTATTTTGGCTGTCTGTAATGTATTCAGCCCAAAAGCTGGATGGTGCCTCACTCCCTGAGAGAGGATGAGGTTTACTAGGCAGAATGATGTTGTTTGCTCTTGCTTTGGCTGTATGGTAGTTATAAAATTTCTTTCCTCCATGCTTTGCAAGTCAAACTAACAATCTTACTTGAAGGAACTTGATAACATTACTTTTGCTTGCTTTATCCATATCTCAAAAAAAACATTCTGCCTATGTAAATAAACTTTCTTAGAAAGAATCCGGAGGAATTTATTATCAGTAATATCATAGATGTATTATTATAAATTAAAGTTAGGAGTTCAAAAATTTAGACCAAGAATTTAAATTTAACCCAAAGACATCAAATTATGCCAAATTTCTATGTAGTATTTGAAGCATCAATAAATAAGTACATACATATTGTTTAATATTTTAGCTTATTCAAAAACACTTCTGACATCTCAAGACAGAAGTCAAAAACATTGAATCTTATATCTCTTAGCCCCTTTATTTCAGAATATGTCTCATGGACTCTTTTAATAATTAATTCTTTGGATTCATTAGTAGTTAATTTTAATGGGAAAAGCCAATGATAACTAATACTCAAAGATAATGAAAATCTTATAGAAAGTCTTGCAGTGTCTGCCCATACACAAGTTTATACAGTAATTGGAGGATTTTATCTGTAAATAGGTATATGCTTGGTAGTGATAGTAAAGTAAGCAAATTTAGAGAATTAAGTAAAAGAATAGATATGAGTATTTGATGAATTAATTTCATCAATTCATTCATGGATAAGAGACATTTCACTTATAAGGGAAAAAGATTTTTAATACAGGATAGATAGAATTGGATTTTGAGTGGTACCTTGACAGCTAAGGTCATTTGCAGATTTTTAATACAAGTTTCAGAATTTTATAATCAAAGAACTCCCATACCCATTTTCTAAAATATCAATTAATAAATGAGTTAATGAATGTTATCTTTCTTTTTATTCACCCAGACGGGGAGAGGAGGACTCTAGGTTCGTTTACGGTCGTTACCGACACCCAGCCTCTGCTGCGCCTCCTCCTCCTGATGGGAGTGCATCCTCAGGAACTGTTGGAGGTGGTGGGGGAAGTCTTCGCCGAGGGACAGGACACCACGTCTCCAACTCCGCATATCATCATCACCACCGACCACATCACCATCGACGCCACGACGATGCCAATGAGGATGACGATGATGAAGAGGAAGACGAAGAGGAGGAGGAGGAGGAGGAAGAAGAAATCTACGAGACAGCAGACCACGATCGAGGAGGAGCTCTCAGTCTAGCAACACCTGACAGCGAGAGGTCAGTTGAGGCTCTGACTTTCTTCTTTTGGCCATTAGACATTTTTTTCATTCACATTTAATATCCTTCATTAACCTCAGAAGTGGCATTGTGCTTTGCTATGATATTTTGTCCAATTCAAGGAAATTTACAATCTATGACTGGTGAATTTCCTGCTACAGAAAATCTTTATCCTAGATAAGAAGTAATTTTTGGAATAGCAGGTATTATCTTGATGGACTAAAATAAAAAATTATACTTCTAAGTAGGCTTATTGTGTGTGTGTATGAGAAATTTTAAGATTTTCAACATTCTACTAGTATGGCTTGGCTAGCTAAAAACCAATCCTTTTGAATACATAAGATGTCATGAGTGGTATTGTAGAAATGTGTTGAATGTAATACTGAAAATGTAACTCAAGGACTATTTTATCGTCATTTTCTTCAATAAGACGTGTCTTAAGCTATGCCTTCATGTAATTATAAGGAAATGTATGGGTAATTGCAGGATTTAAAAATTATTTAGTTTGCAGGCCAACATCTTCAGGTATCAAATACAGAAAACTCTAGTGCGGTAGAAATCCGTTATAACGAGAGCTGGCGCAAAATAGGAAAAGTACTCGTTATAACGCGTACTCGTTATAGCCGATTTCTTGCAATAAGTCTAAGTCCGTCCTCTTGAATCCAAGAGCAGTGAGTGCGGCAGAATGGAAATGTAGAGTTTCTAATCCTTACGCTAATGCTTCATAATGCGTAAAAAAGTACGTTCGCGTCAAAATTACCGTATTTACTCAATTATAACGCGCACTCTTTTGGGTCTCTAAATTTGGGTACAATACTACTCGTTGGCATGTCCCATAGCGTGGGGTCGGCCGCATCCTCGGCTCGCCCTGCTTCCATATGACTAGTCAAACGTTTCACCAATCCACTATCGATGTTTGCACTATATACGAAACTGCAGGCCGATAATTTTTAATTGAAAGGAAATTGGCTCCCCCTAAAAATTTTTAGCGTAGGACTTTTAGGCGTAGACGACTACCGTAATATTGTATACGAGTAAAAATATATGCATATATTAGCGTATGCCTGTATAGTTCAGACGTATAAGGTGCAGCGATGGGCGTGACCGCATATCTTAAGGGGCGCATTACATTCGCCCATTACGTACGATGGCGCGTTATTTTCGAGTTAACACATAATTTTCTTGATCGATACATCGTAACGAAACTTCGTCCGCTAATATAAAATGTGGGAAATTATTGCTCAATAATCATCGAAAAATGATGGCGTGTCATTAGATAATCTTAATTCATATCAAATTGCTTTCTCGAGATATTTTTCATTAACACCCTTCATAAGCAATGACTGAGTCCCGAGGAAGGGGAAGAGCAGGGCCGTGCGCAGGATTTGCTCGTGGGAGGGGTTTTTCAGTCAGGTGCGCGCTGGTAGCGTGGGCTTTTAGGCCCTTTGATGAAAGAAGGAGTCCTGACAGACGTTAACATGAAAGTTAAAAGAGGCACTAAATTTTGGAAGAAAAGGTTTACTAAATGAAACATTAAATAAAATAATTTCATTTTATCCTAACTTCAATTCATCATTCGTGGAACTTTTTGTATGAAGGATCCTCATGGGGGGGTTCGAACCCCCAAAACCCCCCCCACCCCGTGCGCACGGGCCTGTGGAAGAGGTTACCCTGGGAATCCGAATCAGCACTTTTTTTATCTCCTATATTCCCACTCATCCTGGATCAGTTGATTTGGTGCCAAGTTTCGTATGAAAACAAATCCCACGGGTTGATGCCAATATGATGGGAACTCAATTCAAAATTCCGGCGCTGACTAGAGGTGCTGAAAAGAAACAAGAGACGAGGTGATAAGATGTACGGAGGGATAAAGGGGAGAGTGAAACTCGTGAGAAGTTTCTAATTAAAGATGCATTAGGTGATGTTAATTTTTGCATTTAATATTTTTCTGCCATTTGAAGAGATAACGCGCCTTAGGTTACCGTTGGCTTGTCGGACTTCGTCTCTCACGTCAATTGACGATTTCGAGATATGCTCCTGAAAGACAAGCATGACTCGTTATAATGATATTTTAGAAATGAGCTCTCTTTATAATGGACGTAACTTCCTATCCTTTGTGCAGTGAGACAGACAACGGCCAAAAAATCCCTCGCTATAACGCAACTATCGTTATATGTCATACTCGTTATAATGGACTTCTACTGTACTTTGATTGGGTTTATTAGGTTTAGAGAGGAGTGTTGAACAGGGAAGCCATTTAGATTAGAGTGTGAGATGTTATGAAGGAATAAGGGGTAAGGATAGGACCAAAGTTCGAGAAAATTTAATTATTGGTGACATTCTGAAAGTTTTCATTGTGCATAGCTTAACTATATCTTCTAGAAAGTATCATGAAGCTGACTTAAGTGAAAATTTATTACTAAAGTAATTGGCTGATTTTCTGTTATCTAAGCATTTCAATAATCCTTTCTCTTTTGCTTTATCATATTATACAGGCATTAAAGAGTTTTCTATTCATATATTACCTGAAAATGCAAACCCACATGTCAATACTAGATTTCATTGTTTTTTTAATCAGTCTGCTCAACACTCCAGAAGTAAATTGTTTAAATGAATAAAGTCAGCATTCCTGGAATTTATGATTTGCTATTTCTCATTCAAAAGTCATTCAGTGACTGCATCGATTTAAGTCATCCATCAAATACTAATGATATAATAAATATTTTCACATGTTCAGACTGTATTAAAAGCTGATTTTTGCTGGGTAGTTGGAGAATTATTTGAATCAGCTATTTGGTTTATTTTCATACATTTCCATGCTCTCTTTTGGCTTATATAGGTTCAATTTAAGAATGTGTAATTTTTAATAAAATGTATGCAGTTATTGCAAAATAAAATTATTAGGCATATGATAGATAACGCATATAATCTGAAATAGTCCCATAAAGATTAATAGTATTTACTTAGCTAGAGATGAGGAATTCAGTTTGAATTGATAAATACCATGAAATGCAAAAGAAGAAGACAATGGATTATACCCGTAGCAAGCATAAAGTCCACTTCACTTACATTATCACATATGCAATGTTAATTATCAATCTCACAATGAATTATTTAATGACAGAGAGTTCTTGATCATTTTTAATTACTCCATATGAATTAAAATTCATCACTGTGAGGATTTTAATGCTTTTTAAGTAAAGCAAAGGAATGAAAGGAGAATTGACATTTTTGTAGTCAAATCTCAAATCTGTAGTCAGATCTCAAATTGCGTGCTATAATGCTAACTTAAGGCAAAAGGCTGATTGAAGAAAGGGATTAGTCCATCAGATTTTCAATGCCACGAATGTATTTTATCCTCAATGAACAGTTGCTACCTCTGGGGTTAATCTTCAAAAATTATTTTGGATCTAAGGAAATTGAATCAAATTCTATGTGTTGTATATACAGTAGAGCATCAATTTTCAGAACTGTTTGCTTTATGACAAAAAACAAAACTCGTCACGTTTCGTTTGGCAGTTGGTAACATTGGTAAAGGAGCATTCATCAATTCGACATGAAAATGGACATCCCCCATATATCGAGTTCTCCTGGTATGTGCAGAAAGTTATGAAACTCAGCGGTATTAGTAGGTGAGTAGACAATTCATCGTGAATTTATATTTCTTTATCTCTTTATATGTATCTAAAAGAGCGATTTGAATCTCATTTAGTTCAGATAATCGACGCTCTACTGTACGCCAATCACTTTACGTGTCATTACTGACATTCAAAACACACTTCATTGGCAGAAGTGGCCAAATTATGGAGTCAATGAGCCACATGTAAGGTTTCACCTAGAATTTCAGGAAGTTTCTACTATTTAAAATCAGCCCTTTGGTTCAGACTGTTTATAAAAGCTTATAATTGATAAGAATATTATAATTTGACAAATATAACTCTCTGTTCTCAGATTTCTTAATATAGGCCAGCAGAATAGAACATATCTACATATTTAATTCTTCAAGGAATTTTTTTAAGTTCAAATTTGTGAAATTCCATCTCTAATTACCTTAAAAGTTATAAAAGCATCGACAAGAATAAATATATGGGTCATTCTTTAAAAATTTTTAAAGAATATTTATATTTATAATTAATAGAATTCCATCATTAATTACAGTTTCATAAATATACCAATATTCTTCATGCTTCTCTTCTGAAAAATCAATATTGCTCATTGACGATGAGTGCAACTAGTTATTTTCCTGTGACTGCAATTCTCTCTCAGAAAGGAAAATATTCAATGATAGTCAGCCAGTTGTCTTTCACTTGCAAAATTTAAGTTTTAAAATCAATATATTGTTACAGATCAAAAGTCATCGTATTTTAGGTGAAAAAAAAATTAATGGTTTTAATTTGGCCACATCTGCTTTTCCTAACCTCAAATGCAGAAGGTTTGCCAGTGTATCTTCCAACGATTCTTTTTGCCCTGAGTATATTAAAAGGAGGTGCAAAGATAAACCACAGCAGGGTGCTCAAAACTCTGCCTTTCAGTGATGACTTCCTCCAAGCTCAACTGTTGGTGCGGTCTGTGAGTGAAGAAGCACTGCCTGTCACCATGAAGAGTCGAGACTACCCATACTCAGCCTCTTCACCACCCTCTTCCTCATCCTCCACCTCATCCTCTTCTTCAGCAAGACGCCATAGACACCATCACCACCACCATCACCAAATGCGCCGTCCCGACCTTGGAGTCACAGCTGACCCCTCTGCACCCACTGAATCCGAAGCATCTTCAGCCACAACGAACCTAGGAAGACAGCAGGCCCCCATGCTGGGAGAGTACTTTCCATCTCCCCCTTCCGAAGAGTCTCTACCTGATTCATTTGAAGATGGAGTGGGAGCAGATAGTATCCATGGTGACTCTGTAGGTATGTCAGTATGCCCTTCCGAACCTTCCCCAGGGCCATCGTCAGCTTCTGGTTCAACTTCAGTCTCCTCCTACCCATCGAGGCGACGGTCAGTGAGTGAGGATTCAAGAGATTCATCCAGAGATGGAGCTGAAGATCCCCTACTAGTTTGCCCTGCACGATACCCTGAGTACAAACATTGATTGTGGTGCTCCTTATCCCCTCCAATTGGCCAATCAATGGACTCCATCTGTTCTTCGTGTGAACAACTGTGATTGTGAAAGAAGGAAAGTTGGAGACCAGTATGTTTGATTGAACCTCCTCCCCATCCCATGTTCCTACCTTAAATGTTGCCGGTTTAAAGAGGGTTATTGATGTGATGAGAGATTTAAAATTGCCCACTCATGTCACATATTGTGCTATCCTGTGTACATATTAATTTCAAATTATGAAAGCGCATTTTGTGAGAGGAAAACAAGGCCCCGAGGAATTAGTAGATGCATTTAAAAAAAGACTGATACATACAGACACACCTATTTGTACATGGGTGTGAAAGCATGTGTGTGAATAAACATGCATACCTACACATCCATACCAAGACATTAATGTACGTGTATCTATGTACCAGTGTGTGGGTGTGCATGTGTTTGTATGTGCATATATTACGTATGCACCAGTTTATGCAAACACACTCCTACATAAACATACGTACACCTATATGAATGTATGTGAGTGTGCATCCATGTATGTTTGTATGTATGTTTATGTATAATCATATTTATGGATCTGTCTGTGTGTGTGTGACATGCATGTGTGTTTATATAAATATATACATGTTGGAATTGAGAAGATATAAAAGAACAGTGACATCAAAAGTGTGGATCGTAAGTTTTCATTTGGTGCATTTTCAAGAGTGACGTGCAATCAAGGAGGTTCTTTTTGAACCTTGTCCTCCATTGCTTACAATTTAAATTTGAGAATCCACCAACAGAGTATTTCACCACCAGGCCAAAATGAGGAGCCCCATAGTGTTGGAAGAAAACCTCAGATTAAATTGACTGAAAAGGTCACTCATTGACTAAATAATAGGACTAGTGTATTTTTTTTAAAGAATGTTGAATACAAATACGATATTATATCATGAATCCTCATAATCCCTCAAGAAAGAGATGTTTTCGGTATAAAGTGTGAAGATGAATGCATGTCTGAGTGGAATGCACCTTATTTTGCTAGGTGCCTGGGAAATTAACATGCCAGGGTATACACATAAAAATGCTAAGGAATTGTTTAGATAAAGAGCATTGTTTCAAGTAGAAAGATTTTTAGCCAAGTAGCATTCTATGTGTAACCCAATGCATGTGCTGTCTGTTTGTTCGTGTGTTTGTAAGAATCACATCAGTGTCAAAAGGGAGAAAACCAGAGAAAGCTCACAGTATCACTAAATTAATACAACTGAGTGCACGTATTTTGTGTATAATCTTTAAAACAATCAACTGTTTCATACTTAACTACCTTACGGAGCACTTTCCTTCTTATTTATTTACTTTTGAGTTCAAACGATTGGAGGAGTGAAAATAAGTTAATGGCTCTAACAAGCATTGCCACTTTTTGACAATAACGTTTTCTAACGAGTCTGTCTTAAGGTGGTTCCTTAATATTTTCCTCGTTAAATTGGAAATCATGTTCTTCTAGCTTCTCATTAGTCGTGCATAACTTTTCTCTGCAAGCTTTTTGAGATATTACTTTCTTCAAATGTTTCTTGCTACAGAAAAAGATTATTTTAGATGCTGGTTGATTTTTCAACTGATTCCATGAAATTTTCTCTGTATCCAATGTGTTTAGGTATTGGAGAAATTTGAAGTTTTTCTTGACACTAAGTATCCAACATCGTTGCTTCTCAAACTCTACTATCTTCAGGTGATAGTCATTCCCTTAGTAGTGACCTTTAATGTCTTAGATTTAAGGCCTATTGGGATAGAGAAGCCAAGGGTGTTTTTACACATTCCATAGAGAAAAAGTGGCTCGTGAAAATATCTTTCCAGTTCAGACTCAGATATTGTGAAATGCTTAAAAAAGTGTGAAAATTTATTGAGTGCCACAACCAGACTTTTGATGCTCATTCGTTAGGACTTTGTGGTGAAAACTAAGAGGATATTGAAGTTTAATATTGTCCGTAGTTACTCCCCTGAATAAAGATCTGCAGCTATGTCCAGTACATGACGTTACCGTGAAAAGGAAATGGAGATTTTGTTGATGAACTCAGAGTGGCATGTTACAGATGATGACCTTTGAAGAATTCAGCCAATGTACCGGTATAGTTGCAGAAATAAAGTGTAGATAACATTGTTTTGCAACATTTAGCATGGATATCAAAATGTTGTTTTCTCTAAATAAGTTTTTCACTACCCACAGAAAGTAGTGCTCAAAACATAGGATGGTATTATTAGTTACAGAAATAATATGTATAGTGAATGCTCTAGTTTTTTATCTGTATGATAAAAATCAACGTACTACCATACCACAATTCACAGGAGTAATTGTAATCTTTATTCTATAACCATTTTTTATGAGTTTTCTCAGTCACTTTTCACTTTATTGTGGGTCAGAATACCTTTGGATTTATATAATTTACAACCATTCACAAAAACATTATAATGTCTAAATATTTTCGTTCTTACAGCCACATGACTATTCTAGTGTTCTCATATTGCCTCATAATAATGTTATTGTGATTAAATGAATTCCAAGTTGCTAATGCATTGCATCTATCCAAAAGGTTGTGAAATATTTTTTGCCTCTCCATCGACTACATTATGGATTTGAATGCACAAAACTTTGTGTAATACATATACTACAGCATTCAATACTCTTTCTTCATTTTTCAAAGTACAATGATGCCTAATCCAATGTATAAAATAATATTTTTACTGATTTCCTGTCTAGAATTAGTCTTGATTTTTTCTTTTGAGATCACTCTTACTTTTCATTACTAAACCATAATTCCATTGGTGCATTAAATTCTTAATTGTTTCTGATTGTCACATCCATGAAGTCCTAATTTTTTGTGCTAACATTTTAGTTTTCTTAATATAAAATATCTGCATTTATTTAGGAATATTTTGTTTTCTTGGAATTTGTTTTGTAAGTGTTGCTTTTCATTTGGTCTTTTCATATAATGGAATGACAGAATTATTTAAGCTATTCTAAGAGATTTTTTATATTCTTTTTAAATTTTTACTTTTAAAATGTTCAAATGCAATACTTAATGCATGCTTTTACATTATCACACTATAGCATTATTCAATCTGCATTTAAAGTTTTCTTACTTTGATTTATGGACAATTCTTAGGCACTGATAATAAACATCTTTAATACTCTTGTATTTTATTAAAATGATTTTTCATTTGTTTTTGCAATGAATAATAGGCATCTAATAACCATAAAGTATGGGATAGATGAATGAGTGTTTCTCCAAATTATATTATGTGGTATATTGCAATGCAATGGACTTAGGTGGTTTTCCTGTTTCATCGCTTTGCTTTTTAAGAATGTTATGAAATTTGCAACCTGGAGGACAACAGACCAATGCTTATGTTCTTATTATGTCAAAAATGAGGTTTTTAATTGCTCCACAAATGCTTACTTACATGCAGTAGTAAAAGTACAAAATACTTTTAATTTGAAAGATTTACAGTTTTTAGTTAAGAATGATCCAAGTACTAACTTTTACATCTGTACAGTGTTGTTTGAAAATATCAAAAATGTTTTATACCAACAGCAAGTTATGTAAGTATGACATAAATCACGTTGTGAGCAATCAACTGAAAGGTATCAGTTACTTTATAATGTTGGGTTGTATTTTGCTGTGGAATCTTGTTTATAAATAATGAAATAATTTGTTCTTTGTGTAGATCTGTTGTTTCTGAATGGTATGTGTTCATAAGTGTGCCAAATCATAATTTACTCATCTGTTACATGAACACTTAACAAATTTAGAATGCACCTTTAGATAACATGAAACATTTGCTCATGCAAGCATGTGATGAAGGTCGAGACTCCAATTTACAAACATAGAGTACTTCCTCAGGGCAAAATGTGGTTTGCCGAGGGAAGAATTTCCATCCCTGTGAATTGGAATATTTGCGACTGTTTGAATCACTGGAGGAAAAGAACAGTTTGAAAACCAGGATACTGGTACTTTTGGTGGTGCATGGTTGGAAGGTAATAATTGAGGGAAAAATTGAGACTGACAGTCAAAAAAGATTATTTGTGTCACCTTCCCCCCTTAGTTTATGCTAGAAGTGATTTTATTCATCTCCAAGTATTTAGTACATGAGTTGGATTGTAGAGGTGCTCTTGTGCACATTCCAAGTTTTCAAAACTTCACTGCCTCAAACAAACCTTCTCTTATGGGCAAGGTTAAAATTTTGGATGGAAATGACTGCTTATGTTTTCACTTGAATTGTATAAGAAGATCTCTCAGTTTATTTTAAACAATGAATTTATTTGGAACATAAAACTCTCTTGTTGTTATCTGAACGTTTCACCATTGCCAATGGGCTGATTACCTTTATTCTGTTAGTTTTTTATAATGTATTTTTCTTCACCATCAAACTTATGAAACAAGAATCAATTCTCTAATAAAACTCCAGTTTAAGGGTTGAATGACAGTTAAATCTCCTGCAGCAACTTTCATTTTTGCTCAATGAAATATTTTGTGAATTCATAATTATTTCATTTTTTAAAGCATAACCAAGAACTCAAACAGCTTAAAAAAGGTAATGCATGTCCTTGGCAATAGGTAATTTTTTCCATAATTCCCTTCAGTGTGAATTTATAATTTTACTGAAGTTATTCAACCATCTTGTTTGAGCGACTGTTCTAACCACTTTGTATCTTCAAGTGTAGTGGAAATATGGAAGAACCAATACTCCAATGACTGTTTAATGAGAGTTATTAAGAGTGTATTTGTTTCTTGGTGAATTTGTACATGAAGGATTAAACCTTGTAAATAAATACATAATCCATCTTTTAAAATTCAGTTGTTGTGATTAATAACTCAGCCATAGGCTATCATTAGTCTGTTTTACGCCTTACCTCATTATGAATTCATTCTTAGTGTTTTCATCAAACATGGAAACAATATTTTTTGCTCTAACAGATTCCAATGTTCTGCTTTATCAATTCCAAATTTTCTCCATACTATTACTCAAAATTATTTATGCCTGAGACCTGACCAAGGAATTAAAATACCTCTTCCTCCTTGAGAATTAGCAGCTGCTTTTCTCCATTCCACTTTTTATGCACTACAGAATTCCTTTTTCTTTGCAAGTAATACTTAGTATCTTTCTCCAAATGTACATTTTTTTGGTTTCCTAGAATGCTTTCAAAGTCATTTGTTGAGTCCAGTATTCTCTGTCGTAAAGCAAAGTACTTCAAAGGAAGGTTTTTCAACATTTTTCCTCTAAGTCCAACCTATATTTTTGTGTGTAAGAAGAATTCTCTTACATCGAAAATTTTTTTTTTAATTTTTCACTTGTTACCCTCTGTATCAAATATATTTTGATAAGTGATAATAGAAAGCTATGAAATACTAAATTTTAGCTTTTACAAAGCTTAATAATAATAACTTCTCTGTTAGAAATGGGAAGACCCCAATTACTTCCATTTCAATAATTATTACTGTTTACAAACACAGACAACCATTCCCTTGCCAGAAAAATCTGACTATACAGGGTTCGAACATTAGAGTGCTCTACCATCACAGCCGGATTCGACATCAATATCTTAGTGTAATATGGATGAAATATTGAAATATATTTATGCATTTGTTCTTTAGGTATTGTTTAACCAGTGACCCAAATTTTGTGCCACCCTCAGTCTTATGTCACTAGGCAATTACTTAGTTGTGTTTAGCGATGAAATCAGCCCTGTAAATTTCAGGGATGTTAATTAAAATGCAAAAATTAGTTAATCTATCCAAAATCTTACATATAAAATAGATTGGTGTGTTTGTAAGATTGCTGCTGACTAATTTGTGTAAACAAGAAGTGGTATGTGGATTTCAGCAATTCATAGGTAACCGGGTAAGACTATAGTAAGTCATTTGGGAAAATAAGAATCAATCAATCAATCCCATCAATCTGCTGCATTCAATATAAGAAATGCAGTCAGTTTCTGCGTAATTCACTTAATTTAAGCGAATTATGTACTTAATTCCCTTCCCATTATAGCAGTGCTAACAGATACCATGGGCAGCAAAAAGGACAAGTATGCTACCAAATGGCATGATTTTTTTCCAAGGATGAACCACAGATGACTCTAATTAGTGTCATCTATAATTGACAAAAGATATTAAGGATGCTAAAATTAATGAAGATCCTTATTTTTCAAACAAATGTGTTTTAAATTTGAATTTGTGGAAACATTGAAATAATGCAGCACAGTTTTGTAAAAGTTAGCAATTTCCAAAAATGTCAACCTGAAAATCAAAGGCATTGATGAACTCTACTTTCATTTAAGGGTATTGTAATTGTGGGCAATCAAGACATTCTACTGAAAGGAGATGAGGCAATAATGACAAAATTGAAGGAATTTACGGAAGATCTGCATTGAGTTAAAGTTAAACCACATGGATTGTATTTTGAAAATTAAGACTTGGTAGACTTAGATAACATTGAAGCTAATAAATTGTTGAACAAAGGTAGGGTAATCTAACCTAACCATAGGGATAGACATGAAAAATGGGAAGGCACTGGATGTTGATTGAATCGCAGTGGAGTTAATGAAATACTTGAATAGATATTGAGTGAAGGAATTAAATACCTTGTGTAATAAAATATGTATATAAAAGTGGAGAATTTCCTATGGATGGAGATGGTTTCACTACAAAAAAAAGGAACAAAGAAATATGATGAGCATAGAATGATTAGTCTCACATTAAAACATTGCTTAAAATATTAGATAAAAAACTAATTTGGAAAATGGAGGAAATTTCAGCAGAGGAATAGTTTAGGTTTAGGAGAGGACTGGAGATAGATGCATTAGATGTGGAAAAACCCTAGCAGAAAGATATTCAAACAAAGGCCTATGTATGTGCTTTGCTGATTTGGAAAAAGCATATGACTGTGTTCAGTTGAAAGTCATGATGACCATTTTGAAGAAAAAAGGAGTGAAGTGGAGAGACAAGATGTTTTCATCAAAGGCAACCTTAAGAGTAGGTAAAGATAGAATGGTCCAGTATAGGATAGGGGGTGAGGCTGGGTTGCTGCTAATCGCAAACTCTTTTTACCTTGTATACAGAAGAAATGGCATCAGATTGTTGGAATGGGGGAGTAAATGTAGGAGGAAGAAGAGTCAAATGATAGCAAATGACATTGATGGACAGAGGAACTGAAGAAGATGCTAAAACAGTTGGAGAGTATGAAGGATAGATCCGGTTCAAAGATAAAGAAGAATAAGACAAATGAGGTTTGGAATAGGTCCGGAAGAAGTGATGGAAGTATTTGTTAAGGATGTGAAAAGAATGGTAAAAATATCTAAACACAGAGTTGGCTCAACGCTTGAGGAGGTGTGAGTAAGAAAAGGGATTGCAAAAGAAGATTTTTAGAAAAAACGGAAAACATTATCTTGTAAAATTTATATAAAACTTAAGAAAAGAATGGTAAAATAATTGGTAGGGAATGTGTTTCTATATGGTTGTGAAACTTGGGCCCTACTTAAGAATGATAACAACAGAATCTTATTAGATGTAAATATGGAGAAACAGGAACGTAATTAAGGGGGTGAGGGAATTTTCTTGCCCCCCCTTTGGCCTGATAACCAATATTAAATTTGTAAGCGCGCAAAGAGTGCACTTGTTGCGGGCTTTAGCCTGCAAAGCAGCGGCTATTTATTTTTGTTATATAAAAGTCAACATTTTATATAATATCATTACTGCATTTATGTAATTTTTCCTAGTTCCGCCAAAAGCCAAAAGGGCCTGCATTGAGTGCGCTCGCCTCATACTTCCTTTTTAGCCGGCCCTGAATAGAAAAGGCCCATGAGCAAAATACTCTACCCCCCCTCATTTGGCCCCTCTAGAGCAACTATAACCACATTTAGTTGAAAGTACAGGGGCTTGTGGAGCTTCCTTTCCCGTGTATTTCCCCGTAAGGCGCATGGCTCGGTGTTGCCAAATGCAGCAAAAGCTTAATTTGCTGATTAAAAAAATCATTCCTGTTGTAAAAATTAACGATACTTCGAATGCTGCACTTTATTTATCCATATGTTTTTAAATAGAATTTATAAATATTATTTTCTTGAATTTCCGCGTGGAGAGACCATTTTCCGATTTTATCTTTATCACGCTGTTGTGAACGAGGCGTTCATACATTCGTCATAAAATTTATACAATAAATTTTTCATGCATTACTTCCCGTAACAGTATGATTTAATTTATATTTTATCTCGTTTAAATGTTTCTATGACACGAATAAGATCATTTGAACCGAAATTTTCGAATTCTGCATTCCTAAAAGCGGTCGCCAGCTAAATCTCGTACCGTAAGAAATACCTCCATTCATGCTGCGTATGAAATTTTAAGAAAAGTATAAATATTTTTTTGATGAAGAAATGAAGACATTATCTTGATTACAGAGGGATTTATTAATTTTTCAATTCGTCGTTTTTGCCGCGCGCCAAAGTTCCGCCGTCTAGCCCGTGAATGCCTGCTCAGCTGTTGTAAGCGTGAGGGAAGAAAGCACAAATCCTCGGAAAATCGGAAAGATTCCTCATTCTTTTTAAGAAGCAGAAGTTCCAATAAATCTAGAAACCGTTACTGACGACGTTGTAGCCGATGAACTATATTTGTTGATGGTTTATTAATTTTCCGACTTCCGGGATTTTCTCGAAATTTGGCGAACATTGATATCCGCTACGCAAGCGCTTGCGTACATTTCAATATAGGCCGTTCAAATTTTTAAAAGGACATTGTAATATTTTAATAATTCAACCACAGTCAAGTTCTCAGTCGGAAGAAACATCTACATCAGGAGGACATCGGGTCCTCCTATTCAAAGTCTTCACAAAATAAAGAGCTCAGAAAAACAACATATAATTTTCTCTTTAAAACTGAGGTATAATTCCTGCTGCTGAATGAATGGCACGCTTATCCCTTATTAAGATTAACAGCATCGATGCACACAGGGTACATAAAACCGCTTTGGCTGGTGAAGTCATAAAACATCTGGGAGACGGTTAGAACTCTTCAATGTTGATGCTCGGAATATAAGGGATGACGACGATTTGTATTTAGTTTGCCTTTGGATTTCCAAGAGTATAGAAGCCGTGTGTAGTTAGTAGAAGAAGTCGAGTAGTGCTGTAGAGTTTCTCTCCAAGTGAGTCGATTTTAACTTCGTGCGATCACCATGTCCGAGAAGAGAAGGCGAAAATGGGAGAAGTTGAGAAACCGTGACCGGCAAATAGTATTGAACGTCTTCACCTACCTCCGTAAGTCCCTCAGTGTTTCCGATGCAAGAAAAGATGCCACGGAAGCGACTGGATGCCCACAGTCGACAATTTATAGAGTACGGAAAGAAGCATCTCAAGGAGCGTTGTGTGACTCCGACAAAAACTAAGAAAATTACACTGCCGTACAAAGAAGAAATACCGAAGGTAACAGAGAACAATTGTGTTTACCGACGAAACGTGGATCAATCTTGGTCAAGCAGTAAACAAGGTTTGGAGTGATAAAGGAATTAAAACACCACGTGATACTTTTCTCTCTGGGTACGGGATTAAAGGCTCCGACATCCAGAGGAGGTCGTTTTGCAATAATTCACGCCGGAACGGAAAATGGTTTAATTGAAGGAACATTGCGATTCTTTCTTTGCAAGAATAATACCATGGACGAGCATGACGAAGTTGATGGAGACTGTCATGAGAGCTGGTTTGAAAACTGCCTTCTCTCTAGCGTAACCAGAGGCTCGGTAATAGTTTTGGACAATGCATCCTATCACTCTAGAAAATTAGAATACCTTCCAACAACAAGTTGGAAGAAATACCGCATCAAAGAGTGGTTGACTAGTAAAAATATAAATTTCGATGACGATTGTTTGAAGAGAGACTTATTATTTTTAGTCGATCAAGTTCGAGAAAATTTCGAGAAGTTTAGGGTTGACAAACTTGGAAAATCAGCGGGATGCATTGTTCCACGACTTCCACCGTACCACTGCGAACTGAACCCCATTGAAACGTATTGACGTAATATCATAATTCATCCTTTCATATTAGTAACTTTATGAAAATGTATATCAATGCGGATATATTGTAAGGTAACAACTTCATTGGTTTTAAATAAATAAGTACTACCTATCGCTTGCCAATAATTCGTTATTATCCTATAAAAATAATACTTTGAAGTAATTCACATGGTATTTAGAGCTTTGATCTTGACCTAACTTTAAAAATTGTGCATACATCCCTTATCTATCGAAAACCTAACTCTAGGAGCTTTTTGATTAGCTTATTCATAACACTCATGGTTATGAATTCAAATTCGGCGCGGTATTCAGGAGGCGGGGCGACGGCGTAATCGCTGTCGCCCCGCCACCGTAGGCTTGGCAACAGCGTTGGCCATTTGAGCAATACTGTCAACTAAATGTGGAGAGCTCTATAGAGTAAACGTCCATGCAGAGAATGACGTTAAGTTGGACAAGCAAGGTCAGTAGAGAAAAAGAATAATTAAAATTGAATCGATGAAAATAATCTCGTATTCGAGATTATGTTTGAATCTCCAGAACTAAAGTTTTTGACTGGACTAAAGGAAAAATGTCTTTAGATGAGGAAAGGCGGAAGATAAGGAAACAAAAGTCAATGGAACTGCAATTGAGACCTTAAGATCTCGGGAATGCCATGGAGTTCAGTGTATCTTTTAAATAAGTTAATAACGAAGAATCTCAAGAAATTTCTTCGAAAAACATTGCAACTCAAAGTCAACCGATAGCCTCTCGAAGGCACTAATAAAGACCTGTTTTAACTTATGCAAGCTAATGTATGAATGCACGATCCAGAAAAACGTATCGCGTAAACACCCTAACTTGTAGGAATATATAAATGTGTGAACGGAAAATAGAACCCGTTCTATTTAATTACCTTCATACATTCCTAGTTTTAGTTCCTGCTGTCGTCTGCCAGATGCTCAGACAGAAAAATGTTCTGCTTATTTAGGAATATATAAAAATGGAATATGCGCATCTTCGTTATCTGTTATCGAAGTGATATTTCGAGCTATCTATGTATTACACTGGGGAACAATTTTCAACTTAATTTCTGTTGAGTTCGATTTTTCAGCTGTTATAAGGGTAAATGAGGCATGCTGATTTCAAATCTGTGTTTAGTTTTCTTCTATCTCGTCAAGTTTTTTTCTCTACGCTTTATGTGAATGTGACCATACTCTCTGAGAAACTCCGGTACCGTCAAACAAAGAGACAATTTCGGCGGAATTATTTTCCGTTGGTTTATTCGTTTGTTGACTACAGTTACATTTTAATTATAATATAGTACAAATATAGTGCTTATATTTTTTGCTTTTTTCCCACTAAAATAGTGAAATTGACCACTGACGTTGGAAACCAGCGACAGGTTCATATTGTCCTTACTTGTTCAGTTATACTTGAGATACTGCAGTGAGACGTTGTGAGTTGCTCTTTTATAGTGAAGCACTTTCCAGCATTTAATCTGAGTTCTTGTTGGTTTACAAGATTATTAGGGAATAGTTTTAATTTATATATAAACTGAAATATTAAATGATGTGTTCTTCTGCTACTATGTTTCGTAAGTGCTCAAACAGCCCCGATTCGTTTTGTTATATACGTGGTAGTTTTACCATTCCTTGTCAAAGAACAAATATCAGTGTATTTGTTAAGCAAGCCTATTTTGCCTACTTTAAAGTGAAAGTTGGTGATCAAGATAAATAATTGGCCCCTCACAAGGTGTGTAAGCCGGCGCCACACGATGCGTCGAATGTTTGCCAAAATTAAAGGCAAAGGATTTCAAATGTCATAAGTGATACTCTTTTTCTCCAAAGTGCTGCAGTTTTTGAGGAATTTTTATCCGAAAATCACCCATTTTCGACGTTTTTCGTCTGCTTGTTACGGCATATTGGCTGTTTTCTCGTGCTTCCAATAGGGCGATACTAACTTTATTCACCTCTAGCATATGCCTATTTCACTTTTCCCTATTCGCTTATGGGCGCATTGAGTAAATTCATTGGGTTGGGTGGGGTTTGGTTGGATTGATTTCCTTTTACTCAATTAGTCCGTAAACGAGTCGGAATTAAGGATTTCTCGGCCATTTCTCAGATGTGAAACTCATCGATCTCCGCTCTATCTGCCGTCAAAACGCCACAACTAACTCCTCAAACTTGGTCTCCGAACGACATTCCTGTACTTCAGTCACTCCAATCGCAATGTATCAGTTACTATAACAGATTTTCACTCGCTTTAAAAATACAGTAGTACCTCTTACTACGAGTGTTCCTTAGTACGAGTGTTCCATACTACGAGCTGTCACTCGGCCAAAATATTGACTCTTAAGACGAGCGAAATTTCTTACTACGAGCATGCGGGTATAATCGTATCCTGCTTGTTGGCGCTGTCTAATAAGTTCGCGGACGAGCTACCAGGGCTACCAAGGACCCGATGGTAAGCTAGAAGCAAAATCCCTTTTATAAGTTGCTTACGTTGGTCACTTTGGTAAACAAGCCAAAACAAAGCGGGATGTGGAGCTCAATGCTTATAAGACCAAATCAAAATTCTTCTTGGATCACCCTGTCGTCGCTTAATCAGTTCGCGTTTTGAAATCGTAGGAAAAGCATTACTGAATTGTGTTCTGGCGAATATTTGTGTTTTTTTGTATTGTGTTCTGTAACTTCTACATAAGCCATGGGGTCTAAGAATCGTAGGGTAAAGGGGAGTAGTGATAAGAAAAAAAAGCTTATCACGATCGATATTAAGAAGGAAATTATCGAAAAATATGAAAAAGGAGTGGGTGTTTTGTGGACTTGGCGCGCCAATAAAAACGGAGTACATCGACGATATGCACCATTTTGAAGAAAAAGAAGGAGTTAAAGGTCTTGTCATCATCGAAGGGTGTCGCAAGGCTGTCGTCATCAAAGGGTGTCGCAAGGCTGTCGAAGAAGCGGACAGTTGGGAACGAGGAGATGGAAAAATTGCTTCTGATTTGGTTGAACGAGAAGGAGCTTGCAGGTGATACTTTCACTGAGGAGGTGATACTTTCATCATCTGCGAGAAGCAACGATTATTGTATGGCGATCTTTACAAGAAGTCTCCTGGAACGTCATCGGAAGAACCTGCGGATACTGTGGAACTTTTCAAGGCCAGTCGAGGCTGGTTTGAAAAATTCAAGCGGAGAACTGGCATCCACAGCGTACTACGACATGGCGAGGTAGCCAGTTCGGACACCAAGGCGGCTAAAGCGTTCGTTAAAGACTTCGCCGAACTCATAGCGTTTCAGGGCTATGTCTCACAGCAGGTTTTTAACTGTGATGAGGCCTTCCTCGTGCTTGACAATGCCCCGAGACATCCTCCGAGCCTTCAGGATGAAATTTTAGATGAGTTCAGTTTCATCAAGATCCTCTACCTGCCGCCGAGTACCACCCCTATCTTGCAGCCCATGGATCAGCAGGTGATTTCCAATTTTAAGATACTGTACACTAACCATTTGTTTCGTCAGTGCTTTGATATCACGGAGAACACAAAACTCACTCTGCACCAATTCTGGAAAGATCATTTTAATATCGTTAACTGCATCAAAATCATCGATCTGGCGTGGCAGGGAGTCACTAAAAGAACTCTGAATTCGGCTTGGAGGAAGCTGTGGCCCGAAGCTGTTTTCGAACGAGACTCCATGGGACTCGAACTAGGAATGCCTGATGTGGAAGAAATCGTATATCTTGGTAAATCCATGGGGCTGGAGGTGGATGATGCCAACATCAATGAACCCCTCGGGGGCCACGGAGAAGAACTGACGACGGAAGAACTTCAGCTGCTTCAGGAGTACAATCAGTCAGATGCAGTGGAGGAAACTGTATTGGGGGAGAAAGCAGGAACGTCGGAGGGTGCGCTGCCATCCGAAAAATTAAGAGAAATGTTATCGAAGTGGCAAAAACTGTCCGATTTTGTCAAAAAACATCACCCAGATAAATTAAATTCGGGCCGTGCGGATGCGTTGTTTAACGATAATGGTATGGAACACTTTACAAAATTTTTTAAAGCCGTATGAAATAATTTCGCTTGACAGGTTCCTTAAAAAACGAACTGCTGAGGACGAACAATGTTCACCAGGCCAATTGCCTACATTAGATGCGACAGTGCGAGAGAAAACGCAAAAAAATGTGCCGGACTTTTTATTGAAAAGAGATTCTACCCCAAAACAGTAGTCCTCCGCTCTCCCGCCCAGATCGTCATAGTTAAAAGTTAAATGACTTATTGAAACCTTTCTATTTCTTTGCCTTATCTTTTGCAATGATTTATAATTATTATGTCATTAATTACTGTACTAAATCGTGTTAATTAACAATAATTTTAGAAATTTAGGTGGAGTGGTTGGGGGCTGGAACGAATTAATTGCATTTCTATTAAGTTAAATGGGGAAAATTGTTTCTTAAAACGAGCATTTCCTAATACGAGCTCGCTTTTGGAACGGATTAAACTTGTAGTAAGAGGTACCACTGTATCTATAATTGCCAATGTTTGAGGTATCTTCCCTGAAAATTTCATCGAAATCGGGCTATTTTTAGTGGGAAAAGAAAAAAAATGCGGAAGGAAAGAAACTAGACTTTTACATTGAACTTGTCCCTCTCCAGCAATACATGCTCTTGCAGACACCATTTATTGAAATTTTTATTTGTAGATCTCACCGCTTCTTGCTGCACTTCCTATCAGACATTCAAACGGGTTCGTACCTATAATTTGATAAAGGAGAACCGAGTTGTCCCAGGCTGAAAATCGTACGTGCTCCTGCTTAGCCATTTCCTTCGCCATTTTGATCTCACAGTCGCTTTAACGTCTGCCTCTTAACGCCGACATGAGATGCGCCAGAATAGTGGTGCCCGTGAGTTCGGTGAAGACCGTGAAGACCCTAGATCAGTAATATACACTGTCGTTGGTGAAGACACCGTAAAGGTTTGCGCATGCGCAGTAAGGTTTCCGGAAAATATCGGTACACCGTTAAGTGCTTGCTAAAACTCTCTATTTTTGGCCAGAAGTGTACGTTATGACGATATACAAATCCATCATCACTTCGGAAGTATTGCAGAAACGCACTTTCTCTTGATCGAAGGTAGGATACCTTAACTCCTTTTTCAAGCAAGTTTTTCTCGCGCAGTCTTGATGATAGAAATTTATCATGTATTCCCTTGGTCCACACCCATCCTCCACACACTGCTTAAGCCGGCGCCAGACGATGCTACGAACACCTTCCAACGTTGGAAGCTTGATAGTTCGTAGCATTGTGTAGCAGAGTATCGAATATCGAGCTTACAATGTCAAGCGTCAAACGTTCGCGTTGGAAGATGTTCCGACTGTTGTCGGTCTTTGTGACCCGAGTCAAAGGAAGTCTCGAGCATTCGAGGGAACTCGGTTGGGAGGTTGGACCATGGAATCTCACGGTTAAAGAATCTACGGTGTACGCTATGCTAAAACTCTCTATTAACGTAGCACCGGCCGTAAGGATCGCTAGGGAGGTGCTGCGTTAATTTTGGCCAGGAGTGTACATTGTTTAATGGAATAGTTGGGAGTTTCAGCGTATAATGCAACTGAATGGCGATTGTTCATCGATAGTTCAAAACGGATCATGAAGTATGTCCTCATCCACAATTGAAATTTATTTAGTGCAGTCACAATAGGCCAATCAATTTGTCCGCGTGAAGAATATGAAGATATAAAGAGAGCCACTGATTTGTTGCAATATAACATGCACCAATGGATCATCTATGTTGATCAAAAAATGGTTTGCTTCCTCCTTGGCCAGCAACGCGGTTGCACCAAGTACCCTCGTTTTCTGTGTATGTGGGACAGCAGAGCTCGCGAGAAGTATTGGGTGCAGTCGAATTGGCCGCCACGATCTGATCTGAAACTTGGTGATCTGATCTGAAACTTGGTACATCAGCCTCTCGTCGACGGAAAGAGTAGTAGTATTGTTAAAAGTGCTTCGACAGCTTAGGTCATTTCGTACATTGGCTCCCACCGGGAATTGAACCCGGGACCGCTTTCACCGAAGGCAAACGCGCTGTCCACATGACTATCCGGGAGCTCGACGGAAAGAATATTATATTTCCACCTCTACACATAAAATTGAGTCTCATGAAGCAATTTGTAAAAGCTTTCTCAACTGAAGGGGACTGTTTCAAGTATCTCATTTCTGCATTTCCCAGATAGTCATTTGAAAAAAATCAAGGCTGGTGTGTTTGATGGTCCACAGATTCGGCAGCTCATTAAAGATGAACATTTCATCAATACAATGAGAGACTTTAAAATAATGCTTGGTTAGCATTCATAAATGTTGTCAAAGGCTTTCTTGGAAAAACACGATCTCAGAATTACACGGAAACTGTCCAGCAACTCTTGAAGAGCTTTAAAAATGTTTGGTCGCAATATGAGCATCAAATTACATTTTTACATAGCCAATTTGCTGACTTACCGAAAAATCCTGGTGCAGTCAGTGGTGAGCAGGATGAGCTATTTCACCAAGATTTGAAGGTCATGGAGACACGGTATCAAGGTAGATGTGATGGCTGACTACTGTTGGAGCATCAACAGAGAATGTACACAGATTAAACACTCCAGAAAAAGCTATAAGCGAAAATATTTACCTAAATTTGCTTGTTTAACGTTTATATGAGTTAATGAATGCCTTTATATGAATAAAAATATTCTTTATGAACAGTATATTTGGTAAGTTTTCTTTTTATTCTCCTTCATATGGACATTGTGTAAGACTTTTGAGATATATAGAGGGGTGTCCAGTAGCTTAAAAACTTGACGTGATAGACAAAAACCGAGGTTCATTTTGAATTCAGATGTCAATCGTTAGTCAAAAACATGTCACAGATCTAAGACAACAAAATCACTGTTCCCCAGTGTTATCTATCTAAATATTTACATGATGCACTCTTTGGAGGGAAAACAATCTTACAATAGACTTCCTAAAAATGTGTGAAAACTTGTACGAAATTCGTACAACGATTAAACAATCATTTATGAAATTCGTTCACGAACATTTTTCCATGCATGAACCATTTTATGCATGGAAAAGTTATTTTAATTAACTTGTACAAGTTGATGCACCGTGAATACATGCATTCACAGTACAGTTGAAAACTTATATTTGAATGTTTCAAGCTGGTTGCAAAAACAATTATCATGTTTGGCTGGTCCTTTAAGATTCTATCCTAGTGATTCGGCAACCTCTCCAATGCGGCAACCAAAGAACGTGTATCCCTGGCGCACGACTTCTCCGTTGCTTTCAGCCCCTATTGTATTTGCGGAGTCAGGTAATGTTGTAAATACGAATGGGAAGCTTTCAAGTGGAGACGCACTTTGTGAAGAGATTTGTGTAGCATGATTTTGGGGGTTTTGCAGGTGGAAAGGTAATTCCTTATTTTTGGAAACGTCTCACATTCGGAACGGACGCGAATACGAATTTGAGAGAAAGACTTTCTTTTTAAGTGATTTGAAGACGTCAAATTTCTGCACATGTTGCAATATTACAATTAACAAACGAATTAATATAATTGGGAACGCACATAGCATTTTCTTATCCGGAAGATGGCAATTTAACTGGAGCCGGTCGTTCTATGTATTTTTTAAATAAATTCGTGTGAAAGTTGCTAAAGTCTTATCTTTACCTTCATCGATAACGAAGGAGATCTATACCAAAAGGAATACCAAAAGTTTAGTTATGAAATGATTTATTAATTTTTTTATCATAAAAAGAAAGAAAATCAACTAGGCGGTATCATTTTCGGGGTGACTTAGGTTAAGATGCAAAATTTCTGCACATATAGCGAGTTTAGAATAAACCATAGAAAGGAAGAGAAGTAGCTTTAATTTACCAACACGGCAAATAGAACCACAATCTGAAAGTTGCCAAATTCCCTATAGTTATTAGTCCTTCGGGGACCTTGACTCCCGAGAATTCTCAGTAATTCCTTGAACAACCTTTTTAATCAATATGATACGATTATCTATAATAAAAGCTCCTACAGTAGGATGTGTATGTAGATGTACAGATGTAGAACAAGAAAGAAGCCTTTTAATTCGATTATATATTTTTAATTCAAAAATTACTTCCAGCATTATTAACTCGATATTTTTTTATTTAACTTTGAGAAACAGGGCACTAATCACCTTATAATTTGTTCAGGTTATTATTCGTAATGTTTGCTCTGTATTATATATCCACAACGTAGATGGATATTTTCTTTTTCCAGTAACATTGGGAGTACTGTTTGGATTGTGTATAATTGTAAATTGAAGTTTGGATTTAGAAAATGAATTACTTCATATAAACTACTTTCCTTTGCTCGAAAGGCAAATATTTCGTATTGTAGTCCATGACTTATTTTCTTAATCATATCTTGCTACAATTCATTCATGAGTATTCTACGTTTCGATAGGTTCCTGCAAAATCAAAAATCCCTACCCCCACCTCACCCCTTATGTCATCCAGCATCTCCTGGCTCCGACTTCCCCTCTGTTTTATCCCATATAACCTAAACTCAATTACAACCTTTACCAATCCCTCTCCCCTCAATATTTGACGCACCTATTTCTTCTGACGATGTTTAATCGCGTCAATCAAAGCCCTCTCCTCCCCAACCATCTCTAACACCTCCGTGTTAGTTTTCCTATCAACCCAACTAACTTTTTCCATTCTACGCCACACCCACCACATCTCGAAGGCCTCCATACGTTTAACTTCTTCCTTTTTTACAGTCCACATTTCGCACCCATAGAGCAACACACTCCAGACCAGGGATTTCACCAATCTTTTCCTGATTCCTTTGTCAAGACCTTTTGTCATCGCTTTGTCATTCGCTTCATAAAGGCTTACTTAGCCAAGCTCGCTTTTACGAGCTTAGCTCACTTTTACGAACCTTATCTTTACATCTTCCGTCCCAAGAGAGAGAGTACTTCCCCAGTAAGAAAATGTATCCACCTGCTCTAGTTTTTCCCCATCCACCCTAATAGTTAACTTAGCTTTCTTTCCCTTAGTGAGCCTCAAAACTTTAGTTTTACTTACGTTAATTTTTATCCTAAAATCTCTTGCTTTATCGTTAAGAGCATTTACGAAAGTTTGCAAACCATTTACGGAAATACACACAATAGTTTTATCGTCTGCATACCTTACAGACTTCACTACTTCCCCACCCTTACTCCCTTGTCTATTTCTTCCCATGCTTCTATCACCATTTCCTCTGCATATATATTAAAAAGCGTTGGTGACATAGGACACCCTTGTCAAACCCCACTACCCAATTCAGCCCAATCCGATTCCCCATCAGTTATCCTTACACGGGCTATTTGATCAGATACAAATTTTGAGCTAAACGTCTATCTTTCGAGTCTAACCCATATTTCTTTAATATCCCCATCAGTTTTGGCCACTGGACTCTATCAAAAGCCTTTTCAAAATCTACAAAACATACACATAAGTCCCTTTTAAATTCCAGGCTTCGTTCCGCAAGTACTCTCATCACCCCAATTGCATCCCTCGCCCCTTTCCCTCTCTGAAAACCAAACTGGTCCTCTCCGATTTGCCCTTTAATTTTTCCCTCGACCGGTCTATTTAGAACACTTGGAAGTAATTTTGTCGCGTGAGAGATTAGGCTAATTGTACGGTAATCCCTTAGCCTTGTTAGCTTTATTCTTTTTCTGTAAAGGAATCAAGATAGTTTTGATAAAATCCTCTGGCCATTGCCCTTCATTCCCCCAGGTTCTTAAGGAACTCCACTGGGATCTCGTCAACCCCCGTTGCTTTATCCCCCCTTTCATATGCCGCAATGCCCGTTCTATTTCACTATCAAGTAACCCAGGTCCAAGATCGTCTTCTTCAACTTCTTCTTCACTTTCTATTTCTATACTGGCGAGTTTCATGTTTTTTTCCATACAATTCCTCAACGTCCCCTTCCATCCATTTCGCACATGAGTTTACTACGAAATCCTTCGAAATCGGCTCGCGGGTAAAGATATACTCTGCGCTTAGGTTTTCTGTGCCTTACCAAGTTCATGTCGACATCTATAATTATGGCTTTGTGATCGGATATTCCATCGCAAACAGATGTGTTAGAACTCGCTCGGGCGTATTCGTAAGAAAAAGATCTAAAATTCTTATTTCCCTGGTAGGCTCTTTGACTAGCTGGTGTAATGAACTTTTTGTATTAAATTTAACAAGGTCCTACAAGAGTTATTGTCCCGAGCTCTTTTCTTACGTTTTCTTACGTTACGCAAAACATGACGCGAAGAGTTGGGCGGCCGGTAAAAAGCACATACATGTAGATTGGGTTTATTTGGCTGACTAATGGTACACCATACGCTCTCGATGCAACTGTTAGGATACATACGATATGTGAACTACTCCGTAAAGAATTTTTAACCGCTATAAATACTCCTCCACCCACTTTATCCTGATGGTCCTTTCGATAAATCTTAAAATCTCTAGGAAATACTTCGTAGTCATTAATATCGTCTGTTAGTCAGCTTTCGGTGCCTATAATTATGTTGGGGTCGTTACTTCGGATGAGAAGTTCTAGATCTGCTACTTTGTTTTTAATGCTTCTGTAATTAATAATGGCAATCGATAGTTCCTTTACAATGGGAGAAGCCCGGGAAACGCGTTGTGGCTCGTTTTCAACTTGCTCAGTAATTTTTTAAGGTATTCGATTGTTTATTAACACTATTTCCTCTTTTCATGTTTTTCCCATATAATTCCTCAACGTCTTCCTTCCATCGTCCCCTTATGGTGACTGGATCCCTTAATAGACTTCCCTTACTGTCTTTAACCGTCACCATTCTATTACTAATTCTGTTCCCCGTCAGTTGCTTTACTTTACTATACATAAGGTCGGCCCTCCTGCTTTCCACCACCTATTCTATTTCATTACACTGCCCCTTCCTCCACTGTTTCCTTGCCTTATTTTTTTCCCTTCTTATTGTTAGTTCGTTGTTTAGTGCTCTGTACATTCTGCACCAATGGTCAGTGATGACTCTTTTCCATTTTCTTCTTTCCACCAGTTTATTTAATATTTCTACCGTTACCCATGGTTTCATAATTTTGTTTTGTTTTACCCTCCCAACAGCTTTTTGAGCACTATCCTTAAAATAGCTTTAAATATTTTCCCATCCAAGTCTATCAATTTCTGTCCTCTGTCGTTCCTTTTCCCTAAACCTAATTCTCCCACCTCTTCCCCATCTTCGCCTTGCCCGACTACCGCGTTCCAGTCTCCCATAACAACGAGATTCTTATTCCCCTTAACTCTTCCCATAACCTCCTCTATTTGTTGGTAGACCATATCTACATCATCTTCACTGTAATCACTAGTGGGCAAGTACACCTGAACTATAACCGTGTTTACTGATTCAGACTTTACCTAATATTTTATATGATACAACATTCATTTGCTCAATTAACTGTAAATGACATTTCCAATTCATTCGAATTTTACATTGTATTTATTTGTTCCTTATATAAGCTCATACATTGGCAAACTACAAAAATTGAAACGAAGCTCCCCTTAGGATAATATCCTACTTCGGGTTGCCGACACTTCACTTTCAAGCAGGGCCAGGTAACCCTCAACGGGGCCGGATTAACCCTCAACGGGGCCCTAGGCAACCATCAATTTGGGGGCCCTTTATTTTCACGTCCGTTCCCTTCTTTTTTCCATTAAAATAAAAACTTATAGCTTTCATAAAAAATTTCAGTTGTGATTATATTTTCATTTAATTCTTTGGAATTTTATGTTTGTAAGAAAATTTTCAAAGATTTTTTCATTTTTCGGGGGTCCCCTAAAATCGGGGGCCCCAGGCAACTGCCTAATGGTTATCCGGCCCTGCTTTCAAGCAAAATGCACTCAATAAAGAAAACAGTGGCGAAAAATTAAAAATCGCTTTACAAAATTTATTATTGGATACAAAAATATAGTCAATAAGGAAATAAAAATATATTTTTATATACTTCATACATTCACAATGCTTTTCTTTTTTATATAATTTTCGCCATATTTTATTCAGGGGAGCTCATAGAATGTATTCCTTCCTTCAGAATAACGTCATTTGTGGGTGTTTTATGAATTCTGACTATGGTTGGGAGTCGAAAGCAAAGACATTTTCAAGGATAAGATCACAGGAAAGAAAGACCAAAAATTATTACATTGGCTATATCTTGGAAAGGGGATGAAACTAAAGCATACTTTGCTACCCATATACAGTGAAATCTCGATCTTTTATCGGGCAATCGATTCTAGATGCGGAAAACGTAAGATGAGAAAAACAAAGGGTGTAGTTGGTACCTCAAAATTGAAGAGCCAGGAAAACGTTAGAAACGAGTACGTTAGATCTGGATTTCGCTGTTGTTTCAAATTTATGAAACCGATCTCAGGTACAAGTAAATTCAAAATGATCGATCATTTTGCCCTAACCCATTCTGCCTTGCCCATTGATAATCATCACACTTCACTTAAACAGTAAAATTGGAATGAAGAAGATCTTTTCTCATGTTTACTTCCTCATCGTCTCACTTTCATAGTTGCCCATCGACGTCTGAGAATTATTTAATGGCATTACTCGATCTTTCAGTTCTTTCGTAATCCTCCACTTGTTCGACAAGATACCGAACGTGCACTCCACGTATCTTCTTGCTCAAGTTAAACGATAATTGTTTTCTCGTTTTTCATTGTCAAGCATTTTTATTTTTCTGCGCAGACCGAATGCTTCATCACCCACTAGAACGTAAGGAACGTTTCTACCCTGGTTGTGGAGTAGCGTTTTTGGTTCAGCTACTTTTAACTTTCCGTTTTCGATTGCTTTCCAAAACGATGAATTTGAAAAGATAATTGAATCACAGTCTTTTCCATAAGAGCCAATGTCAACAAAAACAAACCGGTATTCACTATCTGCAACTGCCATCAAAACTTTAGAATAGTAATCTTTATAATTATAGCATATTAAACCACCATTTTGTGGTTATTCACTCTAATATGTTTTCCATCAACAATACCAGGGCGGAAAGTTTGCTTTCTTTTCGAAATCATTGGAAATCGTCTGTAAACTCTCAGTTGAAGGATCTGGAATGCACTCCTTTCGTAGTGCTGTCAGTGTACTTGTACAGACGGAATTCACTATTTCAGATATAGTACTGATGCACAATCTGTATGCGTAGTGCAAATACTTAAAGGTATTTTCACTGACGAGGTAGCAGTATTTTATAAAACTATTTTAGAAAAATAATATTATTATATCGTTATTTTTGTAATTATTGCACATATATTCAATAAACAATCAAAGAGCCCCTTGCTAGAAGTTTTTATTTCTAGTATTTTCAGGTAAAATCGTAATCAAGAAGTGGAAAAACATCAAAGATCAATGGAGGAAATAAATAAGCAGTGCGAATAAAGTAAAAGAGCAGAGGAAAAGTGGCTCCTGAGCGAAGAGGACGAGGAAGAGCAGCTCTCAAAAGGACTATTCATATGAGGGACACTGAGTCTAGTTTCGATTCAGAACCAGTAGCTAATGGAGAGGACGGTGGACATTCTATTGTCCGAGACTCAGAAGACGAATTGAATTGACATCGAGAGTCAAATCCTCGAATGTTTAGCATCTTTTTGAAGACCGTCATTTGCTTTTATTTTAAGGGCTCATCATTCACTTCGGGAATTAACTGAAGATAAAACTTAACAGTTTCAGGCTGGTGCTATCAATCTCATTCAAAATATTAAAAGTGTTGTTCAGCACCTCGCTAATCCGCAGCCACAACCAATCTCAAGCTCACTGTAGCAGCAAATCCCAGCTCAAACGCATTACATGGAGCACGAGGCTCTTCCCTGTCGTCCTTCAGGTGCACCGGCTCTCTCCGAAGTTTCAGAAGCATGTTCCTTTCTCGATTTAAATTTTGGAACAATTAATAAGGATTAATAAATTCGATGAGAAATCTTATTGTACTTCTTTTCATTCTACAGTATTCCCCAACAAATTTTATCATAATTTGTTGGTAATAGTGAGAACTCATCCTTTAAATGAATCAATTAACCTTTAAATTTTCAGCAGCACAAGATAAGTTGTGATGCATTTTAGGATGCTACTTTTTAACCTACCTTTTATGAGACGCTGCAAGGAGTGAAACTGACAATCATTGCAAGTAATATTACATATTTTATGAAATGAATGTCATTATTCTCAATAAAGTAAGCAATTTAATAGAGCCAGACAGTACTATTTTGAATATAAATAACTGTGTCTATGTAATAGCAACAGCGAGGCGTTCGATGGATCCGGTGAGAATCCGATGGTTGTGTATGCAGAAGTTCATCAAAGGAAGAGACAAAGTATTGGGAAATTTAGCATCGTCCTTCGTCAAATTATGTGGCAAATGCTCCCAACTGACTTCTATGTTCCATTACTGGATGTACCCACAGTCTCCGTTTCCTTATGCAAACTAAACGAAGACGATTCACTTGCGGCATCAGCAACACTGAACGATAAAAAGGAGTAGCTGAATAGCGTGGGGAGTTTTGCGCGGGTCGAAATTACCTGGGTCGAAAACTCTAGGAATAGATAGCTTTTAAACTTTTACGTTGATAACCAACAATATTATACGAATTCGGATATTTAAAAAGCTCATTGCTCTGAGAGAACTTACAACTTAGGATGAAATTGCATTGCCTCCGTTTGTTCACAATTGAATTTTATAAGTCGCGAAAAAACCGCGATTCGCAAAAAGTACCGTTTTTTTAGACACCTTTGTTAAAATATTTTTTCTTGGTGAATTTAGCTCTCCATTCACCCCGGCGAAAAACTTCCACTCAAAGGGTGTGAAATTGCCTTTTATTTGGCGTTGGATTGATCCCTGTGCGTTGAGTACTCGTAATAAATTCACTAAGAGCAAAAAATCCGAGATGAACGGAGAGGGGGAGGGGCGAGAGCGGAAAGAGGCATTAGTGAATTTGCTAAGGCCAGTTTCTTAAAGTTCTCCACAAAGTTTTAGATAAATGTATGAAAGAAAGGAGAAGTGTGGCTTTTTAATTCGGAGGTCTATCAAACTGAAGGTAAGTTAGGCTATTCTCTCCTGAAAGAGTTAGAGGACACTTGATATGATGAGAATTCCATAGTTTGCTGGCAGCTTCAATGTAGGAGTTGTGGGATAGTTCGGTGGTGAGGGATGTAGTAGTAGTAGTAGTCTTTTGCATCCTCTTGTATTATAGTTAATTACTGAATCTAAACTTGCAAATTCATTCGCGATTAGAGGTTAAAAATATCCAATAGCTGTCGGCGTTTCATTCACCGGTGTTTGAGATTGAAGAGGAAAGCATTGCTTTCGAAATGCGCATTGAAAGTGCGGTGTCCTCTCTTGTTTTCTCCGAACGAGACGAGAAACGCCGAAAAAGGCGGCTATTAGAGATTTTAACCACCAATTCTTTAACAGCCGTCTTCACAATTTTATTTCTATGCTTCTCCAGAAAGTACAAAAATTCTATTGCACGTTCGTAATCAGTTTAATTGATGAATTAAGAGGAATGCCCATCCGTTGTTTGAAATTCATCGATTAATGTCATCAACAGACTAACATGAGCGTTATAATGTGGCTCGGAATAAATTCGTCATTATAGGTCAATTTAGGTCCATTAAAATTTCTAAACCAAATATGTTTCTGTTTCATGGATTTTCACATAAGCTCTCCCTGTTGCTATTTTCGACAAAATGGCCGTGATAAATTGGAAGGTGGAAATAAAACGAATTACTTTCTTGCTTTCTCTTGTTTTCTCTCTCGTGTTTTCTCAAATGATACCAATTAAATTCGCAACATCTCGTTTACTTGCCCGATTGAGTCTTACGCCTTCGTCTTTATAAAATAAAGGTTTCTATTCCTTTTGAATTGATTCATTCTTGGATTTATAATATTTCCGTTTCGATCAAAACTTATTCTTAGAATCCTCTTCTAGAGATTCGTCCATCGCTGAGACAACCTTCCAATATAGAGCAGAAGACGGTTTACAGAAATTGAAGATTGAATAAATTGGAGAAGGATTAAGTGTTCTCCTCCCAATGATGTAGTATTTGCGGCAATTATTTTCAATCAAAACTATGCTATTTACGAATATAGAATTTCTCCCAATGTTCGTTCAATATTACTCTAAGAAACAGGGACAACTAAAATGACGGAAAAAATAAGAAAGCGGCAATTAAGCGACAAATCTCTTTGGGCGAAACTCATTTCCACGCCTATCAGAAAGAAGCAATTTTGGATCTTCTACTCTCATAATAACTGCGGTTTATTTTCATCCTGGAGGGTCGATTGGATAAGTTGATAGAATAATTTACTTTACTTAAATACTGTGTGGCATATAAATATTACCTGAATTTCATCTAAAGAAGTTAAAGAACATGTAGTTTGAATTGTATCGTTCGAGACATATCTCCTTTTACTCTCCGAAATTAAATGTCAGAAATCGTCAATGTTTGGTGCGTAAATAAATGCTGTAAGTTATAAATATGTTCCTAAGTTCGGTGTACTGAGGCTAAGCAATTAGAGGCGTTTGTAAAGGAAACCTGAGGAAAATTGAAATAACAGAGAGCGAGAACAATTCTCGGACGGATAAATAAAAGATAGCGTTAACCAAGCATAACACAAAATACAAAAAAGTCTGATTGTGGTAAAATAAGTAACCCTCAGACTGTGGCGCCGAATGGAGATTCTATCATTATTAAAGCGAAGAGATAATATCGCAGACTCATAATGTGACCGTTTCACTCGAACAGATGGATTCCCCACCTCCTCGTTCCCGCCTCGTTTAGTTCCTCAGAAGTTCGTAGTTCGTGCATTGGTCGAAAGCGACGCCAGCGCCCTGAGGAATTCCAGCGGCAGAGACGGCAGGTAACGCCACCGCATGGCCAGTTAATCGAGTTTCGCCGACGCCGGAGGAGTGGCTTTTTCTATCGGAGAAGGAATGCAGGCCGAGAAAGTGTGTTCGGAAGAAATGCGAATCCGAAGGTTTAACGGCGACGCGTAGCCTCACGTTTTCGAGGAGTTCCTTCGAACCAGGTGCTATCTCCGCCATTGGTGTGGCCATGGCGACATCTCGTCGCTATGGCGCGATGATGGTGATCAGTGGGGCGACAAGCAACGCTTCTGAGGTTTCGTTACGGGAGACGTTTTTCAAAGGATACTCCGACAGCCGACTTGCCGCGACGCTCTGAAAATCGTTTATTGGATTTTTCTCGGCCCCTTTTCGTGCTTCTGCAGACCAAGTTTGTTTACATGCGAGGTAGAGTGCACCATAACCGACCGATCGCTCGAGGGCATTTGTACAGTTACAAGAAGACGCTCTTTTGGTAAACAATGTGGCGAGTTAATCGGTACACGATCGACGCAATACTTAAACGAGTTTTTAAAGCATCCCTCGAATCGAGTGTTTCGCTTCATTCTACTGGTAACTAAAGTGCTTTCTCGGTAAATAGATGAAGCGATCGTTAGTCGTCACTTGTGTAGAGATTTGAACGACGGAGTGATGAAGGTGACTGTGTGCTTCGGTGGAGTGCGTGTGGTTGTTCCGTGCGGCGACGGAGACATACCCGTCAAGGACCTCATCAGGCAGGCCATCGTGAGGTACAAGAAGGCCACTGGAAAGGTGAGTCACACTTAATTTCGCAAAAGATTACTCACATGCCGCTCTGAGAATTGTGAATGTCCGCGCTAAGAACAACGGAGGTGTGAGAGATTGGTTGTAAACAATTTTAGGAGCGATTTTCTCTGCTTTAAGAATTCTTTATCGTTACGTTGGAACACTTTCTTTTATGTTGTTTTTCCTTAAAGTTCTATCTTTACCGTATCGTAAGATATTTTATAAGCTTTATAAGATATTGTAGTAGATTTATGAACTCGCTGGATGCGGAAGAATTTGGTGAAGATCAAACGAAGGCACAAATAGCTGAGGAAATCCAATAACCGCGGTAGAAGCTCTTGTAAGACTTCGAAAGGATTTTCAATTTTCTTCAAGTACTTTCAAATATTTGCCGATTCCAACTCGCGGTGTAAAACACAATCTTCATTTAGTCTCTCCTTCCCCCAACGTAAATAATGTTTCAAATAAGATAATGAAAACAGACAGAAATATAAAACCACCGAAAATTAATATATTTATAGAAAACACTAACTAAGCAGCTCGGGGAGGTGAATATGTTTGTAATAGTTTCCCATGAGCGCATTACTAAATCTTTCCGCAGATGGAACTTAAATGAGATCCTTTCGATGACCGCTTTGTAAATTAGCGCAAGTTCGGTTACAAAGTGAAACATACGTATGTTACTTTCTTTCTCATTCAAATTACGTATTATAGAGTCATAAGATACATATGTAGACATTAATCAATTATCTTGCAAAATTTCAAGACACTTGGCGGAAATTTTTTCCAACAAATTTTCATCGATGACAGATTAAAAATTTTTTTTTATCTTCTGTTGCCTCTTTTTGGTGAAGTCTTCCGAAGCACTTTATTCAACTTGCCTGGAGGTGCTTCACCGAGGCAACAGCAACGACGAACACACTCAACCATTCCCTGATCGGAAAAGTCCGATCATCTGGGATTCGAGCCTGGGAACTTGGGGTAGGAGCGATAGCGTATGTGGAACTCGGCAACTAAGGCCGGTAAAATGTATTTACTTGAAAGAGGTCAGTTGTCCCTCCACTATATCGCTCTCAGCTTCGTCACAGGGCTATCTAACAACAACTGCTGTAAAACGCTCGGCTAATATGTGAAACAATAACAGTTGGATTGAATGAATAAATGTCAGTTATCCATTTCCCTCGCCTCTCCTTGTATAAAATAAATCACGTTTGTTAGCATCGAATTCAACGCCCTTCTGTCCAAAAAAGACTGCACTTATGAATCCTTTTCAAAAACATTATCGAGAGTACATTTGTGCAGATCGTGTCGTAAATAATTGTTAGATTTATAATTCTATTCCGTTGCTCGGCGAACTTCTACATACATGCCCCCAAAATTTTGAAATTTCCTTGTTTCTGATTCGTCTTCTGCGCCCACGAATATCGAGATTGAAAATTCACGTCAATCGCGAATTCGGCTCGTGTTTTGCACTTTTCATACGCTTTAAACACACGTCTCTGTTATTCTTCAGACAACATCTTTTTTCTTCATTCGACCATCTTCCTCTCGTACTTTTGTTTCGCACAACTTCCATGCATCCGTAATTCATTCTAACCTAATGAAATACAACATATTTTTAAACTGTGTTTCGGCATCACGGATCGTATGATGTGTTAGTGAAATATCTTTCGTACTTCGAGGGAATATTTTAAAAGTGAAAATCGAGAGCTTATTTTCGATGACCAGCGATTGCTTCGCCCTACCCGACATGCTTTGCTACGAATTTGTTGCTACGATCCGTAAGGATCCTGGAACATTACGCTAACTCTTTGTTTTCAACTAAAAATCGTAATCTTTTTGTGAAGCGTAAATATCAGTCATTTTCACGTCTTGTCCCGATCGTACGCTCCCCGATTCCTTTTATAGTAAGCAATGGAATGGATCTGCGCCCACGTGCAGTCGGCGAACAATTCCTCGAATGCCCGCAACGTAACAATAATAAAATTACTGATCTCCTTGCAAATGGTACTTTTTCACTTTGCAGTTTAAAGTTACCCAACAAAAAAAACTTAAACCAATAATTGTTCGTTATCTTTCATGCAAGCTGTTCCGATAGGCCCTTCTCCGTATCAGCTGAGCCTCGTGTTACCACACTAGTCCGCTGTGTGTTTACTTTAGTAACTTCTTACAAGTTTAAGAAATAAGAGGCCATGCATATAAACTATTCTATTCCAAAATTGAGAAATTTTAAACGAGACTTAACGGTTTCGCTTCACCAAATAAACTTTTCTCGTAACCTTCCTTTCTTGTCCACCTGCGAAATTGCGAATCCTGGAGCGAGTTACACCCTGCAAGATGCACACCATAGAAATAATGTTAAACTTTTCTCGTATACTGTCATATTCCCGTTGTCATTTTTTATGAGTTAATCAAAACTGTTATTTCTGTCCAAAATAAATCTTGCTTAGTACAGGATATTCGAAATATTCCAAAACCCGTGTAAAACATTCTTTGAAGATTAATCTCAGTTGTGATTTCTCAGTGATGGTTGATACTGACTCGTATGGTAATATAAAAGATAAAAACAGAAACCTTTGGTAAGTAAGCAAAAGTGGACATTCCTCAAATGCCTCGATTCTTTCGTGTCCTCTCCTGTTTAATTCACGCTTTATAATTTTGGAGCAATTAGTAGCAATTCTGAGTGATTATATCTTTTCATTTCACCGAATCATTTATTGAGAGCTCCGGAAAAATCTCAATTCCGGATTTTAGTACTATAATAAAATTAATACAAAATTGATTTCCATTTGTTTTACATTCGCAGCAAAACGGTGGCAATGGTCCGAAATCGGAAAAAGCCAGACAAAAGTCCAAAATTGCTTTTTTTTTTAGATACAAACTTGAAACTCTGCAGCTATACAGCCAAATGATTGCTGATCATGGAGCGGTATGTCATTTTCCGTAAATCTTATGCGTTCCTTAGATACGTAGGGTCATCATAGGGAGAGAACATCTGTCACGCTGTAGCTATCGAATATCTTCCATCGAATGCACCAAATACACGGTTCAGTTTTCTGTTTTTCAACCGAATGATTCCATTCCACGAATTTTTCACCCGTTTAGTAAAGGAAAGGAAAATTAAATTTAAAACTAATATGTGAAAATGGATTATTAGCTCATAAATTCATCCTCTTGGTAATAATAACTTATGGTTTATTAACTTAAGTGTGATCAATTCATTTTTGTTTAACTCTGATTCATTATTCTCCTTTGCTTACTCTAATATTCCACGTTAATGAAGTGAGTCTTACGAAGTACAATCATTATCCACTCACAAGTCCAACCGTGTGAATTTATTCGAATGAAAACAATCGAATACTTATTTTTGGATGCGAATGTCACAAATTCAGTTTAGATTATTAGTTTAGTTGCAGATAAATAAATTACTGCGAAGCATATATTACCGTGGAAACAATGATATTTACTCCTTTGTTATTTGAGTTGACTATTTACATCCGGAGGCATTCATTCGCCAACGCTTGCTTTTTCGAATCATTACTTTCCCGAGTCGAGGCCTTTCTTGGCCACTTTCAGTCGAATTAAATTGATTTTTTTACTTGTAAAAAATTCATGGTAAACAAAATTTAACTAGACCACTAATTTAATATCCGAAAAACCCGACCTAGGTTTCGTAGCGTCGCTACATCATCAGTTAAGAAGTACCATAATGTTAACCCTGAAATGGTTTTACTTTTTTACTTATTTATATATTCGTAACTCGTTGCAATTTGGTTAGAATTTACTTGCTCTTCGATCATTCGAATCAGATTTTTGGCCTATATTTCTCCTTTTGAATTTCGATATCACACTTTCGTTTTACGGTAAGTCTGTTTTCAAAATAACGCTTTGTTTTCATCTGTCTTTACCTGATTTCAGCTCGTTTATGTGTTCGTTATGTTTGTTTTTGTGTTCTCTATCATATCTACTGTAATCGGTTGATGCCACTCCTATTATCTAAAACAACGAGTAAAACTTCGATGGCATACATCGTGAAATCGAATCATTTATTATTGGCATCTATTGGTACTGGCATAACATATAGTCTCCGTTCGTATTCATTCAACTCTTTCTATTTCATTAATTTGAAAGCGTCAAGAAGTTCATTAGAAAATAGAATGTGTTTATAGCTGGTGGTCTCTGTTGCATTTTAATAATTTGTCCGTTCGTTGAAATTAAATTTCAAATAAAAGTTTTACTTTTGACTTCGAAATATATTTGAGTAATTCCTCGATGGATTCATACGTGTGAACTCTTCCGTCAACATGACGGTATTTCAATAAATATATTTAAAAATGATCATCTTTCATTCTATACAACATATCCTTCTATTCCAGAATGTAGGAATGGGTCTGTTAAAATATTTAACTTTTCTTATTCATGGTATTAATAAGGTAATATTCTACACCAGAAGTTCCCTAAGTGTGATCCGCAGACCCAAAGGCGGGTTACGCCTCTGGATCTCCTGGCAATGCAGCGTTGCCATAAGTCACAAGGAGCCTATATATATAGTCAGGATCTATCGAAAATAGTAATAACTTTTTAGGAAAATATCCTGGGTTCGATGCTAGGACGATGCAAAAATCTGCCCGTTAAAATACATTGAGATAGTTTTTCATTATTTTATTTGATGCACTTATCGAAATGATAGGAAGTTCTAGCATGGCTAGAAGATGTATGGTAAGAATTGGTTTAAGAAAAAAATTTAGCTAAGACCGTACTATTCCTGGGTTCGATGCCAGAGCACATTAACATTTCTCTCATAAGGAATGTAAGGGAAAAGTAGGACCTCGTTTGAGGCAGTTGCAGCAAATATTTCTGCTTGAATTTTCACACATAGTAAGTGATAGTGATCCTCTACTGTGCTGCTTAGGAACCATCACCAGAAAGACCCGGGTTCAACGCCGGACGAATAAATTGCAACGTATTTTAAGAATATTATCAATCCTTTTTTACTTTCTCCATATACGAAGTATAGAGAAAGTATTGTTTTCATGAAAAATTCGGCTTCGAGATTTCAACGGAAATACATGTTTTGGGGCCCCTAGAAAAGTTTTGACTATTTTCGGAATGATGTCTATGTGTGTGTGTATGTGTGTGTCTGTATGTGTGTGTGTGCTTGTGGGCGCTCTAACGTAAAAACTATTTGTCGTATCAATACCAAACTTTGTATATAGTACTGTGGTGTGTGCTGTCAGAGTTGATTAGTGTTGGAGTAAATCGGTTGACCGGAAGTAGAGCTTCATTCATTAAAGCTCATTTCCGGTTTTCAAAATATCTCCATAAATATGATATATACGTGTGTTGTATTATATATAAAAGTTTTAGATAATGTAATTTACTATAACTTTTGTATTTAACATATTTTTGTATCAACGGTTGATTAGGAGTTAATCGTGAAATACCGATAAACCGGAAGTAGCTGTTATGTACTTTGTGGGCGCTCTAACATGAAAACTATTCATTGTATCAACACCAAATTTCATATATAGTACTTTGGTTGATGTCGTTAGAGTTGATTAGTTTTTGGAGTAAATCGTTTATCCGGAAGTCTAGCTTCATTCTTCAAAGCTCATTTCCGGTTTTCAAAATATCTCCATAAATATGATATTTAGGTATATACTATTATTTATAAAAGATTTAGAAAATGTAATTTACTATAACTTTTGGTTGAAACATATTTTTGTATCACTGATTGTGTAGAAGTATATATATGGACATGATCTATCGAAAACATAAATGACGTTTACGGAAAATACCCTGGGTTCGATGCTAGGTCGTTGCAAAAATCGGCCATTTGAAATACATTGAGGTAGATTTTCATTTTTTTTCATGCACTTATCGAAATGATAGGAAGTTCTCGCTTATATGGAAGATGTATATTAAGCATAGTTTTTCGAAAAAAAATGTAGATAAGACCTTACTGTTCCTGGGTTCAATGCCAGAGCACATAAAAGTTTCTCTCATAAGGAATATAAGGGAAAAGTAGGACGTCATTTGAGGCAGTTGCACCTAATATTTCTACTTGAATTTTCACACATGGTTAAAGGATGTGATCTTCTTTAGTGCTGCATAGAAAGTATTACCACAAAAACCCGGGTTCGAAGCCAGATGGTAAATATATCCCCCATTTAAAATGCATTGAGTTAGTTTTAATTATTTATTTTGATGTATTAATCGAAATAATAGGAAAATCTTGCTTTGCTAGAAGATGTATATTAAGACTCGGTTTAAGAAAAAAATGAGATATGACCATGCTGTACCAGGGTTCGATGCCAGAGCACATTAAAATTTCTCTCATAAGGAATATATGGGAAAAGTAGGACGTCCTTTGGGGCAGTTGAAGCCAACATTTATGCTTGAATTTTCACACATAGTTAGAGGTGGTGATTATCTGTTGTACTGCATAGGACGTATCACCAGAAAGACCCGGGTTCGAAGCCAGACGATTAAATTGCAGCGAATTTTAAGAATATTTTCAATCTTTTTTTATTTCGTTTTAGGATCGTCCCGATATGATGCCCATATGAAATAAGTGTTGTCGATCTGCTTGCAGTATGCAAGCTACATTTTACTCGTATATATATATTAATCACTCATCTTCCAAGTTCAGATGGAATTTAGAGTTCGAAATTACTGCCGTAGATAAATATTTACATCTTATATATATGGAGAAAGTCATGTGCTGGCCACATCAGATTTTTTTCTATCGAGGACCCTCTCGATATGATCCCGACTTGAAATTACTCTTATCGATATGCTTGCAGTATGCAAGCATCATTTTACTCGTTTAATTATAATTTTATCTAACCATGAAGACAATGTAGGGCTATCTTGTATACTACGGCGTACAGAGGGCTAGATTGAAAAAAACTGGCCAAATTAAAAAATTATCTCTTTTTTTAGTGCAGACTTAGTAAATTTTGTAGTCATGCATCACTTACATCAGATCTTTGGATATAGCTATCTTTGGTGAAATATTCACTTCATGCAACATGTCTTTTAAGTTGTATTTCTTTCTCTTGACCCTCAGTTGAAAGGAAAACGAGCTCACATAAGTCGCTGTCTGGGAATGCAGAATTTATAGAAGTATGGCCATGCAAAGTCCGTACTCAAAAAAACTATTTTCTTATTTTTAGCCAGATTTTTCGATTATAGCTCGCTGTACGGCATTAAGGGGTTAGTTTGAAAATAAATATTTTAAAAGACTACGTTAATTTTCTTATTTTCACTAAATCATGCTAATTTAAATTACGCCACATTTTTAGGAACGTTTAATGAGTGGTATCACAAAATAACAAGCAAAAAACAAACTAAATAAATGAATAAGAGGAGTGTAAAAATCAATAAATATCTATAATGTATAGACGCTTCTTCGGATATACCATTAGGGACGGGGTACTCAACCTTTTTGGTGCACCCAAGAGCGCTTCCGAAAGCGAAGAGGGCACCACATACCATTTCCGTCAAGGGTGATATTGTGGCCATCCCTTGGCAATATTATCACTTTACTAATTAACTCTAGGTCGTTTGAAAAAAAAAAACTGGTAAATAAGATCGAGAAAATCATATTTCATCACAACCTCATATCGTGGGAAAGTCTATCTCCGAAGAGGATTTGATAACGGGGAATACATCTGGCACGAAGGTTTTCGCTGCATGTGCACCGCTGCGTTCCGAAAAGCAGCATTTAGTCATTGATTACGAGGAATTTGATACCCTGATAAGCTGAGCCGAGCTGAATCTACACATTCCCATTATGAACAAAATGTGACATAGATACGCGTCTTGTTAATCTGCACATCTGACAACCGAATTCCTGACCCCCTTCCCCTCCGAACCTCCGCTGTATCCAATCCAAAGAAATACTGCTGTAGCAAATAAAAAAATCTTTTTACCGAAGCTTGGTGGGCACTGTGCAAGGTCTCTTCGGGCACCAGGTTGAGTTTCCCGGCTATGGGGGATACAAATTCTAACCATGTTCCACTAGTATCATTGACTTGAAATTTTTACGACGTAGTGCCCATAGCGTGTGACCGCAAGAAAAACACAGACTTTGACCCTCACTATCATGGGTTCGATGCCGAAAGGCCCTGAAATCCCGATTTTTTTTCCATAAAAATGTTTTGTGGGGATTTTCAGAATTTTAGAGGCAATTCCCGACAAATTAGAGCGTTGAAACTCGGGGAATCGGTGGAAGCCGTGTTTATCCAACGAACACTTCAAAGATATCTTTGAAGATTATCCTCCGTTCGACGCTAGGTCAGGGCAAATATTCTACGTAAGAAATGCACGTTAAGTTCGTTTATACCGTTAGCAGACTCCATTCCATTCGCAAAATTAAATACGAAATAGTGATCCTAAAAAGTCGAGACAAGTATCAGGAGAAAAGAAATAAAATAGAGCTTCTTGTTTTGGTCGTGTTATATCTTTTCAAATCGAAATTATGACAGCTAGAGCAAAATGTACGAATATTTTGTGAAATGCCTTCGTAATAAACAATGAGTAGTGACCAATGCGATTCCTGAATCCGAGCTCAAGCGTTTCCTTGAATGCACGGGGATTTGAAGCCAATGTCAATGGTTAGGACTCAGGTTAGAATTTATGAAAAGAGGGCAACATTTGCAAACTATGATACATCAAATGGAAATCCTGGCATGTGAAAAGAGGTTGTAAATAAATCTCATATACGCTGTTAATCATTTCCCTGATGGTCTTAGGTTTGACGCCAGGGCATCATATGCATGCTACCATTCAATTGAAGGGTAATAGGGAATTTAGTTAGAGGACCTTCCCAATATAACAACTTCAAATTTTAGAAACGGTCATCTTACTAAAAGATCTTGCGTTTTACACCAGGTAGATCTACTATTTGAAGTATGTGGGGGATAAAAAATTAGGATACATGAATTGAGAAGTAATTCTCCTATTTAGAATACATTGCGACGATTTTTAAGATTTGTTTTTACACCTTCCAGATAACATGGAAATGTGATACTCGGTAAGTGAACAAAAGTCATAACTAAATTTCATGTACGCAGTTTACAATTTTCCTGATTATCCTTGGTTCGATTTCAGAGTGCCATTTACATTCCTCTATGCATTGTAAATGGGGTTAATGGAATCTCATTTTAGGACCTCCCCGCTATGATATTGACTTAAATTTTGGATTAAGTAGGTGTTATTCCTACCAAGTCGTTATATTCATATTTTTCAAAAGGTCCTGGTTTCGACACCAGACCACTTGGATACAGAATCGATTTTTACATAGAAATTTGTGTTTCTATATGCTAAATTTTCAAACCAAATAGAACTTTGTAAAGTACAGTACTTTAAACATACTATTCTTGCAGAGTGCAAGAAACCTTTACTCGTATTAATATAGACAGCAATAGGTTACTCTCTGTGAGCAAAATCATTGCACAGTTTTCGAGGATGAACACCATTTTATTTAAACGCTGTAGCTCTAATCTGCTTTTCTTAGAATTGAGAGTGAGCTTCTTCTTGGAGTTTTAATAAGCGCAAATTGCAAACAAGCGAGCTGGCAGTGAGAGTGATGTGGTTGCGGAAATTAATCCTAATCGTAACACGTATCGATATCACGTATAACTCAGCGCCCTAGTAGAAATCCCTATCTATCAGTTCAAAGGGTATCTCTTCAAACTACTTGTCAGCACATTTTCGTCTGTGGGTATTTAGTTTTAAATCCAAGCCACGCCGCCGCCGATAAAATTACTGGTGGCGGCGCGCTGTAGTTTTTTCTTCGGCGACGGCGTGCCCGGTATTGTCGGCGGCGCGGAGCCCACCTCTACACTACACGTCACTCTTTTTTCGATTCTGTTATCAAGACCATTGGTCATCTTTGCTTCATGGAGGCTACTCTTTTTGAATCTCATATTCCGTCACAAGAGAGAGTACTTCCCAATTTAGGGAAAACTCGCTTCTGTTGTTTTCCACCCGCTCTGATCGTTATCGTCTTTCCACTTTAAATTTGTTCAACTCGGTTTATGACCCTCTCCTCCTTCAGACTTCTTTCCACGAGTCCGGTTTTCGACAACCCCTCGTCGTATCGTTAGGGACATTTAGTTTTTTGCTTATCCCATAACGCCTTGGGGCGAAGAGAGGTTCATCGTGGGGCGAAGTTACTTTTACATCTCCCAACTGTGCAAATGTCATTGACAATAATCGGAAATTCATTTTTGTGCGAAAATATTACGACGATATTTCTATTTCCGATTTAGCGATGCTCCGTACAATTATCGCACCGTATAAGTTATTATCCCTCAAATGGCCGTCAATGTGGCGTCATCTGTCAGATATTCATCGCATTTTCGCTACGAAAGCATACATATAATGTTTTTACGAGGATTGTGCCATCTTTTTAAATTTAAATTTTATTTATTTTATGGATAACATCTTTCCTTGATTCTTTTGTCGAAACCTCTAGTTATTGATTCCCTTCGCTTCATGAAGCCTTCCTCTTATTTTACAAACCCCGTCTTTGAATATTCTATCCTCGTTAATTTAGTTTTACTTAAGTTAATTTTTATTCCTCAACTCTCTTGCTCTCGTTAACTAACTTAACGTGCCTTCACTATTCCTAATGTTTATTCTCTTATATATGTCAAGTTTCTTTATCCTCATCCGATCTAAGAGATGTTCCGTAAATAAATAAATCTTGGAATGCAAAATGGTGTTCATTTACATCCTGAAAATGCATACTTAATGAAAGTGCCGCAGGAATATATGTTTTCGCAAAAGTATACATCGCTAGGTAAAGGAATTGTTAGCAGGTGATGTCCTTGAGCTTTATTTTGCCTAAAGTAGAGAACCTCGGAGATGACCTCTACGTAGAGTGACGATAGGTCGTCTCCTAAATATGCACATTTTTTAATATCACCGCCGTATCTGAAATTATATCAATTATCTCGGTAAATTTTCATACGAGGTGATGAGAACTTAAAAAAATATCTAATGTTGTCTTGGAATTTCCCTTGTTAAAGGTAATCTAAGAACTATTTGGAATTTAAATGACCTTTGATGTCTTCTATTTTCGAATCCACATTATGTTATTTATTTGAAACATTAGCGGTTCAGTTTCTTCCATTCTCACCATTGTGGTTTACGTTGCATTCTTCAATTTCGAAGCGAATTTCAGATTCATTGGCGACCACTGCATGTGCTTGGACTTCATCATTCTAATAATCACAAATGGATGCTCAGATAATCCGTCATCCTAATAATAACAAATGGACTACGTTCAATTAGTTATTATTAGAATGATAGACTATGAATCTAATGAGAATTTACTAATGTATGATTGACCACAATCAAGTGGACCAAGGTGTACAGTCTTGATGTTGTGATTTACGTTAATTTCCATCTTCGCTAATACTTGGTATCGAATATATGTTGCATACTATCGTTTTCTCCTAATTGTTGGAATTGATTGAAACAGCTGGATGTAGCGATGATCGTCCTTTCACTCCATTCGACTCGCTTTCTTCCTATTATCCTTGGAATTATGTTGAAGATTTTAGCATCGCGAATTTAATCGGTACATTTCTTTCCTTTTTGTTCGTGTTTTATATGCGACTCTCACGCAGTGTTTTTAGTTTTTAAGTGAGGGATGAGAGGCCATCAGAAGTAGTTTCGAAGTTGATCTGTTTACTGATTCGATTGCTGTTTATTCCGAAAAACATAATTGAAATGTACGCGATTTTAAATTACTCTTCCTATAATTTGTATCACGAAATGGAATGAAATCAATTCTATGTATTATGAAACTCGGAACATTGCTAAATGGAGTTTCCTCTAAGCCGCACGATACGTTTTCAATAGCAACACTGCTGTTTAAGAAGTAGACACTTATGTTTCACGAGTCGTGAACCTTTTTCACACGCTTTTCACGAATTCGTTATAAAATAAATATAGGATTCTTAATTAAAGATGCCTGATTTCGTCGCTGGCCTTTTCAATCAGCATATGATGCTTTCAAATTTCGATCAATTTAATTCCTTGAGGAAAACAAAGCTCACGTGACCAGTAGGAAAGATTGCTTGATTCACATTTAGAAAAGATGCAAGCACTGGTCAGAATGGCGTTGAGATGTGAAGCGGATACGCAATGCATATTTTGAACGAAAGAGGCAAACATTGTATAATTACATATCAATGAATGAAAGAGGCAAGCGTTGTACCCTTACCGCGAGTAATACGCATGTTTGAATTTTTATGTTGGAAATTATTGCGTAATGCCCATCACGTACGAGTCCAACAACTTTTACTTCCGCCCAAAGATGGAGACCTAATTCATGGAGAATAACTCATCGATTGACTGTAGTACAATTTTGTTCCATTTAAACTTCAGAAACTTATTAGTATCAATAAAAATCAATTTCTCTGTCAGAGGAATGAAAGCATGAGATACTTGTGTGTCTAATACCTCTCTCTCTGAGTGTGTGAAAGGAAATGTGTAATTAATCTCTTTCCGCCGTTCGCGTGTGAAAGTGGATGATGCAATTATTTCGTCTGAACTTTCCATGGAAAACGTCGTCCATCCATACTTACTACTCATCAGAAGATTGATTTTAGTCCAATTATTTTTATGTACTCGATTCTGGTTTTGGCTCCACAGCGAGATTGCTCCTATCAGTTGGACGTACAATCCTGGCCAAAATTAACGCAGCACCTCCCTAGCGATCCTTACGGCTGGTGCTGCGTTAATTTTGGCCAGGAGTGTACATTATGCATGTGGTCTACCCACTCGAAATGACACACACGGTTTTATTCAAGTCATTTCGATCGAAAATCATTTTATGAAAAATAGTCTCTGAAAGTTCTATAATTTTACCGAGTGCATATCAATTTCCACTGTATTCACTAAAACCTATTGCAACTGTAGAATTTCCTCCTCATAAATTACGGTATTTAACTTTAAAAAATCTAAAACTGATATCGCGTCTATCCGATCTTTCTGAATCCCTCACCTAATATACATCGTGATTGAAACTAAAGCTGCAAAAATAAACGGAACACTTTTAAAATGATATGATAACATTTTATTGAACCTAATGCAATGATAGAGAGTTTACTGAACTTACGCCAGAGGAACTTCTTGGTAGTCTACGTGATTGATATTTGCTGAATTTATCCCAAAGGTTTTGCCTATTCTCTCCTTACTCTGATGTCGAAGTTTGCTGGACCGCGACGAAGAAATATATTACTGTTTGAAACTCTTATATATTCCTGAGGCTCTCTCTGCGTTTTGTTTATCATAATTTTAAGTTCGGAAATCATAAATGATTTACCTTCGAAAAGTTCCTTTTAATTCCATATGGTCAACTTATTGTAGAGATAGACATCAACATTTTCTTTCTTTATTTTTAAGTATATATGGCTATGATTTACGACGATATTTTTTATTTCCTTTCAGTATTTATTACTGGAACTGCATACACTGAGCCATTGTTAAGTTTATTTTCTTAAATTCTAAATGCAATGCTCATTTACTTGATTATTGAAAACCTTAAAATTATGAAAAGAGACTTTTTTACAGTACAAGAGGGAAGGGTGTGAACTTCTATGATATCAGGCAACCAAAAATGTCAGCGCGGTTTTATTTACAGAGAATTAAAGCGAACCGATATGTTTCTGAAATTATAGGCTGCTAAACAATGCAGAGTTTCTTTAGATCATTACCCTAGAAATTATTTCGACGCGAATATTTTGATTTTGACGACGAAAAAATTTAGGTTTCATTCGACATTTTATTAATAAAGTACAATTTTAAACTCTACCATGTACCAATATCATTTGGAAAAATAATTATTGCTGATATTCGATTTCCTAAGGTATGCTTTCCTTATCACTAAATGTCTTTCCTCGTGCATCTTTAATTGTCTTCTATGAGAGTGGAGATAAAAAACCTCTTCTGTCGTCAGGGGGACAGGTTGTTTGTAACTGAAAAATTTTAAAAACTAGAGATCGCCCAGTGGTTGAAATTCGCCCGTAATTTATAAAATCTTAAGTTTGATCGTTATTGAGGCTCTTTTTGTCTAGGAGTATACCTCTATAATCATCGCTTACAGTAAAAAAATGTTGTTCTATTAGATCAGCTGCAAGCGTGTACAAATACGTCATTAGGGTGTGTTGTTTGTCTTAATTCCCTTCAATGCCTACGAAATTTAAAATTTAATGTTAGTGGCAAATGGAAAAAACATAATTGCAGCATGTAGTTAAAATTATTTATTGATACAATCAATGGCCAATTTTAATTTTTCCATGTTATTATTGAATCAAATAAACGCTAACAAAACGAGACTTAATATTCACAGAAGTATAATATATACTGTATTTGAGTTACATTTAATTTTCGTTTAGATACTTATATAATTTTTCCTTGACATAATTTTCGAGTTATTTGAAAAATATGAAATATAAGAAAAATGAGGTTTGGCCTGGCTAAGCCATACGTAAAACGCATTTTTTGGCATTTCTTTTTTTTTTAATTTTTATCTTCTTTTTATCGTCATACGGACCAGGTTTCGTCAAGGCTAGGGATTGTATCGAAAAACTCGTATACAATTTAAATAAAAAATGAATTAAGAAACACATGCCTCGTATTTTTTCTTATATTTTTCAATAAAGCCAAAAATCCGGGCGGTTAAAAAAATAGATGTTGTCCATTGAACTTAAAATACTTCGAAAGTCAATTTAATGATTCAGAACTTCTCTCTAAACGATAACTGTTTGTAAAAATTCTTTCTTCATTTGCTAAAAAGCCTTTGGCCATTCGGAAATCTCGAACGATCGAGCTCCACTTGCTGCGACATTCAATTGTGTAAAAACTGGCTGCCTCAATAAAATTCCAATGAGTGGTTTAATGTGAAAAGGTTAATTTATGTATTAATGTATTTGTAACACATATTATATATAAGATGGTGGATTCCCCCTTCAAAAATGACGGTATTAAAACTAAATTTATGTTGTAGCTATCTCTTGATCTTTTCCAACATTAAAGCGTTTTTTCCGTTGACGCAAATGTTAACTGTTGCAATAGAGTATTTGTTTATTTGATTTCTAGAACAATATCGCGTTTGTTGTTGACTTTAATTGATTTGACCGCAAAATTTTCCATGTTTTTGAGAACGAAAACATTGATCATTTGAAATTTTATTCACGAAGCCAGATTTTAAACCTGCATTATAGAATTTATTTTCACAATTTGTAAAACAAAATGGCCGTATTTCAATTCCTCGAGTTTACTAATGACTTTATTTGCTTCCCTTTTCTTATGAGCCTATCTTTCCCATATACTTTCATTATACTTTCCTACATGAGAGTTAAGTTCATCATTCACCTTTGTCGTTAGGGAAAAATTCTTAAAAATCATCGCGGTATATTTCAAACGGGAGTTTTGCACCCCCGTCAAAATAATGCACATTAGTTCCTTAAAAATCTTTCCGAAAGAATTGTAAATTGGCCGTAATGTTGTCCTTGCTACTTATGTATCATTTTTGCATATGTTGACCTCAAAGTAAGTTGCCCACTTTTCATAATTTCTGACATGAGTCTCTACCTTTAATTTGGTTTGGAGATAAAAATGAGAAAACGCATAAGCTCGGATTCAACAATCGCCTTGGTCGCCAGGGGGACTGGTTTGTTTACTACGAACAAATTCAACGAAGCCTGCAAATAGTAAAAATGAGATTTACGTTTTTTTCTTATGTACTACTTGTTGAGTCGTCGAACCCCAAATGCTTTAGGAAAAAATCTATCGGTTTTTAATAGACTCGATAGCCCTTCTGTGGCTTAGGTGTTCCTTAGAGCTCAACTGGCTGGAATTTCGTACCAGAAGGTGCTCCACTCAGCGTCTTTTTACTCTCTCGTTCGACTTCATCCAATCAACTTGAGCGATCATTTCTTTTCTCTGCCGGTGTTCGAACCCAGTCCTCTCTTGATTGTTATTTCTTTTACATTCCTCGTTTCCGAATTCCTAAAGATCTATTTTCCATCGCATCCCGAAACTTTTCAATATCTTTTGTAAGTCAACCTTCCTCTCGAACTCTTTTTCCCTTCTTTTCTTCCATTCTCTGGTCGTTAGCTTATTTTGAGTGTCATTGCTTGTTTTCTAGTTTTCGAATGTGGGATAGCTAAGTGGGCTTTGATGATATCCGGTGAAAGCCCAAACGACAGTTTTAGCAATACAAATCGGACGGCTGATTTTCTAACTTCATAGGTTGTAAAACCACTTTCATGATATATAATTCATACTCCAGATTTACGGAATCAAACGCCAAACTTCCATTTTTATCGTAAGTGAAAACAAAGGAGACTTCTTTTGAAAAGATCTCGTAATTATAGTAAACGCCTGACATAAAAGTGTAGTTTTTCAGCTATAATATTGAGTAATTTTCCATGTTTTTTCTATATTTTAGATGACTAGGTAACATTGTTTGAAGTCATGTATGAATGTAACGAAGAAAAGAAACTAATTTTCCACACGATTTGTATTACTCACGACAGATTTCGCTGCCGGAGTTGCATCTTCAGGTACAAAAAACATTTTTTACAGTTAAATAGCCATGAAAGGTTGAAGGGGAAGACGAGGTCATGGAAATGCTTTCTTGGGAGGGAGATATGAGCGAAGGTGTGGTAAAGAATCCTTTTTCCGCCGAAAAATTCACGATTTCGATGGTTAGTAGGACGTCCAAACGACGTTCTTTTCTCTCTTGTTGGAGGCGTTTGGGGACAAAGTTGCTATTGCGCCCGATTCCAGGAGATGAAGGAAAAAGCGAGGGGCCGTTGTTTCCGGCGAAGGCAGGTCCTGGTAGCCAGGTGGCGGCCTCTGTATTTTGCCTCGCAGGAGTGGAGGTGGGCGCCGCTGGTGGTCGCAGGATCCCTGCCGTCTTTGGAAGATTGTGAAGGGGTTGTGAAATGCGGGTCTGATTTGTTTTGGGAAAAGGTTGGCAATGGCGTAGGAGATGGGTCCGAGGAAGGGAAATGGGGTAGCTTCTTTTTCGAGGGGGTTGAGGGCTATCTTTTGGGAAGCAAGCTTTTCGAGTTTCCTATTAAGTATATTATCGATGAAATTTATTTGAACTTCTAGATTTCAACATTATTTAAAGTATTGAATCCGTTTTTCATTTTTTCCTCGCGAAATGTTTCTCCAGAACTCAAGAATAAGACTATGGAAAATAATCGCTGTTTTAATTTGCGGTCCGTGCTATTTGCTTCTCCTTGCATGTTTCAGTCCTTCGCTCTGTTTACCACATCTTGTTATTCAGGGAATTTTTCAGTTCTCCGTAGCATATTCTCAGACGAAACCTTAGGAAGTCGGGTATTTCCGAAGAAACCCTACGTTCTTCAGAGGCCTCAGCCAAGCTGTATGCTTTAACAACTGTAGCGATAATCAAACGAGTGTCGAAATTATGGAGTCGATGGAGAATGTTTGTTTCAAAGCGCTGTATTCTTGTCTAATACGTTAGGTTATGTCGGAGTTTATTTTTAAATATTGGAAACACATCAGCTCATCATTAAAATCAATAAATCATGTCAGTCCACGAATAAATAAAGCAAAATAGCAGCCGAAGCGTGTCCCCTACCGGCTAGCTCATTATTTTTACCGTAATTTATTTATTCCATTTATATATTTTCTTCTAGAAGAACAGACCAGGAATCGAACCTGGGTCTCCTTTGAATACATGCGATGCGCACAACGTCCTGTATCAACAAACTGTGCGACCATTCTTTATCCCAACATGTCCCCAAATCTCGATTTTTCCATAAATCGCGTGTGCACTCAAGAAGAGTATATGCAATATATGTATCCGAAAGTTTTTATTATGCACGCAGCCGATACAAATACGGAGCCGTACTCGTGTACTAAAATGATACTAGATATTTACAATAATTTAACTAGATTATGCATTATATTTATTTATACTGAAGATTATGGTTGACACTTCCCCAAACTATAAGTAAAAAATAAAATAAACTTTATGTAATTTAATGCGTAAATATAATAAAAACAAATAGCGTAGAAAAGGATCAATCATAGCTCGTAAAAGCAAGCAGTCCGTATACAATAGGGGTGGAAAACATTGTTCTGATTGATATTAGCGTGAGGGTTGAATTTGTATTTACCGTTATACGATGGAAAACAATGCTCATTCTTTGGCTTCGAAACCAAGATGAAATTCATTGAGTCCGTTTATTCCACAGAGCATATTGAATGGTTGCATTTCGTGGTCGCTCTCCCATTGTGGATCGATCACGCCAGTGCGTGACTCGAAGGCGTTCCCCCAAATATATCGGTCGATCTGAAACGTCTTCTCCTTTTAATTTTGTCTTCTTCGGTATGTGCTTCGCTTTTACGGAGATGCCTTAAAGCTACGTTTATTCAACTCAGTCCCTTTTACACATTGAGTCAAATTCACTAATTAGCCACTTGTTATGCAATAGTGTATTACAAATATAGGAAATTACTTTTCTCGATAATGAAATTTAAAATAAATGTTTCTCTTTGTCGAAAATCAACCGCAAGTATTGGTTAATTACCGAGCTATCGTTTTCTTAGGTAACCTTTTTCTGGTTCAGTAAGTGTCCGTTCGATACAATCGATATTTCCGCCTCCCTCATTAAGCGGATTCGTGAACTCAAAGGTATTCAAAAGAATCGTTCCAAAATGGTGTACCTTTTTTCTATTACTACCAGAGCCTTTGGTAACAGGCATCTTAGGTCAGCTTGCAACAATTACACTTAGATTGGAAAATATGCAAAAGATGTTCGGTAAGGTTGGGTTGAGAAACGATGGCCTTTGAAGAGGTAGACACCGAATGGTGGAACACCCAACTGTGAGAAAATAAAGTATTCGAAGGCTTTCGAACTGAGTAATGAAAGCACCATTCCACTCGAATTCGAGGAAGCATCCTCTTGCGCCATTAGCTCCTCTCCCTTTGACCCGTCAAAATGGAAAATGAAGGGCACTAAGAATTAAAGTTTAGTGTTTTATAATTTTTGTCTTTTTATTTCAATAGATCAATTTGGGCGCTTTACCGCCTGCTCTCAAGACTGGTGTTCGTCAATCAACGTAAAACGTAGTTTTTTTCCTTTTTAATATTATTTATAACTTTCTACTCATTAACTTTTCTGAGGGTGGTATTATTCCTTCATTTATTAATTCTTTATTAATAACTTGATAGTTAATAATGTATTATTGCAAATCTGCTGACATTTCTGTTATACTATATTAATTATTTGTAACAATGTTATGAAAGTGAAGTAATAATGAAGCCATCTTTATGTGAATGAACCTTAAAAGTTGATTAGTGATATATGGTCAATTTGAAGAAATACCTATGACCATATGAAAATGTTTACATACCTACTCTTATCAAATTATTTTGCCTTGCATATTTAACTTTTTATCTCATATTTTCAAGTGTTTCAAGTTTTATACTTATCTTATAAATATAATATTGTGAAGTCACCAGTTAATAATATTCCATACCTATCATCCTCCAGGACACATTTTAATTGCCTCTTTGTATTTATGGTTCTTCATAATAAAATAATAATGGAATATGGATGTAATAGACTAATTTCTATGAAAAAATTAAACTTCCGACCATTTTCCTCAAACTTTTGCCTATCATTTCTGGAGATTGAAATACTTCGACAGCTTAGATAATTTCGGCTCCCACCAGGGAAGCGAACCCAGGTCCCTGCTAATAAATTTTGTGGGGAAAATGTCAAGTTTGGGGCTCAGTAAAATAAAATTTTTGCTCTAAGTTCACAATATTTAGGATATTTTTTAAGGTTTGTGAAATACATGGCAGTTTACACATTAATTAGTTTTTTCTCTACCGATGTACAGCTCTTTCCAATAAAGTAAGCTTTTTAGAACGCGCATCGTGAAGATTCTAACGTGAGCACGGATTTCTCTCCTCAATTGAAACTTTTTTGAACGTTCTTTCCGGTTAATTTTTTCTCACTAATATTTGTGACTCGTTGCAACAATTGGAGATTTTTATTTATGTAAAGGACAAGATTATTTACTGAATTACTCAAGAGGATTTGAAATCCGTTCAAGGTGGGGTTGGGAAACGTCTCGATATTTAAATTTTTTCAAAGTTTAGGATTGTCAATGATGATGGCTTGGGACTTCGATGAGTTAGCGGCAACGGCATTATTTTTGCTCCATTAGTTAATTTCTAGATCTTGGTTTAACAAATTCTTTGATTGCCTGCCGTACTGAAGTCTATATAGATTTATAAATCATCGACCTGTAAATAATAATTTCTGTCACATAGGACAGTAATCGATGTAAAGGGGAAACATCAAATTACCGAATATAGCCCCTTGGGGTAGACCGCGAACTATCTGCGACCAAAGAAGCAGCGATCAATTTGTATAGAACAGGTATCGTTCAATTGAGTATAACTTATGCGCACAGCTGCTGAGGTTTTTGATAATTTTATGATTAGTTGTTTCCTTACGTGCAAATGTCAACAGGAAGCACGAGTAGTCACTGAGATTTGTAAGTCATGCACGATTCGACTGCTCCTCAGAAAATGAGAACTGACAAGTGTTTACTACTGCTGAGAAATCAATGGAATTAAACACAATTTCGATGGGAACACAGGATTAACTGGAATTGAGTTAAGCAAGGATGTGTCAGAGAGGAGGACAGAGCTATGACATCGCAGATTGTTTTGAAAGTTAATAAATGATGGAAGACCATGGGAAGAGAATACTTACAGCATTGGTGAGAAAGAATCCCGGTTAACCCTCCACCGCTCACATAAAGATTATGCTGCTTTTCACTTTGAAATTCACTCGATTCCACTCCATTTTGAAATTATTACTTTCTTTCGAATAAATAAAACTTATTTAAGTTTTACAAAATTTATTTCGCTCTATAGCCTTTCAATTTAGGGTAGGCCAGGGTGGTCTAAGTCGTTATGTACCCTAGATGATGGCCATTAAACGTTTAAAAACGCCGTTTTATATTTACAGTTGTTTTTGTTGCGAATTGCCTGCGAAACCTCGCCGAAATCATTTTCACCGGATTTCCTGCAGTCCGCGGCCTCGTTCGATGACATGATTCATTGTGCCGATCGCTGTTTCGTAATTTTCCGGTTTTGCGCATTTAAAGCTGTTTGAGTCGGCGTTGTGTGGATGCTGCGAACTGCGCTTCAATGGGCTCCATCGTTCACTCAGAGATGATTGGGATTGCTGCAAAGGAAATTGGACGAATACAACTTCCTGCACAAAGATGATCAAACTTCGAATAAAAGTGATTAACTAAGACCATAGAGTAAGGATACTCTATGCTAAGACTCATTATTGGACTACACTTCAACGAAAACGCAGCCGAGGCACTCGTTTTCCCATTTTTAATTTCGGTACTTTTCCTCCTCAAAATGTAAAATCTTCGATTAGTCAATACAAAAATCATTTCGCAATCTTAACTCCCCATCGGACTGCTCCAACGAACAACTTTTTCTTGTCTTCATTGTTCCCGTTTCTTATTCAAATTCATTATTTTAACGTTATTATTAGAACATGAGCCGGGACTAGAGAAAATTTATCTTTTATGGACTCATTTGAGGAGTCGATGGTTGAAACTCAAACAGACTTTAAGAAAGCGTATATATGAGTTGATAACATGAATATCTCAACAGTTGGAGTTAAGGACACGTCATTAGAATGGAAGTATCAGTGCGCTTGAATAAACCCAAGATAGATAAAAAAGAAGTGAAAATATCGATATGGCTGGGACTCGATCTCGGGTCTCCCACCTTGCGGGCAGGGGCAAAAGTGGTTTTAATGTTGCATGGTAGTTCAGTGGTTTGAATACCTACTTGGATACCTGTGTTCGAGTCCCAGTCGATTCATCCGCGTGTGACCCCTCTGAAAGTTAGCTTCTAAACCTATAACTTGTTTTACTTTAAAAATAGCTTTGGAAAATCCGCAGTATGATTTTAAAACTTCATTTGCGGTCTTCATTATGACGGTCGAGGTGCAGTATTTCCAAACTCACGTTCGACCAGTCGGCACTTTATCAGAGACAACATTTCCCTGTAATCAGAAGAATTCACAGTTTTCCTATTTGAATCAATAGCACTTTTCTTTGCTCGTTTATGGCGAAGTATAACTTAATTAATTAAGTAAAATTCAGAAACTTTTATTAAAATCATAACATTGTCACTGAATGGAAATAAAATTTTTATCTTTAACAAAAACTATCTATCATATTTGCAATCATAATGCTAAAATATATGTACAACTACAAAATAAAACTAATGCTAATATTATTTTTCATCCCTAAAGCATACTAGTTCATAAAAACGTATTGGGGTATTTGAAATACCCATTGGGCAAGGGAGGGTGTGAAATACCTTGGGCAAGGAAAGGTTAATGGACCAGGGAATAATACTTATTTCTTCAGTTTGGTTGCCTTCCTTCAATTTTGTCACTTCGCGTAGTTTATTTTTCATACTGCAGATCTTTTTCTCCGTAGAAATTACAATGCGTACGGTTGAGTCCGCCATAGTAGTCGATTAGTTTTCAAAAATACGAGGAGGGGGGAGGGCAGATGTGGCCCCAACGGGGGCGAGGGGCACAGACCGGAAAAAGCAGCTGTCTCCAGGATTTAACGGTCGATTTCAAAGAGCTGTTTGAATTTCCAGCACAAGTGATAACGCGGTAGTGTCAATTCTAAATTTGGTTGTTTTGTTCCTCGATTGTGATGAAAACTCGTTGATCTGTCGCAATCCGACCGGAGTTACTGCGGTATATATCAATTCTTAACTTTGATTTTAGTGTCCATTCCATCTTAACTTTGCTCCCACTTTTCGTCGCATTTCTTTCTTTCTAAAGAAAATGTTTAACCATTCCGATATTTTCCAACTGTTTATCTACGTTACTTTATTACTCAATCGTTGAAAGTTTATCTCTCTCTTAAAATAAGGGCACATCACTACGTTAAAAAGAAAACATCGTCGCTTCTCTAAATCAAGAGATGTCCTTAAACGTTATCGGATAACTCACCGGAATCTCATTTAATCTAAATTACACAAATCTTATTTATATTATTTATTTATTTTACAGAACCACCGCAGTTAGTCACGAGGACTTAACGTTAACTTAAAGTTAATTAAAAAATTATTCATCAATACGACGAACCCAACTAATTACTATAAATAAGAAATTAAAAAATACAGAAATATGAATATGCGAATTAATATGAAACACCGCAGTGAATTTGCAATAAGTTTGTATGAATTTTAAATAACCTTGAAACTACGTATACATGTATCATGCAAGAGGTTCCTTCCGTAGCGGCCCACCGCACCTCACCAGGCGATCCCCTACTTATCTCACATTTCGTCTCCGGCAGGCTCATTCGTTAAATTAATCATTACTAATACATCTAATTTTAATTTTACCAGCTAATAATTTTACACCTTAAAAAAAACATTTAATATTTTAGGGAAAGTTTCGCAGACTTCTGCAAGCAGAGTGTTCCATTCCTTAATAGTTCTATTTCGAAAAGAGTATTTCCGGTTATCTGTTTTTTGTTTTATACATCTTACTTATCCTTGAGGAAACAGTTTTTGAGATATTTAAGAAATATTTATCCTCTTGGATAAATATTTCTTGGAAATCTATACTCCTCTATTCTCGTGTTTGAGACGAGCTCCTTTACAGAGAAGAGGAGCGGTTAAGTTTGGGAAAAAGGAGATTCGTAAGAAGCTCACATGCGCTGGCAAATGTTAGAATTTAGATTTTGATGTGAGCAATCGGAATAAAATAAATAAGAACGGTTTACATGGTTTCTGACAAACGGAACACTTGTTGTAGACGTTGCTGTAAGACTTTGAGAATGTGCATCGGATTAAAGTTGTTATTGTTAATTTCCAAAGCACCATTCCGAAAAAAATGAAAATAATAATGGATATAATATTTTAATTTATACATAACCACAAAATATTATTCGTTGGTGTTCGACTCGGTACCAATCGGACTTGTTGATTTAATATTACACCAATTTTCCCGTTAACAATTAACAAACTCTTCAGCTAGTCTTTATATAAAATGATTTTGTTCAAATTTATGATTAGTAAATAATTTGTAGCAAGTGTAAAAAGGTAACAGACGTGGTCCACTTCATTCACCTCTTATTTCATGCTTAAAAAGTTACAATGAATGGGGGGGATTCCGTTGCGGTCCCGGTACGTGGGGGGTCAAGGTTTGCGATACGTCACGGTTTTAGAACTGCAAAAAATAGCAACATTTGTGCATGTTTAAAGTTTGAATTTAAAACATGCGTGCAATTTACTGCGGGAAATTGGCAGCTCTGATCCGAACGAGCATGAGGGTCGAACGAAAATACAAATTTCTAAATCTACATTTATCCTGTACCAGTATTTTAGGTACTTGAAACCAAAATGTACGTTCTAAAACGTTAATGCAATGTTAAACTGTTTTAGTGTTTCAGCACCTGACTAAATTGATCTGTAAATTAGACTTCTAAAATTTAGCATTTACTCATCCATTATGGATTCAGCTATAAATTCCTCGAAAATTATGATTTTACGAACTAACTATGTTTAATGAACTTTTCAGATGAAAACGATCAGTGAAAATAGATATCATTCTTTCATCCTGAATTCATTGACTTAAAAAAGAGAGAATGACGACGTGCAATACTTCTAGTGGTCGCACAAAGGCTCCATTCTTAATAATCACCTTAATAATTAAGTCATGAATGGAATTGATGAATGTATTTCCTTTTCCATGGGTGAAATGTTGGGTTGGTTGGTACGTATTTTCGTATTCTATGAGTAAACCATGACTTTCCTGACATTTACGGTCATAATTACTTGAAAATAGATTTCTACTTTTCCACGAAAGTTTTTATTCAGGAACTACCGGTTTCTGTATATTACCATCTTCAGGTTCACACACAACTGAATCATCAAACTGCCGAGGCATACATTGTATTTGAGTGATGACAGATAAAATACAATGTAGAAGTTGGAAATAGACATACATACAAGTACAACCAATCAGGAGGTAGGAAGGGGAGTGGGAGGGGAATTTAAAGGATGGGGGAGAGGGCGGAATCCAAGATGGGGGAGGGAGAATGAAAAAGATACTCGTTAATAAGAGAACAATGGGGGTAGGAGAGGTGACGTTTAATTTCAAGCTGTTCCTGGGCATTGAGTCGAGGACTTTTACTTTGAAAGCGAAGGATTTCTGGGGAAAAATCACTTGAATGACTGTTTTCGAAAAGGTGTTTAGCAAAGAGGGAGGAGGGAGATTTATGGAGGAAAGCTCTATGGTGTTCTTGTGTTCTGACATTAGAATTGCGGGTTGTCATCCCAATGTAAATTCCATCACAATCCTTACAATTTAATTTATACACTCCCGTTCTGTCTAAAGGTTTGAATTTATCTTTCGAATTGGCAAGTAATTTCATTAGCGTGTTATTATTTTTATATCCTGGAATCACGTAATATTTTTTAAAAAGGTTTTGCAGACTATAAGATATGGAGCCTTTGAAAGAGAGGGCCACACGTCGAGGGGTTTCTATATCAGTTACAGAGGCAAGGGGAAAAATTCGTCTGGCAATGAGGTTCTTTTCTTTTCTTGAAAGCAATTTGTCAATTAAACTGGTAGGATATCCATTGGCACTGGCTATAGCTTTATTAGTATTTAGTTCACGGGAATAGTTAATGGGGGAAAGGGGTATCTGAAGCGATCTATTGATAAGGCTATGGAAAGAGGCTATCTTATGAGAGTAATGATGGTTATAAACAACAGAAATGATAATATTTGTATAAGTGGGTTTAATGCTAAATTCAATCTTATTATTTTTAAGAGTTAGAGTTAGGTCAAGGAAGTTCAAGGTATTATTACATTCGGTCTCATGGGAGAAGGAAATTTTTGGGTGGAGGGAGTTCAAAATTGCCAGGAAAGCAGCAAGTTGTCTATGGGTGCCATTCCATACACAAAAAATATCATCAACATAGCGAAACCAACAGATAATATTACTAAGTAAAACCGAGTTGCATTTAAACAGCTTTTCTTCTAAGGAGTCCATGAAGATGTTTGCCAGTAATGGGGATAGAGGCGACCCCATCGCCAAACCGTCTTTTTGTTCGTAAAAACACCCATCAAATAGGAAAAAGTTTTGGCTGAGACATACCTTAACAGAAACAAGATCTTTTGACGCCAAATCGTCCAAATTATAACGTTTTAAAATTTCGGAAAGCGTCTTCACTGCGTCATCCATCGGAATACTGGTGAACAGATTCTCTACAATCAAAAGACACAAGAAAAAATTGGCACCATTGGGAAGCGTCAAGTCTTTCAATTTCAGAGCAAAGTCAAATTCCGATTAAATCAAACTCTTAGTTTTTAAGTTAGCAAAGGTTAACAATATCGTCCATTACAAGTTAAATAATGGAATTTAAACAGGTATTTTGCGGCACCGCATGGCGAACATTTTTATGCAATATGGATATAAATAGCAACATATTAAAGAGATATGAAGACTTTCCTCATTCAAATACTTCAAATCCCCGCCTCTGGATCTCTTGGCAATGCAGCGTTGCCATAACTCACCATTTTCTACAGAAAACATTAAGGCCCGAGAGCACCAATCTCGGTTAAATCCACACAACACTCAGCTGTGCGCGGTTAAATATTAACGGCGGTCAACTAAAGTTTGGAGTGCACCAACAGTAACCGAGGTTTTCGTAACCGCGGTTAGCTGACGGCCGATTAACGTCCCTGTGAATGCGTTGATTACCGCTTAGTGCTCGCCTAAACGTATATCGTAATTCATTTGTCTTTGTGGTGGTATATTGGACGACTAGTAAATAGTGATATCCGTGATATATGTGGACTCACAAGTATGTATACTTTGTCAGTGGAACAAATAGTAAAGAATCGCTATAAGAGATGGACGTAAACGTTAAAAAAAGGCAGAGAACAACTAATTTTAGTAAACACGAAGATGATCTTCTGATCGATTTGGCTATAAGACGAAAATACATCATTGAGAACAAGAAGACAGATAGAAAATAATTAAAGGAGAAAGAGTTGGCATGGCAAAAGATTGCCTCAGAATTCAATTCCCTTCCTGGTGATTTAGGGGATATTAAATTAAATTATAATTAAATTTGTTTAAGCGATATTTCTTGTAATTTTATCGCACACAATGAAATACTTATTACCTGCCGCTCTTCATTTCGCATGATTTTGAATTTTATCAATGTGTATTTATAGTATTAGTTATTAGTACAATGTTATTTTAGTAATCTTCGATATTTGCAAGTATTTTAAAGAGAATTAATTCGTAATAGCAATTACAGTGTGCAGTTGAAACACTCCTATAACTTTATTTTCTCACTAATTTTAATCTTATCCAAATAACTTCTTTAGCTTGCTTAAATTTTAAAATAACAGGAGTGAATTTATATGGGTCTTAAGGTGTTGTTAAAAGATCACATGGCTAATTGTAAACATGCTATGAGAACATGAAAAAAAGACAAGGATATAGCAGATGAGAAGATGGAAATTTATAAGACTGGAGGAGGGCCATTAAATGAAAAAATAATTAGAATTAAAGAAAAGGTAGCATTTATTTTGGGTCCTAATGTAAGACCAATGGAAAACCCTTCCGATTCGGATGCTTTTTATCATAGTAATGGTTAGCATAATAATATTCATACCAGTTACCTAAATAAAATGAAAAATAATCAAATCTGGTTACTTTTTTAGATCAGTAGCATACAATCATTCTACTACAAAATATATCAAATTCATCAGAGGTAGGGTGTCAGGTAACATAAGTTTACACCTTGTATAAATCATGAGTATAGTAAACTACTAATATTCAACGTTTATAGGATGTGTTGGAGAATTCAGATGCAGCACAAAATGAATCAGTATCATTTACTGAGACTCCTATAGTAGAAATTCACGAAGTGGAAGTAGTATATGTATATTGCATGTAAAGCAGTAGTTCGGTGTATTCCGAAAGAATCTCCTATCAGCATGTGAAACGCACCTGTGGCGTAAAATATCAACGTAGTCAAAATTCAACTTAGACTTAAGTCTATCCATCGGCGAAGGAGGATTTTTTCTTGGATATTCAAGATGATGGCGAATATGAGGGAAAGCACTGTTTCTTTCCTCAACCTATATCTTTCGTGGAATTTAGTTACGCTTAAATTATCGAAAGGATTCACCCTAGCATCATGGTTTCTACGCTGTAAGTTATTGTGGTTTTCTAAATAATCTAAATACAGGAGTTCATCTTCAGAATTATCAAATCGAAACGCCATAATTGTTTACTACTCTTGTTGCTACACCGATTAAGTAACATAACCGGTCGACTTCGGTCGGTTAATTCTTAACCGCGGTCAGCTGACCGGTTAACGCTAACCGAGGTTGGTGCACTTAAAAATGGCCCTAGCCGCGGTTAAGCCTTAACCGAGATTGGTGCACTTGGGCCTAAATACCTTAATTTTCATCGTATAGCGTTGATCAACAGACTCATATACTTGTCTTAAGACGATACGACGGATATATCAAATTGTTGTATATTTCAATTGTTTATAACTTTTCAAATCAGACTGCACGCCTTTTTTTACCTCTCGTTTGATAAATGCTGATAACTGCTGATAAGTCGAGGTTCCTTATCAGCTCCGAGCTCGAGTCGTGGGAAAGAAACTGAAAAAGGGGCGCCTAGGGATGGACCTTTGAAAAACCTCACGTAACTACCATTAACCTTTTAATTTATAATTAATTTTTGGTCGATATCATGATCGAAACATAAGTTATTGCTTTTTATTTGCGTAGGCGGAATTCGCGATGTCGAAGCAGTGGCAGCCTCCGTCGGAAAACAAAAAGAATTGTAGGAAAGTTGCAATACGTAAGCGAGCACAAGGATTATGCGCTTATTGTTTTAAGAAAATGCAATTTTTACCAATTTACTTAATTCATCCTTTAATTTCACGTTTACATGATAGAATTCAGCTGAAATGTTTAAGACCAAAATATTCTTGGTGAACTGACAAGAAATCGCTGTATTGGTCATAAAGTTACACTTTTAAAACTTTAACGTGAGATAGAATGTAAAAGTTCATTATGAACCTGTAGATTTTATTATCTTTACGAAAAAAACAGTATGAGCTGAAGATAAAGAATAAACCGAAATATGTTACCGCTTCCCAATCAATATGATGAGATATCAGATTGTCTTTTTCTGTAGTATCTCATTTGAGAGGTTTGCTAACCCCATGGCAATTAGAGAGAAGAGATATTCACATGAATCGTAAATAGAAATCGACCATCGTGGTGCTAATATTTTCAGAAAGAAAAAGAACAACTTCGTAGTTGAAGATTACGCGATTCACGATACGATTCGGTATACGATTTTCTTTGAAATGTTTCTAAAATATTTAAAGTAAACATTTTGTGAAAGAAATTGAACAGTATTAAAACCATAAGACATAAGTACTTATTAAGTACGTTCACATTATAAACTAGAAGAATCGAACATTAGTCAAAGAGTTATTTACACTAGAACCACATACGGTCATTCGGTTGCGAAAATGTAATATCCTCACCCGGCATCTCGGGAGGAAATTCGAAGAACATCATCGGGGCTTGAGAGGTTAATGAGAAATTAATTGCAATGATAACAACTGAATTATACTAAAGAATTAGCGATAGAACCTCATCCTTGCATAACAAATTTCCTTTTAATGTCGAACGGAATAAAAAGTTTTAGGTGACATATAGATTGGTTTGCACGGCAAACTTTCTCTGAGGTCAACTTCTTTAAAAAAAAATTTCCGTCTCCGTAATCAAAGAGTGGCATGATCAACGAATTTACATGGTTGGCTTTCAGAGGTGGAGATAAAAAAATGTCTTATTCGTCTAAGAGAGTTAAGTCTAAGAAGTTTAATTTTTGCATTCCTTATCATTTGTTTGGACCTATTTTTTAGTTTTTTATAATGCTGAAACACCACTGTATTTTTTGTACTCTTAAATTTAATATATGAGTGACACTCCGTTTTTCCGAATTTGCCAATTAGGTACGTTTCCAGTTTAGAAAGATCGGATACTTTCCCGGTGAATTATGCTGAGGAAGGTTTCACGGGGTTCCAACCAGGTGAGATAACTGGATGGCTCCAACGTTTCGGCAGCGGTCCCTGTTGCCATTTTCAAGGATGATCCTTGGAAATGGCAGCAGGGACCGCTGCCGAAACGTTGGAGCCATCCAGTCATCTCACCCGGTTGGAAACCCGTGAAACCTTCCTCAGCACGTTTCCAGTTGCTTTTCTCTGTACTTTTTGTATTTTCGTTATTCGAAAACATTGATATGGATCCAACACGGTGGTTGCATATTCAAGAATTGGTCTTACAATACACATCGATTTGAATGAAAGCGGTCACGGGTTGGATTCCCGGTGGGAGACCACTTGCGAAATGACCTCCGCTTTCGAATCACTTTTAACAATACTACTTCACATGAAAGCAAGAAATACTGAAAGCTGATCCATCGACATATCGATATTCTCACCCCCTTCTCGCGGCAAATCTTGTACTCTAGGCCCCATCCTCCACAGAATACTAGGAGCCCCTTGAACCCTAAAGTTTGAGAGGGGCCCAAAGCCATACAAGGCATGTCGCTTTTGGATCCCGTCGGATTGTCAGACAGCGGCCGCCTGATCGTCCCGGATCCATTTGGATTGTTTAAGAAGACACCGAACGCTAGTTTCCCGCCGTAACGACCTTCGAGTCAGTCGGGCCACTATAATTGAGGTAATAAAATCCTTTAGTGTAAATCTCCTTTTCAACCAATCAACCCCCTAAATGTCACTACCAAATCACGATAAGAACCATCCTAGCGATCGGCCATCCGGTGTTGCCAAGTCCAGTATTTCAAAGCCCCTCAATCTTATGCAGCTACGACTACGCCGTTCGATTTTTTGGGGGAAGCTGTACGATCTAAATTTTTAATTAATAAGCGTATCTTTTTGAAAAAATGAACTTTGGTTTCTATTTTATGGTATTTCGGGGTGTAAATAATTTGACGCCCTTTTGAATAACATTTTGTGAGCTTATTGTAATACGTGAGGTGAATGTAAATGAGAAAGCGCATTGCGTTGCATCAATTACGGTCAAATCACATTGATTACATGAGTTGAACTCTTTGCTCTCCTAATCTCCACTGAATGGTATTTGTAATGGATTCAACTTTAGCAAATTTTCCTTATCTTACTCGGAGAGGTTCTCGGGTTGAGTCTTTTAGATAATCAAACGATACTTGTTTGGATTTCTCTCCATTGCAAAATGCCAAAAAAACATGATTTGTTGATTTGAAAAATCATTCTTGATGTAGATAAAAATAAATGATACCTTGGATAGTAAAAGTCATTTGTTCATATTTAATAATAATATCGAAAAGAAAACCGATTCTCCGATTATATCTTCATCGCTCTTCTGTGAACAAGACGTATTCTCCACAAAATTTAAAAAGAAAACCTTATGGATAACATTTCTTAAGAATAAAATTTAAGTTGTATTTTATGTCTCATAATTCTCCTGTGACAGGTATAGGATCATTTGAACATTTAAAATTATAATCTGCACTTTTCTGCGAATTTAATTGGCCTTTATATTCTTCTAAAGCAATACTCATCGCTATCGGGATCAGTTGTATCCTGGAATTGGTTCTTAATATGATGTTTATTTCGCTGAAAGTTTAATCACAGTTCGATTATTTTTGATTATTTTGTTGGTTTTGTTTATTGACGTGAAAAAAGTATTGTTCTTCCTGTTGGATGTGTGTTATGTTTGCTCGGCTACGATCAAATTCAAACTTTAATTACGCATCAACAATGATTTGTTTTTATTGGACGAAGATTTATCTGACTGACTGACTGACAAATACTCGAGAGTATTCAAAAGGAAATATTTGGATAATTATTTACTTTCTCCTTAGGATAGTTATCGAATTTCAAATCGGGAAGTCTTTCCTCGATTTTATCGGTGACTTCTGTATATTCTAAATGCTTCTTATTTCATCAGTAATGGGATCTCCATTTTCTCTCCTTTTGGCGGGAAAAGTCGTACATAGAAAGGAGTCTCCCGAATGTTCCGTTCCTGACCGTGAGGTGGCACCTGCGTCAAGTTTTTCCGCGAACTTTCTTCCACGCCTTTCTTGCCGCTGATTTGCAATGCGTTTGAAACAGCAAACGTGGGTTTCTGCATCTTGGATGTATAACTATGATTGAAGGGTAATAATTAGGTTCCCTATTAGCGGAAGCTCATGAAACCATTCTAAAGTTTTCTTCTCCGCGCCTCCCATATCTACTTCACATACAAAATCCCATTAAATTGTGCAAAACAATAAAGTTGAGACAAGCACCAAAGGTCCGATATGTTCTCAAATTTATATGAACTTTGGTGATATCGTGGAATGTGTATTTTGACGAGGCAAAGAAAACGAGCAAAGAAGGGAAACAAATAAGGCAAAATGGGGAAGTTACAAAAGTGCGGTCCGTAAAATAGTCCAAGAAAGCCTTCACGAAGCAGGCCGAGGTCTCGATAAAAAAATCAGAAAAAGATTTGTTTAATCTTGGTTGTGCAGTGTTTTTATAAGGGTGTGAAACGTGGATTTGAAGGAAAGGGGAAGTTAAACTTTTGTAGGCCTTTGGGATGTGGGTTTGACGTAGAACGGAAAAAGTGAGGGTGGTTGAAAACAAACACGGAGGTGCTGGAGATGGAAGTACAATCTACAGAGGAGATATTGGAAAGAGATGCGAAAGAAAGTAGCCGAGGGTAAAGTAGAGTGGAACGCAAAGGCAGAATATGTAAGATAACATTAATGTGTAGTAAGGTTGCAAGAAACGAAGGAGATGGCGGAAAATAGAAATGTTTTAAGTTGATGAAACAATCGAAAGCTAGAACACTTATTTACGTAATATTTGCTTAATTGTTTATTGATGCCGTTGAATAAACTTGTCCACTGCTAATAGATGATTAGTTGCGCAGTGAGATGGAAACAGTACATGGATCCTTTCACACCTTGCTGATAACAGTTTTGTAACTGTGTCGTTTTATTTTTGATTTTACGTTTTACAAAATGTATAAAGATGAAGCTTTCTCGGGTTGCCAGCCGGTTTCTTAAACGATTCGGTCTCCAGAACCGTCTTCAGGAGCGAAGTCGAGACTCGAGCGAAGAGAGGTGTTTTTAGAGTTGGTCATTACGCACACTCAGTAGTTCTGCCCTGTATTTATCAATTCCTGTTTATATTTTATCCTTGGATTTACCACTTTCGTTACCTTTTATTGTATACTAGCAGAAGTGCCCGTTGATTCTCAACTGGGAAGTTTAAATTGATAAATACTCCCAAGGAAAAACGTCTGACGGGATCGGGAATCGAACCCGGGATTTTCCTCTATTCGGGAGGCTGCCTTAACCATCTAGGCTACCTGGCCAGAACATTTTAACGAGCCGTTTAGGGAACTTTGTGTGCAAGGGCATTGATAAATACTATTGTTATAGTCTTGATCGTAACACATGCCTCATTATTTTTGGTAGATAGCTAATGCCAGGCTATAATTATTTCCAAACCTATGGACAAAGTAAATAAAATTATAATTAAGTCTACAAAGTCACCTAAATATTCAATCTCATATTATTTGAATTTACACTTTCTTCGATGAAGACAAAAATTATTTAAAGATTATAAAAATATGTTCTAAGACAGCATTAGGATAAGCAGCAATCCCTCTAAGAAGACATTTTCAGAAAGGGAAAATTGGTTGTCGGACACGATGATTAAACACAAATAACGGAAATATATTATATATCACTCTAAAACCAACGATGAACATTCTTTGCAGAAAGTAAGTGTATTATAGAGCTGACCCCAATACTAAAATGCGTAACATAAACATGGAGCTCATCAAATAACACAAATGCAATCACATTCCCATAACAGAACCAAAGATTAAACACCGATAACAGAAAGTTAGTAAATGTTTAAGAATTGCAAGCACTTAAAAAGCTACAATGAATAACTTTTTATTAACAAAATATAAACTTGTTTTACCTTTTTGATGGAGGGATACGATGTTGGAGATTTGCTACAGCTTTACAAATCGCCGTTTAACTCCAACACTGAATCTGGGAAATATTTACGATATTAACTAAGTCCATTTTCGTCAATGGCTAAATATTTATTGATGTATATTGATAAGTTATAATGCAGAAGATTATATCAAACACATCCGCAAGTAACCTGGTTTTTAAAGTTGAATTGATCGAGAGAAAGCAATTTCATCTTACAAACTACTATAAACCCAAATATCCCACGGAATAGTCAGTAAACAATTACCTTGATAAAAAAATAAAACTTGGTTGCTACAAACGCTTCCATAAAATTTAAAATCTTTCTTAGATACTGGTATTCGTACGTTTGTACTGTTTGTACGCACGATTCTTCAGAGTATATCGTTCATAGCTGCAGTTACTAATATCTCCTTAAATTTCTCCCTCTTCATATAATCTATCACTTATTCTTAACATTAATTTGAAGTATTTTCTCAATGTGTTCTTACGGACAAATACATGAGCTGAGGACTCGACTATCTCCTTGATCGACAGGTGGATGGGTTGGATACAGTCTCAAAATTTCGATAAAATATTCACGTATTTTCCAAAAGAAATGAACCCTGCAACGAAAAAAATGAACTTCAGGTGTATTTCTTATGAAAAGGTTTTGACCAGTCTGGGCTCGAACCGTGGACTTCAGGGAAATAAAAAGTTCCCTCTACTCTGCGCTGGGTCGACTTTTAATGATATTGAAAATTTCAAAGTTTTAGTGCTGTGTGCATATAGATCATGTTACATCTACTTACTGGGGAATGACCCCAATCTCCTTTAATCCGCATTTCCTTTTCCCGAGGAGTGAACGAGTTTTCAGTCTCCTCAACATAATTTATTCTGATTATTTTCCGCGTGTTAATAAATCCGTCCATGAACCTATTCAAATACACTATAATTACTACTTAGTTTTTAGAGTAGTTTTATTACTTTTTCGCTTTTATTATGTTTGATGTCTTTTCATAAAAACATTCATTTCTCAATGGAATAGTTATCCCTAAATATTAGCAATAAAAAAAATCTTTGCTTACTCAAGCAGGGATGTACAACGTATCTTTTACTGCTTTAGGGCCCTTTCACACACGACGTTTTTTTCCCATCCGGCAAATCATAGCCCGGTTTAAACCGGGTCATGTGGGTAGTAAACGATGAAAGTAAATGGAGACTTTAACCCTAGTCATTCAATTCATTTTAGACGTGAAGAGATTATAAACAGGGTGGTCGACGGATTACAGCCGGCCCAACGACTAAAGAGGACGGCACCGGGTTTTTGGGCCTTTACGACCATTAACGACCGGGTGTGGATAGTAATGCACGTCGGTCAAATGAGCGCTTTCACATTGAACGGTTTTTGCCGGGTGCCTTCCCCCATCCCTTGCTGCTTTCCTGCTTATTTTGACCTTTTAATACCATCAGTATCAATTACTTCTTCGTCGATTTTCATAATTTACTGATAAGTAAGGTTCCTTCTTTCTTTTTGACATTAGGCCGTTGCCAGGTAAAAACATTGTTGCGATATGAATGTATATAAAATGTTGTTGGTGGGGGGGTTTCATTATACGCCTCACCTTTTCTCTATCAGGATTTACAATCTAGAATATTTCTAGGTAAAATGTTGACAAATTCTTATTTAACCCTTTGAGTGCCAACACAGCGACGTTGGAAATTTTTCGTTAAAATGCCGGCGTCGCCCTGAGCGACTCTTGGAAAAAATTTTTGTTATAAAAAAATGAACTGTAATACCTCTTTTTAATTAATTTCTGAAATAGAGTTTGCATAATAAAAAAGTAAATGTTTTCTATGCCCAGTAAAAGGTTTAGCACATTATTAAGAATATTTTTGGTTTAATAGATATTTTTTCAAAATGTCTGCAATTCTCTGTAAAATATCTTGGTTATTTTCGCATGATGCTAAGCACTCAAAGGGTAAAGCGTACTTCTAATCATATATTTTTTATTATCGGCAATGCACCATTCACTCGCTGATATATCGTTTTATGATTTTAAACAATATTTTAAGAGTTACTTATATTAAGGAATATATTAAGAATTAATTATAGTAAGCAATATATTAAGAATTTCATATCCGAAAATAATATGTTGTTAACTAAGGCAGATAAGGACAAAGTGTAGTGATATGTGATAAACAAAAATATGTGGACGTGATTTTTTTGATAACAATAATATTCAAATCCCTAAAATATCCATCAACGTCCCATCAAATGTGTGTGAGAAAATCAGTGAAGAAAACGAATTTAGATATAGAAAAGTTCGGTGTTATTGAAATGAATCCCCCTAGACTCTTTGGACTCCCCAAATTACGTATAGGAAACCATCCCATCAGTCCGGTGATACCAAGTGTTTGTTTCCCGACCCATAAACCAGCATACAAACTATATAGCATCATAAAAAAAATTACAAATTTTCAACCATCGTATGGGATAAAAAATTCAATAAAAATTAACCAAGCTACTAGTTAACAAAAATATTAAAAGGTACAATAACCTACGCTTATCGACTTCGTTTACGACGGTAAAACATACACAATACTTCCATTTGCTTCCGATCCCTAATTAAACACCTCGAAGATGAGGAGAGAGCGAAAAGGTTTGCTTGGAATTAACTTCGAGTAGAGATTTTCCTCATCCGATTTCATTTAGACCGTCCTCTCTCCAAACGGAGAGTACATTACGGAGAAGCGTAATCGGGAGACAGGTTGGAAGACGAAAATAATTAATTTTTCACCAACGCCGGAGAACCGAGCCGGTCTCTGGCCGGCCCGGTTCTTGCGTGTGAAAGAATCCTTACCACGGTTTCATGACCATTCCATGACCAACCGTATGGACGAAACAGTCGTGTGTGAAAGGGGAAAGGGTATTCGGTGCGACTCTTCTCGTTTCACGTATTGCCCGAGATGTGCATTTTATGAGGGTCATAGCAGTTGTTTTAACTTAGGCAATTTTACCCACACGATGAAGATGAGCAAGGGGTCAATACGAACTTAAAAGGGATGTTAACTTCGTTGACGACTTATGTTGTTTTTGCCAGTATTTTTTTGCGAAATGTCGTTCTTATACGTTTTGGTTTTACCCCTGCATCTCTCATTCACGCTTATCACGCTGAAAGTGTAATCTTTCACGAATGCATTCCGTAGCAGTTTAGATACGTCATTCGGTGCCTCCATTGCCACCTGTCGAGAAAAGCGCGAACCAGAGCGACAACAGGATGTGATTTGTTGTCCTTTCGTAGAATGTGCTGCCCTCTGTAGGTGTTGGTTGCGAAGTGTAGGGGGTGGGAGGAAAGGGAGGGCAGTTGTTGTTTGGGAGTTGCACGTGTCCTCTCCCGGAGGAAGGTGCTTCAAGTCGCGGAGGATTGTGGTGTTCGTCCTTCTGGATTCTTTCATGGCCTCCTCTGCAGCCGCTCTGTCCGAAGGATGAATATTTTTAAATGGAATCCGTTGAAAAAGTGATAATATTCGAAATAAACTTTTCCCGTCTGCCTTCGGCATATTTGGAGACGTCATCTCCGATCGCTACGGATTTTCCATTGATTTATGGAACGGCCTTCTCCACCTTTCGGTTTTTGTGAAATTTTCTTCACGGAGTGCTCAAGTTGCTTTCTATTCGTGTGTGCCGCTATTCTTTCCAAGTCACGGTTTCTTTCCGATCGCTGTTATTAATATTCTGGAAAGTCGAGTGCGTCTTCGGAAAATTTTGCCGTGCGAATGTTCTCCGAGTGAAGTTTCTCCATATCTGGAATTGCTTGCGAAGATAGCGTGTTACTGGCGAGAACAAATTTATCGAGATAAGACGTGAGAAGCTTCCGTCGGGCATTATCTCCAACATCGATATGTTCCCCAGCGAATCTTTGGCCGGATGACCGACAGACACCATGCGCCATGTTCGACGGCTGTCAGCCGACGGCGGGACCCAAGTGCGCCGAGATGGCCGTGGGGAAGATATCGCAGATATTCGGGTGGCGCCATCGCAGTTACAAGGTGGAGAAGTTGCAGAGGAGCATTCCGGTGACTGCAACGCCCGTCAAGAAGCCGGTGAGTGCGTTCCGACTGCGGAAGTGTCCGCTGGCGACGGCCATCCGCGGAACAATTTCCTCCGAATCTCGATTTGATTCGATTTTCTATCTTGATATTGTCGAAGTTAACGTGAGGAGGACCTGAAGGGAACTTAGAAGTTGATCGATATCGCGAATTTATTATATATTACCGTGAATAATTTATTATCTCGGACCAAAATGAGGCCCGCTTATCTACGTCCTCATTTTTCACGGAAACGAAATACGCATTTGTGAAATCTTAACGCGTTCAAATTTTCAATCCTGCTAGTTCTGTTTCGAAATCGTGTCGCAACATCATCAAGTGTCGAAGACAGCACCGTATCTCGTAATATGGCTAATATTGTTCCGAATATTGTATTCGATTTGGCTGAGAAGCCATCAACTGTTTGACCAGTCGGTGGTAACGCATCACTCGGATCTTCTTAGAGTTTCTCGAGAATACAGAAGAAGAATAGCATTGCGGATCGTTTCAGTTAGGTTTCTTTCCTCTCTCCTGAATCTGTTCGAGTTGTTCCTCTTTTGTCTATCGTGAGATGCGTGTGATTACGAATCTCCGATAATTTCAGAACTTTGTTCGTTTCCCTGCTCGTGGAGGTGCTAATGGAACTGCTCGTGATTTGCGTGAAAAACAGTTTTCTCTTTGCCGAACATGAAGATATGCCCAACGACTAATCTATCAATATCTGTGGAAATGAAAATTTCAATTTAATTTCTTTACGTTGTTTCTCTTCTCTGACGACGTGTTTCGAATATTGTACTTGCACAATCTCGTCCATTATTTGCAGCTTAACGAGACTTTGTGTAAGGTAAAGAAAACGCACTTCTATTTTACTTTCGTAAGAAAACTTCTTTAGTACTTTCTATAAACGCTAATGGTTTCCTTTGACATTTATCATCGTTAAAGGAATCGTAGGAAATGTGTAAAATTATACCACTTCTGGAATAGAATATTTATAGTGTAGGAAATCGAAAAACTGTAAAATTAATGTAATTGACCTAAATTAAGTCTTGCATATGGTTGGTTTGAAATAACGTTTAAACAACATCTTTCCTTTTGCATCGGAATTCACAAATTTGTATAAGTTCTTTGAATTCTTATTTAGTGTATGGAATTAAAACTCGGGCTCATTTTGTCTGTGAATTTTTACTTTCTCCTTATACGTAGTATAGAGAAAGTATTGTATTCGCAAAAGAATTCGACCTCCAGATTTTAACGGAAATAGATGTTTTGGGGCCCATAGAGTTCGTTTTTGCCATTTTCCCGAACATGTCTGTGGTAAAAACGTTTGTGGGCGCTCTTTCTTAAAAAGTAATTATCCGATCGTTTCCAAAATTCTTATTTAGTATTTTCCTAACAATGCCAAGAGTTGATTAGTTTTGGTGAATATCGCTCAACCGGAAGTTGCGGTATATCCGGAACAAAATTTAGTATCTTAAATATCTCTGTCAGAATGCAATGTAGGTATATACAATTGTATACAAAATTTATAGATAATGTACATTACTACAACTTTTGTTTGAAACATTTTTTTGTAACTGATTGTTTAGGAATTATTCTTCAATTTTGTTGTTTATCCAGAAATGGAAGTTTTTCATACATATCTCTGTCAAAATGCAATGTAGGTGTATACATTTACATACAAAAGTTATAGATAATGTTTTTTACTACATATTTTGTATGAAACATTTTTCTGTAACACTCATTGTTTTGGAATTATTTATATATTACCGGCATAGGCTTCTCTATTCAAGAAGTATGGAGAAAGTCATGTGTTGGCCACATCAGATTTTTTTCCGCTGTATTTGAAGTACAGAGAATGCTCATCTAGAGAGGTTCCATGGGTTTTAATCAATTCAACCAATTTATTCCGTCAATTTATTCGCCCTGGTTAACAGGTAACAGAATATACAGTGAACCATTCGACAAATAAGGATACTTCAAATACCTCATGTGAAGAAGCACTCACAATTATTGCAATACTTTCGGCGATTTCATTCAGATCTCAAGTAATTTGTCGGGTCTTTTGAGATAAAGCTATTGCGAGAAGAATTCTTAAAAAATAAATGTCAATAAGTAATCTGTTATTTTTTAAGAATTCTTCTCGAAATAACTCAGAGAAATCTTATTTCTTACGATGAAACGTGTAAATGAATTTTTCTGCAACTGTCAAGAGAAACGGAAGCGACATCTAGTTATTCTTGAGAACGAATATACTCATTATCGCGACTTCATAACAATTTTCATAATTTACGTTGATTCGTAGAAGTAATTTCTCTTTTGATACGTGTTTTTGATATATTAACAAACCCCTCTGAAACTTGTTTCTTAAATAAATCCATCTTTTAAATGTCCTTCTTCTTGACTTTTAATGATGGCAGTGGAGGACTTTCTGTAAGCTGTTATTTCAGGGAGAGAATAATTTTAATGTACTTCTTCAATGCGTAGGTTTAGTTGTCTTAGAGTTCATGTTCATGCTACAATATCTGAGTTTAGCACTGAAATTAACGAGACGAAAGTCAGATATTTTCATTTAGAATTATAAATTCCCGTAATATCTTATCAAAATCGAAAATGCGTGTATTTATTTTTCAAACCTAGCTGTACTGTGTATTTATCTTTTAAAAGAATTCGAAACAAAGAACTCTCATCGAAATGCTGTTTGCAAATAGATTTAGTATCTGTTGGTATCATTGGTGATTCTAGAGATACGGCAGCCATTCGATTATTTTTAACATTGTCGACAGATTCACTGGTTAGTTGCAACATTAAATGAGCCCAAGAAGCACTCGCACTACATGATGAAGTAGAATACGATACACGTCGGAAATGCATAAAGCTGTCCTCCGATGTCTGTTATAGAATGGACGCACAGAAGAAACAAATGTATTCAGTTTGCAAATAACGGTCTCGTTGCAGTTCCAGCCAGTCCTTCCAGAGCTTTTTTTTAATAATAATAACAACTTCTCCAAAGGAAACTGGAAGTAAGTTGAAACAATTTCAAGTCAGTGTAACTTGTGGAACACGGTTAGAATTTTGATCCTCTGTGAATGTGTATCTATTATATATAATTCCTTCTCCGGATTCATTCATTTCTATTATATACGAGTAAAATGTTGCTTCCATACTTCAAGCGTATCGATAAACCTAATTTCAAGTCGGCATCATATCGAGAGAGTCTTCAAAAGAAAAAAAAGGATTAAAAATAACCTTAAAATCCGCTGCAATTTATTCGTCCGGCATCGAACCCGGGTCTTTCTGGTCATACTTACTATGCAGCACAACTGAAGATCACCGTCTGTAACTATGTGTGAAAATTAAAGCAGAAATATTGGGTGAAACTGCCTCAATCCTACTTTTCCCTTATATTCCCTATAAGAGAAATTGTAATGTGCTCTGGCATCGAACCCAGGAAAATCATGGTCCTATCTAATGTTTTTCTTAAACAAGGTTTTAATATACATCTTCTAACAGAGCAAGATCTTCCAATCATTTCCATAAGTGTATGAAAAAAATAATGAATCCCAATGTATTTTAAATGGGAGATATATTTACCGCCCGACATCGAACCCGGGTCTTCCTGGTCATACTTTCTACGTATCACAAATGAAGATCACCATCTCTAACAATGTGTGAAAACTCAAGCAGAGATATTGGCTGGAACTACCTCAAACGACTTCCTACTTTTCCCATACATTCCTTATGTGAGAAGTTGTAATTTGCTCTGGCATCGAACCAAGGAACAGTACGGTCTTATATAATTTCTTTTCTTAAATAGATTCTTAAATTGCATCTTCTAGCTAAGCAAGAACTTCCTATCAATTCGATAAGTGTATCAAAAACAATTGAAAAACTACCTCAATATATTTTAAATGGCAGATTTTTGCATCGTTATAGCATCGAACCCAGGATTTTTTCCGTGAAAGTCATTTATGTTTTCGATAGATCATGACGATACATATAGGCTCCTTGAGTTTTGATTCTCCCCCTACCTGGGAAGTATTTATTAAAAATTCCCGAACATCAAAGCAATGATTTTAAATGGGAAAAATCGGGACTTTTGGGCCCTCAGGAATCGAACCCATGACACTGAGGTTCAAAATCGCATTTTTCTGGCGGTTACACGTTATGGCCAATACGTCGTAAAAATTTCAAGCCAATGACGATTGTGGTTTAGGCTGTGAATTAGTATCCGGAGAAACGTCTAGATATATAATAGATATCCGAAGAGGCGTCTTTATGTAATAGATCTGCTAACAGATGTGCAAATGAATGGTGGCGAAGGTAAGGAGTATTTGCTGTGACAGCCGATATCAGGAAGATTGCATCGGAGAGGACTAAAAAAGAAACGCTCGTGACATACTTTTAGTGAGATACTTTTAGCGAAGGCACTACTTTACCTCGAGTGCCTTGCTTTGGGTTGCTCTGGTTCTTTCGTTGCCACTGAAATAATCTCCCTGTTTTCGCACTGAAAATGTAGTTGTTTGATACTTTTGGCTGATAAACCAATTATTAATCGTGAGTTAATTTTTTCATTTTAATAGCGTATTTGGATGTTTCATGGAATCATCCTCCTCCCTCATCATTTGCTGTAATATTTCAAGTTATGAGATGGAGGTTATTATAAGTTATTTATTTGTTGAGTACACAATTGTAAAGCGAGGAAGTAAATTAATGTATTTCAGAATTACTGAGAAAAGATTTTTGTGTATTCATGATCTTTATTTGACTTATAACAATTATCTTGCAAGTAATTGCTGTTTGATTCTCAACGCTCTCGTCCTTTGGAAGGATATTTTTCGATATCTTTTTATTTTCTGAAACAAAGGCCATTAATAAGCGCACAAATGAATGAGCCAAAATTGGAAATTTCGGAGCAATTGCGGGAATATAAATCGCCGCGGGGAAAGAAAATTGAAGTATTCGGTAGTATGCACTTCCATTTACAGAAAATAAAGAACTTGGAATTCACTTAAACGTACCCCACAGTTGATTGGTTCGCTAAGATTACCGAACAAAAGAACGTCTCTTTGTGTGTTCGTTCACTTATATTCACCTGGAAATTTCGACGCCCTAAACAGTGTCCGAAGGAATGCCATTTCTCGGAAATCAAAGCAAGAAATCAGTGAGAACAATTTCGCAATTTAAAAACTCAGACTTCCGGTGGAAAATGATCAGAAATGCAGAAAAAAATGAAACTAGAGGACGCGGAATTGATCGTCGCCCTTCGCCGCTTTTCCAGTTTTTGTTGAGAAAATTGCGGCGTTTTCTCCAACGGTGCCACGTTTCAGCCTCCATTTCTGCAGTAGGGCGTGGAATTCTAGGCCTGACACACATTCGGAGGGGGTTTCCATGGCTATTGGAAATCCTAGACCGGAATGAACAATCCAACCTGATAATCGCCGTGAGGATTAAAGGCGCACTTAGAGGATACGGAATAGAAAGAGTTATTGAAATGAAAATTTCAAAAAATTGGGATTTCAACTTTTCGATTTTGTAGCTTATGAGTCCATCAAGAAAGAGGAAGATTATTATTGATCCATCTGCAAAAATTGCTGGTACTAGTGGAATAAATGAATTGGTGATTATTGGAATGAAGGTAGACACGTTCAGAAACCAATTGCCACCGTTGTGACAGAAGAGATAATTCTTATTTTATTCGTTTTAATAACTTTGATTTTACGATATGCAATTCTAAGAGGCGAAAGAAAGGCTTTTTCGGCGAAATGAGTAAAATATTATTGTTATTTTTTTGGAACCTCGAAAATTACTTTCCCCTGTACACCAAATAGTCCTCTGTCCATTGCGACTGTGTTTATATCATAGTGTTCATATTAATTTGATTGACGATACATATATTTTTTAGTATGGCTGTTAATTTTAATGCTTCATTTTCCCCAAGAAGTATCTAATTTGTGATTTGGCGAAGGATTATTTTGCAACGAGTATTCCAAGCGATAGACGCTAAAATATAGAATACTGAAAATTTTGAATGTCTTGCGTAATTACTACTTAATGGAGAAGAATTACTGGAGCGTAACGTTTATTCTCGGAATATGATTTTCTACTTTGTAAGTTACTTTCAGCTATATGACGATTTTTGAAGAGGAATCAAAGATGAATAGATTAAAGCGGCTGTGAAATGCAAAATCGTGATTATCAAAGCATCAAACGACGCCTTGAAAGTCTATGAAGGTACCCTTTGTGTTGACCATGTAAGGCATTCTGTATGATCGTATAAATAAACTATGCATGGAGAAGAAGTGAAGGAGAAAAAGTCTGCCGAAGCCGGGACTCGAATCCGTCACTTTCCGGCCGATTGCTTTGGATAATTAAGCGACAGCTTCCCTTGGATGGGACACACCCTTCCACTCAACAATAGTAGTGTTAATAATTGCCTGCAAGAAGAAAATATGTTAGTTTTAAAATCTCAACTGACAAAATTCTTTAAAATAACTGACTAAACAAGTGTCTTCAGAAATAAAAAAATCCGAAACAAAAATTGGGAATAATTTATCATAGACATTGAAAACCCCCTAACCAACTTTTGGAAAATCGGCAAGAACCATGTTAAAAACACCCTATTGCAAACCCATTAGAGCAAAATCATTTTCGATCAGTCACAGTGTAATCTTTTCGCTGAACACCTTAATGTCTGACTCTTCATCACCTCGAAGTGTACTTTACGAATCACCTGTTACTTTAATGTCACCACTTTCTCCCCCCCCCAAAAAAAAATAATTAGCATAACCTACATAAAGCTCCTGGTCACGATCCATTCCGTTTTAAAATTGTTAAACTTCTAATTAAAATTCCTCCTTTGATTGATCACATCTAGAGATATTTCCTCTCCGATTGGTGCCATTCTTTTCCTCCCAAAATCAAAGAAATCACTAACTGCAGACCTTCTTTAGCGTTTGAAAGCAATCTTTCCCTCCTGCAATCTCGAACTAAAGAACATCCTAATAGATGAACAAATGGGTTTCGGAGAAGAACTGTATTTCACTCATCGACCTCTTAATATATACTAATATAATAGAAATAGAAACAAAGTAATAGAAACAGTATTACAAGGCTTTCTTAAGAGAAATTACCACACAGATGGCAAAAAAACTTTCTAGACGATGGCGCTATCAGGGTAAAAATAAACAATCATTACTCCAAGTAGCACAACGTCATTTCGGAATGGAGCACATTGAGTCCCCTACGTATGTTCCGATGATCAGCCAGCACATCCCCTCACGTATCCAACCTAAACAGTCACATGGAAAAATAGCAGAATGATGCCATGAATGGAGATTAACCATACACTCTCACAAATGCGCCCACAATGATTTTATAGAAGAAAAATGTAAAAAAACCCTGCAAATAAAGGATTTTCTTATCCCCAAAGTAAACCAATATAAATACCTTGGAGTTATCTCAAGATCTAAAACGGAACAAACAAACCACCTACAGTATGCTATCGCCAAAGAAAATAAAATCAAACATTCGCTATTCCCGCTAATATCCAAAAGAAGTCCTCTAATCAGCCAAAATAACGTTTGATTAATGAAAGCTTTCATCCTCCCGACTGCATCGTGATCCTCAAAACAAAGGCGCTTCAGTCAATGCACTAGCCACATCAACTAACAAACTAAAGGAAATTCAAAAATACCGTGATGTCTTACCTTTTCTCCAATTTTTAAATAAATAGAGGATAATTTTGTCCATAAACTAGAAAGGATAAATAAACCTCTACTTAAAAATATTTTCGATTATGAAGTCACCAAAAAGAAAGGCATTAAAATTTTCAAACTGGCTAAAAACATACCAAAATGTAAATGCTTGTATATACGATTCAATTTTATTGCGAGACTAAACATGGACTGGTAGACTTCATTTTTTATCTTTCTAGCAGAGTCGTAAAGTTTCCCCGAAAGCCTCTTTACGGAGGGGTGAACGAACTTCGTTACATTTTACAGATCGGAAATCGGTAATAGAAATAAGGGAGAAGTGAAAGAGGAAACGGAGATGTTTTACAATTTTCTTTTATTTTTACTTGCTTATAAAATAACTCAATTTTCCCTTACTCTATCTAAAATTATATTCTCTTAAATAAAACCTGCCATGTACAGTCCAGAAAAATTTTGTGACCTTCTTCCTCATTAATTTCAAGGCAAGGCCCATTTTTAAACAAATGTAACCTGCCTACGCCTCTGAAACGTGACCTGTATTCATCAGTCTGAAGTTAATTTTGTCAAGCGTGTAAACGTGATTTGAAACTACTCTTTGTCCTCGGAATCAAGCGCATCTCTCTCTGTTTCCACTGAAACTGATTCCTTTCATAGGTCAGTTATCATCGTGGTATTCGAATTGCTGCTATTTTTTTCCGTATATACTTTGCATGGAAACATCTAGTTTGTGGGTGGGAATATACTAAAATAAGTTTCCTATTCCTTTCATGCTCGTAAATAATAGAAAAGAAATTTAGAAAGGAAAATGCTCTGGATTATGATGTCTTTCTGTCATTTTTGGTATTTCGAAGTATTCATAGCAGATGGATTTACTTAGCTAAGATGATATTTAAGTTTAATTTCGTAAATTTAGCGTAAAGACAAGCAAGTATTCGTTGAAGCTCAAATGTATGACATTCCTATCTTTGTCGATAAGGGTCTCATATCTACCGTGTCCCCACTAGTGTTGTTTTAAAGAAAATTGTATTTTTCCGTCTGCGCAAGAAAACAGTGATATTTACATCTCAATTTTTGATCAAAAACGAATAATTTGCCGGTAGATAATTCACGAGACCTAATTTAACGTAAAGGTTTAATTCCGCAAATTTACCTCAATTTTGGTCTATCTTTTGTTTACTCCGAAAGCAGAATTGTTATAAATACCTTTTTGAAGTTATACTTCTTTGCGCTCGTTGTAACGGGATGGGGTGTCGGTCGAAAAACCGCGTAACGCGTGAGATTTTTCGCGTTAGATTTTTCTGTAAGTGCCTTTTTATACCTTTTTTTTTACTTTTTTATGTTTTTGGGGTCGCTGAACCCGAATATGATACCCGTTTTTACCGAAAATGGTCCAGTTGCCCACAATAGGCAACTTTTGGTCATTTTTCGCAGTTTTTTTTTCACTTTTTTATCTGGTATTTATGTTTTTGGGGTCGCTGAACAAAAGTTTTTTTTAGGAAATCCACCAAAAACACAGAAACATTTAGGTGTGAGACAAGGCCAGGGTTGATGAATGAAGGGGTCGGGTTTAACTCGTCATTGAGGCAGTATAGTCTTTCCAAGTATAATATCAATATAAATATAATCTAAAATGGAAACAATTTTTTCGCAGGGAATCACGACATTATTTTTCGGCTGATCAACTACTCGATATAAAAGTCGACATTTTGGGAGATAGAACCAGACGGCATTTACAGGGGATACATGATATATTGTGCTCATAATACAGGTTAGACAAAATATTCAATTTTGAAGGTTCCTTGATTCTTATATTACTTTATGTACATGAAGAAAAAACCATAGTAAATTCACGAGGCAAAATGTTTATTTTCAAAATGTTCGGCAAAATGCTGATTTTCACGAGCGAAATTGATGATCCGAGCACCCTCGTGAATCTAGAATATTTCTAAGTTACTTTAGTTATCATAAACCGATTGTGTCTTTCTTGGAATACAGTGCGATTTCTAATGAGGAACCAGAAAATAGTCAAGATGAAAGAATGATTGTGGAAGAGATTATTGATAATGATGATGTATAAGTTTGTAATATAATAATGAAGGCACTCATAATAATATATTGAAGAGAAATAAATTGGATAACAGAGGAAAAGGTCTTATATTTCATTTACACATCCTGTCCGTCTGTGTGTGTGTGGATGGGCGTGTGCGAATGGCCAAAGAAGTATAACTTCCACCGTCTGGTCCGACGCAGACCCAATTTTTTTTTCTATTAGCCAACCACCAGGAAGTAATTAAAGTCGGATACTTTGATTAATTTCAAACACTATGTACATTTATATAAAATCTTCGTGTAATATTCTTCAAAATCTATTTACTGAGAAAGCTACGATATTATCGAAAATTTTACGTCATTTTTATTAAATTTACGGAGGCGTGAAGATAATAATGTTCGTAAATATGAATTAAATCGAAGTTATTATTACGTGAGTTAGGGGGAAGCCATTTTCATCGATGCATTCCTCGTCATAACTCCGTTATCGTACATCAAATATCCCAAATCACATCTAAACAAAATTCGCGCGGAAACGCACAATTGTCGCATACATAGTTGGTTCATTTTTTCGATCTTGTTAAGCGGGTTTTAAGCGTCAGATTCACAGAAACTTCGATCATTACCTACTATCTGGCAGGATCAGAATTTAATTTAAATTTACCAGAGTCCTGCTTATTTTAGAAGACGCGTCGTCCTTATTTTGTTTTGCGTATGGACGTTCGAATAACTTGGATTGGAGTTGGCAACAACGATCAAGGATACAAGCGACGATCAACCTCGAAGCGAATGCCGTTCAATTATCGGACGTGAAAAGGCGGAACTAGTGACACCTAGTATCGAGTAACCTATTTAATTGGTTCTCTCTATGGATTCCAACGTAAGCGTGCGGCTTCTCGAATGCAAGTCGGGAACCTTCTCGTTTTCGGTGAAATTAATTTGGACTATTCGTTCGCTGTCACGTTTAACTATTTGGATGTCGGCCTATTTTAATTGAATCGATTATGTGGATCTTCCTATTTCAACTATCAGCCTCACTCTTCCGAACGCTGTGCGAACGAGACGTTCATCACCTCAGTCATTATAACGGGACTTTACCAAACGTGAAATGTGTCCTAGCAGTTCTTTGTGACACTCTGTTAAACATGGTTGTCCTTCAGTTCGGGTGAAGCAGGTTTTGGAGAAACGCTCGCCAGCGAAATATAGAAACAAAACCCTTATAAATTAACCCGAATTTTAAATGATATTTTTACTACCGATAAAATTGCTTTGACAGCATAGGCCCTTTCGCGCATGGTCTCCTACCGGGAACCGAACCCTGGACCGCAAGTGCTGCCCACTTGGCTACCCGATTGCGTGGCACAGTTATGCAGAGCAACCCATCCAAGGTTTAATTAATTTGCATTTATTATCTTTTATGGCTAAATAAGATACTTGATTTCTACAGGACTTCGATTTGTCCAAAAGAGACAATAAGCCTTCCCACGATCAATCTTACATCTCTTAAACGGTGAGAATTAGTATTTAAATCAAAGTGATTCGGCCGACTTCTATTTCTTATCACTAATATACAATGCACTCGGTTATATGATGGTCAGTATGATATCCAAATCTATGAAATTATCATCACAAGTGAGGTTGTCCTCGCTTCTACAAAATACATGATCAATACTAATTTTTGTAACTATAGTTGGATTAAGCCGATCCAGCCCATGACTGACCATAATGGTTTTATGCTCATCCACAATGCATTGCAAAATACATAGGTTCATACTCCTGATTAATAATAAGTTATTCAATGAACGATTCCATCCATTTCACACAGAAACCTCTCAATTGGTAGGAAATAATACCTATGAAATCTGATAATTGAATTATATGGTGATTTATTAAGATAGATGAATCATATCTGCTAATTGAAAATCGCAAAGTACATTACTAAAGGTCTTTGAAAATGTTACTATTTTTCTGCCATTTTTTGATTTGAAAACAAAATTGTGGTGTTTTGTTTTTTTATTATGTTTCCTAAAATTAGTGTTACTAATTTTCACAGTCTCTCATGAAAACAAAGGAATAATATTAGGCACACTTTAGCATAAATATTAAAAGCATTGGAAATCTTATTAATTGTAAAGTATAAAAAATATTAAATTAATAAGTTGATGTAAACTTGTTTACCCAAGGAAATTACTTTCACACCTACAGATCAACAAAATATGATATTATTATATATATTTTTAACAGTCGTGCCTCGCGAACTCGATTTTGCTATTGAGAACTAATTAAAAGAGGGTAATTGGGGACTTGATAACATATTAGTCGGTGGTGTATCGAGCTCACCTGTTTCCGTGCTCAAATGTGTGGAAGGATTTTTCCTAGGGTCATATGTTTCTCTCTGGTTTTCCATTAGCGATGGCCTAACGTGGAGATAGCAGCCCTGGGATATTCTGGAAGACAGCCGTTTGTTCGAATGTCGGTGACTCTCTTGGAGGTCTCTCTCTTTCCTATTGCATTGAGGACATCTATTATGTATGATAGAGTGTAATCCAATTAATTTTTGGGAGGTGAAGTAAATGATGACATAGAGACAAAAGAAGGCTTTGTTCGGTTAGTTAATCGCTAGCAATTTGAAATAATTGCCAGGTAATGAATATTTGAGAAATTATTTGTATTGCCCATTTTAAATTTTACCGCTATGATCCTTCGTTGAAAATCGTTATTTCTTTTGGGTCTTACGTTAGATAATTTTGTTCTCTATTTGACTGAATTTCAAACCTTTTTATAGATACCTCAAGCATACTTTTGTAGGCTGCGCCGTTCACATCATAGTAATCATAATTTATAATACCATTCAGCACTCTTATTGGAAAGGTGTGGTTTATTACTATTGGATTTAAAAAGTACTTAACCAATACTTAAAATGTTATACATGTTTATATAATATTTATTACCGGCCTTGGTGATGGAGTGGATAGCATTCTATGTACGCTATCACTCCAAACCCCAAGGTCCGGGTTTGAATCCCGGCTGATCGGATTTTTCCGATCAGGGAATGGTTGTGTGTGTTCGCTGTTGCCTCCGTGAAGAACCCCCTGACGAGCTCATGAGAGAGGATTTAACCGATATCAGCAACTGTGGCTTAGCATGAAAAAGATAATAAAAAATTTAAAAATTAATAGCTGTAATTGTGTATTTCACGCAGTGGCTTAACGGCGATTCTGCCCCCGCCATGTTTAGGCCGTGGCGTATACCAGTACATATACATCTGCAAACCACTGCCATTTATGCTAAAAAGCGTTTTCTCTACTTTTACAGGTAAGTCTGACGAACTTCCCGATGGCGTAAGCCAATGAAGATTGAGTAGTCCTTCGCGAGAAACTCGGTAAAAATGTTTAGGCGGAACGTAACCTCAGAAAAATTCACGTATCGCCTAAAACTTTGTTTTTACGTGACGCGGAACGCTATAAATATCGAGATTAATGTCGGAATTCACTCGTCGACGAAGGGGCGAATGAACCTTCCGTCGCTCCTCCGTACTTCCGCTCCCTCACCTGTGCTGCTCCCTATCGCCCACGCCGTCGCTCTTAGGCGACACCTGCCGCTCACGTAACATCGCTCTTGGTAGTGGCGATTTCGTCCTTTATAGATTCGTTTTCATGATGATTAGACGATTCCAGTTAAAGTACTATTGTAAATTGAAATCATGCTCTTTCCGCCGTCCTCCCCCCACTCATTCTCCCCCCAACCATTCCCCCCCACTCTTTCTCCCGCTTTTTCCCCTGAACTCTCTCGCGCATGCTTGAGCGCCATTACGCTCGCTTACTTTTTATTTAGACAGCGCGACTGAAAGGAAACTCCGCCGTTCGGGCGCTTATACCCTATTCGTAGTTTTTGTTCCGTTGTGAACGGACGCTTGATTTTCTCCTCATCTATTCGAATGTTTGTCTTTGCAGCCGAGTGCTCTCTCTTTGGGCTGGATTTCGAAAACTAATGCTCGGATGTAATATGTATTTTACAAAAATCTCAGCTAATGTCTAACACTGTATTTATATAAAAGTTGAAAACAAAAAATGGGAAGACCCCGTTTGTGGTGAGCGAAAAATGAGCATAACCTTTGTACGTACAACGTATTTATAAATACGATCACCTGAATATGGACCTGCAATCTCTCCAATGTATACGCTAGGAGGGGACATCACCGGTCGCATGACGTTTTTAAATGAAATCTGTGAAAGAGCTCTGAAATAGATACAATTAAATGGAATGTTATTCTTTTTCGCTGGATAAGGGTAAAGACACAAAGAAAACATAGAAAAAAATAGATATTAGTCCCTCAAGCCGAAAACGTTGGTCACTTCTTAGGCAGCTGGGCCCTCCTCATCACAGCCTCGATAAGGTTCTTTCATCTCGAGGCTTTAAAATGTCCGCTTCCGAGTGATTGTTGGTGACTTTAGTATAAATAAATTAAACCTCTTTTAATTATTATTGGATTTTCTAGTTTTTACTGTGAAAATACTTATTTTGAAGTTAAGCCTGTTAAACTTGTCTGCCAATATTTTGTTTAGATGTTTTAGAAACAAATTCAAAGAAAATTGTATCCCGTTCTATTTATAATTAGCTTTCTCTCTGTATTTACAAAAATGTTTGCAGAAGGATGCTCTGTTTACGTTTCATGGGAATTTCTCTCATTTTCCTCACTGTTGATGCAAACAAAGCCCTCAAATCAACGGGACAGAATAGAAAAGCCCCCGTTTCACTCTTATCCTCAAAATTGGGAAGTGGTACCATATTACGGTCTATGTTTCTTGTTACTCTTAACCTCATATGGTTTGTTTCATGGAGAAAACTAAATCTGCAGATCCACAATGGAATTTTACATTCTATCTCACGACTAATGTTTAAAAATATAACTCATTTGGGATTCCAAATTTCTGGCAGTAGTGACTTTTGAGAGCAGCAAACAGCTTCAATTCGAACAGGAAAAAACAAGCTACATAATTGATATTGGTCGATTTCAACTTCTTTTAAGAATGACATTACCTTAGCGAAAATTGTATACTTTTTTAGCGATAACTACAACATATAGTGCGGAAAATGAAAGAAAGGTTGCGTTCTTCGCCCGTGAAACTTATTACAGCCATTACTCCCCACCGATCAGATGTAAAATTTCGAATTTTCCTTTTTATTATTAGCAGGCATAGAAATTACAGTCTTTGTATTTTCAAGAAACCAAAAAATAGTAAAAAATCTATTAAAGTGCCAGCTGCCAATTTATGTGTTTGCCTATTTCTTTTATTTCTTACGTGACGAAAAACTTCTTGCGAGCGAAATTGAGATACACTTTATATTGTGCCACCATTCGTTCTTAGACAATATTTATTACTAATTGAGGAAAAAAGGAAGGATGTACAAAAATGTAATGCATACTATGAAATAATTATAGGAACAAGGGACAAAATTCACTTTATAAAATTTCACTTCAAATATTTGTACTGAAATTTTAGATATATTTTACAAAAATAAACTCAATATGGGAAAGCTCCCAAGGAAAAACTGACTTGAAAAAAGTCTGACGGGGCCGGGATTCGAACCCGGGATCTTCCTCTATCCGGGATGCTGCTTAAAGCATCTAAGCTACCAGGCCAGAATATTTTAACAGGACTTTGTGCGCAAGGGCAAGTGTACTTTCGTCCGGCTGAGCGGCATCGTCTTCGGCCATGGCCTCATCGAGGCACCGGCAACACAAAGAGGTGTAAGGAGAAACCCCCTTAAGGAAATACATACAAGGAAAGGGTTGAGGTGACTTTGCACATAAGGGCGTGCACCCAGGAAGCTTCCCAAGGAAAAACGGGTTACCTCGTGGAAGGTGGAAGGAAACTCGTTATCTCGTGGAAGGCCATTACAATTAAAGAAAGACCGTTTCGAACACTTCCACAATAATTTTCTTTTGGCAACATGTTTCGCTAGTGTCCTATCATCATCAGGCAAAATATTTTCCCACATTTTCAAACATATAGGAATCCGGGGAAGGGTTAGAGAAGGGGGTTTTTCAGAAAAGATAGAGTTTACTTGGAAAAGAAAGAAGGGGCGAGGGATTGGGATAATCGTGCTGTCGTGACGCAGCACTCGTATTGATTAGTCTGCGACGCGATATAGTCGAATTGAAGAACACAGTTCTAATAGTACAGTATTATTTATTTAATAGCTTTCAGTTTGTTGTATGTTCACAATTGGAGCAGGCTCAAACACTGGTCAGCCGGAACCGCTGTAGCACATGGAGTGCAGTGCCGGGTCTGGGGACCTTAGACGCTGCGAGGATGGACAGGAATCGTAGTGCCGGGTCTGGGTACCTTATACACTGCGAGACGGGAAAGGAATGGTCTGGTCCTCTGTGCTACAAGCAGTTCCTATATATAGGAAAAAAAGGGTCCAGAGTAGGGGAACTGGCACGTGGCACAAGGCCATAGAAGAAGCTAGGGGGAAAGAGAAGTGGAAGGGCTTCAGTTGGTCTATCAAGGGAGTCTATTGTACCAAACGAGGCACGTGGCACAAGGTCATAGAAGAAGGAAAGGGTACTAGCAGTGCCTCGAAGACTCTAGTCTTAGGAGTAATGGACAGTGAAAAGGCGGGCGAGAGGAGGCGCGTGGCCTATGAGGTAAACTGGGGGGTAAACAAAGTAGACGCTGACGGCGCCTCCCAGTCTAGAGCCCGCTTGGCGAGGAATGTCCTCTGGCAGTTCTTAGCCCTCTACAACAGTGCTTATTTGTAAGGGTTGTATTATTTGAGCAGCATATAAGTTCAGTTTCCTCTAGGAGGTCCAAGCGACGGCCATTACGCTCCCGATGAAGGCATTTGGAGTTGAAGGTGCTATCCTTCCAACAGCTGCGACATTGGTGACCGGAGACGGAAATCCCTCTTGTGCCTCTTGTTTTTAGCGATCTCTTTCCGATGTCTCGCAATGAAGTTCGTACACTGCATTCCCTCTTATCTTTGGAGTTTTCCAATAGCCTTCCTATCGTTAGCGGGGTATAGAAACCAGATTTTGTGTTTTCTGGCACTGCACTTGCAATTCGGTAGGATATTTCCCCAAGAAATGCGTTCTTCCCTTGGACCTTGGGATTTTCGGTTGGTTTAAGACGAGGGGCTTTTTTTTCGTTCCATTTTTTCAATTTCTTTTTCAGAATATTTTCTATCAACCTAACTTGATAGCCATTCAATAACGCAATTGTTTTTATTATATTTAATTCTTTTTTATAATTTATTTGGGACAGTGGTACTTCTAGGAGTCTATTGATCATAGAATGAAAGGCAGCGTGTTTGCGAGAATGGTGGTGATTATGTTAATGGATGTACAGCTGTTCCAATTACGATCACAATTTTCACTTCCATTTGCATTTGCAGGAGGAGAGTATTTTGGATGGTATTGGCCGTTACTTGGTGGAATTCCATAATGGATTATAATAAAAGAACACTTTGTAGTAATTCCACAGAATATATTTCAAAACACGACCGGTTTCAACTTTTAAAAGTCATCTTCTGGTGGATGACTTTTAAAAGTTGAAGCCGGTCGTGTTTTGAAATATATTCCGTGGAATTACTACAAAGTGTTCTTTTATTTTCATCCAGGAGGAGAGTAATCCTGTCCTTTACCTTTTTGCATACTTTCACTGGTCCTGATGAAATATTTTGTCTGCATTATAAACATTCTTTGGATCATATACATATTCTGGACAGCTTATCACGTCCCTCAGAAACAATGTCGTTGTCCACTTCAGCAGATTTGCTTTGCCTTGTGCTGCAAAAGATCGTGGCATTGTTTAAATTAAGCCAACCATCCGTTACTGTACCGGAAGTCTGTGATGCCCACTTTTAGCCTAAGCAATTCTGTCTATTATCATTGCCTCAGTAGCTCATCCATGCTTGGCATTCACCTAGCTCACCCAGATTGTCCTCTAAATATTCGTGCTTTACAGACCTCACTCAAAATGTCTTTGAGGAGACGCACTGCTGCCATTTGTCTGTCTCACTCAAGGTATTTCCTATGCATTGCCGACTGATTGTTTTTATCCACAGTATAGAAAAATGGTTTGCAATCGCTTGTGGACTAGCCTTAGGAAATTGTTTGCCGTATGCACAAACTTTGTGCTTTTCTTTCTGGGATAGCACAGCTCTTTTACCCATGATCATGCTCTTTTACCCACTGTACGGCACCTCATTTAATGAACAAAGAGTTTCGAGTTCGTTGGGAGAATTCACTATGATTCATCACCTTTATCGTCCTTAAAGAAACTTACGCTTTTTCACACAATATCACCGCACGGTGCGGTCTCACAGGTTACGTACAAAACTGATTCAATTCCTTTGTATCAATTCTGATATTAACCCCACCGCCATGAGACCACACCGTGGCCGTCCCTTTAGTATGAAACACCCTTCAGAATGCACCTCATACGACATGGTTTAGGGTGATTGGCACGAAATGAATTGGCATAAAATAGAGGTTTTCTATATGAATAGAATAGCGTAAAATTTGTGTCTTTTATGGCACTAAGCGAAGGTGGCACTTAACCAATAATGAGGTTTGACTGAATATGTTGAAATTTTCACTTTCCGTTGGTTTCAGGATAATGTCTTTACTTCTTGAGTTACTTCTGCCGCCGCTTCTTTGCGGCAAATTACGTCGGATATATACATCGATAACTAAAATACAATTGAAGATATAACTTTAAAGCCAACTTATATTTAAAAATTTCAACATTCGTCTCCATTTCATTGCGACAAGTTCTTCGTCACGAGAGAAATAAAAAATAGGCGATACTAAAATATGGCTGCATTATAACATATTTGAGGTTACGTTCCACTTAAACAATATTTTTCGAAGTTGTATTGAACTAACTAGCATATGGTTTATATTCGTGCTAATGATGCAAAGAGCCACTGGATGAAAAATCAGATTTTTATATTGGATTGGTAGGGATTATTAGCAGTGTAAATAATGATCACGGGTGAAAAATTCTCGACTTCTTCTTATTAAATGTCTCAAACTTTAAGTTAATATAATTCATATTATACATACCATAAAAATATAAAACTCACATATCCTAAGATAAACAATTATTCCTCAATGAGAATATATGTATCTATTATATATAGATGCTTCTCCGGATTCATTCATGTATCTAACTATATATATATAGATAGATAGATAGGATACTAATTCACAGGCTAAACCACAAGCGTCATTGACTTGAATTTTTTTTACGACGTATTGGCCATAACGTATAACCGCTAGAAAAATTGCGATTTTGAACCTCAGTGTCATGGGTTCGATTCCAGAGGGCCCCAAATTCCCGATTTTTCCCGTTTAAAAGCATTGCTTTGATTTTCGGGAATTAAAAAAAAATACTTTCCGCATAGGTAGAGAATCAAAATTCTAGGAGCCTATATATATGGTCATGATCTATCAAAAGTATAAATGACTTTCACGGAAAATATCCTAGGTTCGATGCTAGGACGATGCAAATATCTGCCCTTTAAAATACATGGGAGTAGTTTTTCATTATTTTTTTCATGCACTTATCGAAATGATAGGAAGTTCGTGCTTGGCTAGAAGATGTATGGTAAAAATTGGTTCAAGGAAACAATATAGATAAGATGGAACTGTTCTTGGGTTCGATGCCAGAGCACAATAATTTTTCTCTCATAAGGAATATAAGGGAAAAGTAGGACGTCATTTAAGACAGTTGCAACCAATATTTCTGCTTGAATTTGCATACGTAGTTAGAGATGGTAATTTTCTGTTGTGCTGCGTAGAAAGTATTGCCAGGAAGGTCCGGGTTCGATGCCGGGCGGTAAATATATCCCCCATATTTAATACATTGGGGTAGCTTTTCATTATTTTTTTGATGCATTTATCGATATGATAGGAAGTTCTTGCTTTGCTAGAAGATGTATTTTAAGACTTTGCCAAAGAAAAAAAATTATATAAGACCATGCTGTTTCTGGGTTCGATGCCAGAGCACATTAAAATTTCTCACATAAGGAATATAAGGGAAAAGTAGGAGGTCGTTTGAGGCTGTTGGAACCAATATTATTGCTTGAATATTTACACATAGTTAGAGATGGTGATCTTCTGTTGTGCTGCGTAGTATGAATGTCCAGGAAGACCCGAGTTCGATGCCGGACGAATAAATTGCTGAAAAATTTAAGAATATTTTCAATACTTTTTTTTTTCTTTTGAGGACCCTCTGGAGATGATGCCGACTTTAACTTAGTGTTATCAATATGCTTACATTATGCAAGCAACATTTTACTCGTATTATATAACGTTACACGAAAATAAAGTTTCAATAAGTTTCAGAAGTGAAAAATAACGCCGGACTGCCCTTTACCATTAACTTCTGTTTAGGGGTTAATGAGATGGCGGACAGACTTAACAAGACAAGATAAATTCCAATTAATAAAAATTTAACTCGCTAAATAATATCACAATGATGGAATCATTTGACCTCCTCTCACCGGTACCTTAGTTCTATTTGAAATAAATAGTTATAGTAATAATTTTTATTTCCTGCAAAACCGTAGTCCTACAGCAAAAAACTGGATAGCTAGACTTAACACTCCCTTAGGATAAAGGGGAGATCTCAGAGATATTCAGTAAACAAAATTTCTAGCTATTCTAACCCCTGGTAAATCTAAACTCATTCTGACCTTTTACACTTACATCATCGTGCTACCAGTTGCTAGAAAGGCGGGTTTACACCATAATATCAAACAGTGGCATTATAAAGTAACAAGTATGGTTTGGAGCTGCAGTGATCACGTGTGGGCTCCTTTCAATCATCTTGAGGTTCGAATTGCCTCAATTGATTCAGTCACACAGCATTCATTGATCGTTCAGATTACGCAGAAGAGGATAATATGCGGATGTGTGAAAGTAGTCCCGTATGACTATTAGGTATACTCAATCTATGCTTAGTAACAGCAGAAGAACAGTGCATATTCGTAACAAACTTAGCAGTCCAAGACCAATTAACAACAACTAACCCAATTTTCCGTTCTAGTCACTCTTACCACCTACGACCGCAAACCGATTCCAGAACCAGTTCAATCGCTGGACTTGAGGACACTGCGATCACCAATGTGGGCGGATGCTTACCTATTAAGGCAGCTATAGCGCTCCGAGATTTCCAATTCCAACGGTCTTCTGATCTATTTCGCAAAATATCCACCGCGGGAGGAAGATACTCTCTCTCATCCGTCGCAGAAAGTTATCTTAAATGATACCGAGGCAGCAGAGCAGTTTGCGTCGGCATTGTCACGATGATCTCAAAGAAAAGCAACTGATTGAATTTCTCAGTGTTAGAGAAAACTCAATTTTAAATTATAAAAACCTATACGTACATTTTTGAAATCAGACATTCATAGGTTATTTCATTTCTAAATATAAATTACTCTTTATTACCAGCAATCAAATGTACGAAACTTGGGTTTTCTATAAATGGAATCACAGTAATTATGGCCACGACATTATGACTTACTATTAATCATACATATATTGCATACGAGTAAAATGTAGCTTGCATACTGCAAGCAGATCGGCAATACTAATTTTATATCGGCAACAATCGGGACGGTCATCAAAAGAAAAAAAAAAGGATTGAAAAAATTCTTATAATTCGCTGCAATTTCATCGTCTGGCATCGAACCGGGGTCATACTGGTGATCTTACTATGCAGCACTATAGAAGATCACCATCTCTGACTGTGTGTGAAAATTCAACCAAAAATATTGGTTACAACTGCCTCAAACTACGTTCTACTTCTCACGAATGTAAATGGCTCTCTGGATTCAAACCAAGGACTATCTAGGAAATCTAAAATATGTTCATGAAATGAATCTATGATCTCTATCTATATGCCGAATTTCAAGTTTATATATTATTGGGAAAGTTTTCAAAATAATTCCTAAAAATCGGATTAACTTCTGATTGTAGAGAGACCTGGTGTCGAACCCAGGACACATTGATAGCTGTGAATGCACTGTTTGATTTGTATGGACTTGATCTTTCTATATGCAAAGTTTGAAGTCGATAACATGCCGGGAAGTACCTAAATTTTGTTTCCATTATCTCCGTAAGAAATGCATTGAGAAGTGCAAATGGCCCTCTGGGATCGAACCATGGACCATCAGCGAACATGTAAAATTCAATTATGAAATATATTCAACATATATATCCACGTGCCGAGTTTCAAGTATCCATGTTATCGGGAAAGGATCCAAAAAAAATCTTCAAATTCGCCACAATGCATTTTAAACGGCCGATTTTTGCCCCGACCTAGCATCGAACCATGGACCATATTCGGCGATGTCTTTTTGATTTTCGTTGGATATGCACGGCTTCTAGCGATCCCTCGAATTTCAACTCTCTCCTTTTCCGGGAAGTGCCTCAAAAATTTTTTCGAAAATCCCCGCCATGTATTCTTATGGGGAAAATCGCGACTTTGGGGCCCTCTGGAATCGAACCCATGACACTGAGGTTCAAATTCGCAATTTTTCTGGCGGTTATACGTTATGGCCAATACGTCGTAAAAATTTCAAGTCGATGACGCTTCTAGTTTAGGCTGTGAATTAGTATCCTATCTATCTATCTATCTATCTATCTATATCCTTGAATGAATCCGGAGAAGCATCTATATTTAATAGATAAGAAATATTGGGAAGAATCCATCGATGAATCATAAGACTATTGAATATAACATAGTGAGTTCAATAATGCGTTTCCTAGGTGATGAGGAGGCAATTACAAAAGCAGCTGATAAGGGCATAAGAACATACGTCATGTTTCTAGGTTACAGAAAAGGCTACGATTGAGTATCGCAAGTAAAATTAATTCATAAGTTGAAGGCTTACTGGATTAATGGGAAAGCCGTTGAATGGATAAAGTAATTTCTCGGAAACAGATCGCAGCGAGTTGCGTTGGATGGAATTTTATCTGATGAGGTTTGCGTCATATCCGGTGTTCCACAGGGAAGTGTAATAGGACCAACTTTGTTCCTAATTTATATTAACGATGTTGTGGATAATGTTTAATGCAATGTTAGACTATTAGCTGATGATACTGTTGTGTATAGAAAGATTGTAACTGAAGATGACTTTGGTTGTTTGCAGAACGATCTGAATATAATTTCGGGTTGGTTTAGTGATTAGATGCCCCGAGTCGAATGTAAAGAAGTGCGTTGCCATGACTTTTACGCCGTCCAACAACGTTACCTGCGTACCTTTATAGCTTTTCAGGAAATCGCTTGGAGCTCGTGATGCATCATAAATAGCTAGGAATCACCCTCAGTAGTAATTTTTCCTTCAAAGAGCATATTCGAAGCGTAGTAAATAAGGCTAATGGGATTCAAAGGTTAGCCAGTAGAATTCTGAGGGGATGTTCATCGAAAGTAAAAGAAATAGCGTACTTTTCCCTGATTCGACCTCTACTTGAGTATTGCTGCGCGATTTGGGATCCTCACGAAGTAGGAGTAATTTCCGATCTTGAGATGGTTCAACGTAGAGCAGTAAGGTTCGTCAAGGGAGATTTCAGGTTTGACAGCAGTGTTTCGGCTATGATAGAATCTCTCGGTTGGAATTCTCTTAGTGATAGAAGACAAGAGTATCGACGGAGGCTTTTTGATAAATTTATCACTACCGATTTCGGGGATAACTGATATTGTCATCCCAGTTACAAACTTACGCGATCTTCGGGAGAAAACAAAGAAGCGATACAGAGAAGTAGCTGCCAAGACAGATAGTTATTTTTGGTCATTTTTCCCGCGATGTATTAGAGAAGCTAATAGCTCTCCAGGTTAGATAGGGATGTCGATGTTTTACACCATCTGCCACGCGCCACTGGCGGATTGCAGGGTGTAAATGTAAACATTTTCGGTTACACTATAAGTAAAGTATATCGTACTTGATTTGAAAAAAATATGTTTAAAAGTTAGATTTGGAAGGAAAAGGGTTAAGATAACTTTCCTCATAAGGGCGCGAACCCAGGTTTTTTATTTTTATATTTTTTGTGATTTGAAACATTTTTTGGAATCATGAAAATCCGCGTTTTCTTCTCAACCATCCAGTTCCGTCGATTTCTCGGGATTTCGCCATTTAGTATTCGACAATATTGGAGCGGAGAATAGTTTTGCAGTTAAACTTGTCGTTCACAAAAACAATGTTTTGATAATTTGAGAATTTTCAAATCAATGAAGATTACTCCGAAATCATTTCCCATCTAATGTTATAAAAACATCAACTGTAACGAACGAACGATAGAGCTGGCCAAAAATCATTAACATAAAATTGGCTGAACTTGTCTAGCAGAGATAATTTGGAGCTCACATGTACACTATATGTTTCTGCTGTGGCAACTGTTGCCATTTACCGGTGAAGTCCTCTTAAGCTTTCTGGAATTTGTTTCGAGTTACTTCAACAATGCAACAGCAACTATAGACGGACATATACAACTATTCCCTGTTCAGAAATATCCGATCAGCCGGGATTCTAACCCGGGACCTTGAGGTAATTTTAGCACAGAAGAAAAGAGTTTTTATCCTTCTCAGAAAAGTTTGATTCATATCTGTTCGTTGCCGATAATGTCACTCAAAGCTGCGATTTTACTTCTTTCTCTCTAAATTACTCTCAGGAATTGTGATTGAAAAACTGCAAAGAAATTTTGAAAAGGTTGCTTTGCGGAAAGGAAAATATTTATCCATTTCCTTTAATGAAACGACGGACATCAATGGTGCTAACTCATTTGAGAATAGTTATTAGATATGCGTACTAAATTAAACTAAAAGAAGAAGATTTTCCGGTTTCGTTGTCTTGCACGATAAGAAATTTGGATTACACATTAGAGAATGACCGAAATTTGGAGGGTATGTAGTTCAAAAACAGTTGGCAAGTCACTCTGAAATTTAATGCTGATATTAAAAGCTATTTTGGTAAATGTAGAGATAATTGTTTTGTCATGGCTTTTGATCGGTGTGGTGCTATTTATCAAATCCGTAAGACTTCTGCATACGCAGATGAGTTCCCTAACAAATTCACTCATTTTAGTTCGTCCAAATCCTGTGAAATCCATTCATTAGTGATCTAGCTTTCGGTAGGTTGATGCACAATCATCACTCCCCATTAATCGCTATCTTCTTCATTTCCCTATAGTTAACCCCACTCCTTATGTCATCCAACATCTTCTGTCTCTGTCTTCCCCTCTTTTTCCCTCTGAATCCTACCCTCAATTACAGTCTTCTCCAATCCCTCTCCCCTCGATACTTGACCCACCCTTTCCAGACCAACCCAACCAACTTTTTCCATTCTACGCCATACCCACATTTCGAAGGCCTCCAAACGTTTAACTTTTTCCTTTCTTAAAGTCCACATTACCCACCCATAGAGCAACACACTCCTAACAAGGGATTTCACCAACCTTGTCCTGATTCCTTTGTCAAGACCTTCATCTTCAAGTTTCTTAGTTAAATCATAGAAATATTTCCTACCCTTGTCTCCTAGGTTCTTAAGGAACTCCACTGGGATCTCGTCAACTCCCGTTGCTTTATTCCCTTTCATATACCGCAATGCCCGTTCTATTTCACTATCAAGTAACTCAAGTCCAACATCGTCTTCTTCAACATCTTCCTTCCATAATTTTTCTATACTGGAGGTTTTCATGTTTTTCCCATACGTATTCTATTTCGCCGCGCGGACATAGCTCTTGCACCGCCATCGAAAAGTCGCTTTATTTATCGACGTCGCAAATTGTTGCAAGATTTTATTTCAGATTCTTCTTTAGAAAGCTTCAAAGAACATTTTGGTTTAAATAACTCCGCGTACACCGCGCTTATTCACTACTATTTTCGTCACTTTAGGTGGAAATTTGCCCTAAAATAAGGGTTCGCGATTTTGTTGTATAAATAATGCAAATATTCAACTGTGATAATTCAAACCCAGTATTATGAAGCATAATGATTAGGTATATAATACTGTATCGTTTTTTACCCGATGATTTAGCTCATTTTGGTTCAGAATTGGCTTGAAATGGAAGAATTTTGCGGAAAATCGAGGACCGGCATTTTTCGTAAAATTTGGTCAACTTTGACCCCCTGTAGAATTGTAACGCGTAGGAACCAACGCAAATGATTTCACAGTTATATGCAGAATTTATTCAAAAACAACTATGCGAATTTTCAAAGTCCGCACTCAAAAAAGCACTTTTTTATTTTTCGCCAGCTTTTTTCGATTCTAGCCCACTGTGCGTCGTCTTGCAAATTGTCTGCGTGCCACATTTCTTCTTCCACTTTCATCACATGTTCCTCATGGTTTTGCCAATTTCGAGCTGAGACCGTGCCGAAACTCTCCGAAATAATCCGCTTCACATCTTTCTTCTTGAATGAAGTATTCTTCATCCCAACATAATGCTTGATCTGCGCCCAAACTCTTTCAATGGGGTTCAACTCGCAATGATAAGGCGGGAGTCTAAGTGCAATGCATCCCTTCGACTTCGCAAGTTCATGTACTTCCAACTTTTCGAAATCTTTCCGAACTTGTTTGACTGAAAATAATAAATCTTTTTTTAAACTGTCAGAGACAAAGATCATATTTTTACTTACCAGATACTCTTTCATATTATCTTTTTTAAGCTGACTGTCGGTAAATATTCTATTATATTTCATTAATATCTTATATTTTCATAATATTATATTTCATTACACTGCCCCTTCCACCGCTGTTCCCTAGCCTTATTAGTTTCCCTTCTTAGTTTAGTGCTCTGTACATTCTCGGGTTCCCTCCATTCCCATGGTCGGTGTTTACCTCAAAACTTGATTTTGACTATTTTCCATTTCTTTCTTTCCTCCATTTTATTTAACATTTCTACAGTTACCCATGGTTTTCTAATTTTCGTTTGTTAAATCCTCCCAACAGTTTTTTGAGCACAATCCTTCACACAAATTTTAAGCTTTTCCCATTCCTCGTTAGTGGTTGGTTCCCTCCCCTTACTATCAAGAGCCTTGCTGACCGACTCTTGAAATTATTTGTACTTCCCACCCCTTAGAGCTTCTAAATTCCATTTTGGTGTACGTTATGGTCGAAAGATCTTTTTAAACTTAAGCTCGGTTTTCATCATGGCCAGGTTATGATCTGAATTGACATCAGCACCAGGAAAACTTTGCGAGTATTTGACACTACATATTTCTAAACCTATTTCTTACCAAAATGTAATCAATTTGGTACATATCTATATCCCCGGGCTTTTCTGTGTAAACCTCCGTCTGTTGTGGTGCTTAAAGAGTTGTTTGTGATGCAGATATTATTTATCTCGCAAAAGTCTATCAGTTTCTGTCCTCTTGTCGTTCCTTTTCCCTAAACTGAATTCTCCCACCTCTTCCCCATCTTTGCCTTGCCCAACTACCGCCGTCCAGTTTCCCATAACAACGATGCCCTTAACTCTTCCCATAACCTTCTCTATTTATTCATAGATCATGTGTACATCATCTTCACTGTAATCACAACTGGGCAAGTATACCTGAACTATAACCGTGTTTACTGTTTCAGACTTTGCTTCCACATACATAACCCGATCTCTTATTAGCTCGGCGGCTATCACGGATTCTACTGGTCTCTTATCCAACACTAATGCTACTCCCCTCTGGCTAGTATTACCCACACTGATAATGACTCTAACATCATCGCTCCAGAAGTCTCCCTCGTCTTTCCACCGCACTTCGCATAATCCTAGTACATTTATGTTGGACCTTTTCATTTCAAACTTTACGTTTTCCAATTTCCCTTTCCTGAGCATTGTCCTAACATTCCATGTCCCCACCCTCTTTTCCATCTTCTCTCTTCTTTTCTTGTCGTTCCTTGTGTAAGGGTTTCGTGGAATGACGACCGAGATGGCCTTACTCCCATCACTGCCGGGCATGACACTCATCCTAGAAGGCTGAGTCCCTTTGCCAGTACCAATATTATTGTGGTTGTGCATCATGACATGGGATATGTAGTCGAGGTGGTCTCCCGTTGCCTTCCTCAACGGTGTTTTTTACCGTGACACCAACACTCATTATGGCCGCCCCACTGGGGAACAGACGCCTTTGCAGCCGCCTCACTGAGGTGCAGACGCTGCGTGGGTTACCTTTCAATGGCTCCTACCTATTGATCTTTCTGGCTTGGGTGACCCTACCAGGAACTATGTTCCTGCCAGTCTAGCTCTTTAGGTCATAGGAAAGCCCTTCCACCACGAAAAGGTTGTAGTCCAGGAGAGAGTCCTGTGTAATAATGGTAGAACATGTTTTGGATTAATGCGCGAAGTGATAAACTTTTTCATTTTTCTCCTCAATTTTTCTTCTTCTCAATAAAAGAGGTATTATTTTAAATAAATAAATGGGAGGAATGTCTTGCGAGAGATGCACTTGATGGAACTACTTCTCAATGTCTGATGAATACTTTGCAGTAATTACAGAGATATTGAATGAAATTCCTCGTTGAAATGATAGAACATCATCACCTAAAGTAATTTCACTCCCGTTTTACCTGTGAGAGTTTCTCCGGTACATTGTGGAACTTTATTTGACGAAATTAGGACTTCTCAGCTCCTACGTAGAATACTGTTAAAATCGCTATAACATATTACATTTTTCTTATATATGATATTTTTTGGCATATCAAAAGTGTGAATAATCTACTCATTAAAAATATTTTTGGTTTAATTACCGTCAATTCTTGATACTTTTCATGATGCATAATTCTTATTACAATTTTTACGTTTATATTTGAAGTGTTTGGAAGCTAAACTTAATTAATCCCACCCCAATGGATACAGAACCGCAATATTATTGCGTTTTTTTTTTTTTAAATATTAGTCATGTTTTATATTTATGAAGATGTAATTTATTGTAAGCATGCTAAATTTATTCAATGTAATTATATTGCTGCCTTTTCGTACGGAGTTCACTCACACGCACGAACCAAGTTTACTGTGAATCCGAATCACGTGTGCATTTACATTAGTACCCCGCGAGCCACACTAAGGCGTATGGCAGGGGGTATGAATATATGGTCCCCGAGCATATACGAACTGAGCTTTTGTTGTAACTTCTCTGTATCGAATGCTTTTCCAAAATCCAGAAATATAGTATCGGTCGTGAAGCCCTCGTCGGCTGCTCGCAATATGTCGTGATCAAGAAGTGCTAATTGGCTCTCGCATGAGCGGCCTTTTCGGAAACCATGTTGACTGCGTGTGATTGCAACATTATCGTTGAGTAAACGCATTAAGTAAATGCATATTATGTGCTCAAGAATTTAAAAAAAATATAGATGTTAGAGATATCGGTCGGTAATCTTTGACTTTGCCTTTGACTTAGGCCCTTTTTTCGGTACTGGAGTGATGTGCGCTTTTCTCCACGAGACTGGATCCACATGTTCATCTAAAGATTCATTAAAGAATACGATGAGGAGGGGGCGAGCTCATCTGCAAGCGTAGATATAAAGATGGCTGGTAGGTATGTCTTCTGGTCTAGGAGATTTTTTACTATCGACCTGCTGTAGGTAGGTTTCGAATAACTGTTTCATTTAATTCCAATAATCCCATTATTGATGTAACTCGAGAAGGAAACGCGTTGACGCGACCGTCATCTGAAACGAAACAATTTTTAAAATGCTGGTTAAGAATATTTGAGCCTGAGTCTGAAACTGCGCTTCCATTATTACCGACGGGGTGCAAAACGGTTGATTGCTTGCCTCTTTAAATGTCTCTTGCCTTTAGTCTCGCGAACACTCGACCAAAACTCGATTGTTTTCTATCGATTCACGTCGTAGTTTCTCACGAGTCACGTAACGTGACTGACCTGCAAGCATCAAATTCATTACAGGCTTCATCCTTGGCTGCGCTCCTGATTTCTAAATATTGACGACGATGCTCTTCATATTCTCTGCTATTAAGTGGAAAAGACTTCATAGGGTTATGTAACGCTCTTTGTTTCCTTTGAAGGGAACGTAGTTTTGGTTTCACCCGTCGCGGCTCTTGACGATCTCGAACATTTTTCGTCGGAACAAATTTAAAAATACCTTCTCGAAGGATACGAAGAATTTCTGACCAACTGTCATTTAATGAATTATTGAAAATGAAACTGATAAGAGTCACTTTTTATTTAAATTCCTTAAATGCGGAGAAGTCGGCTTTCTTAAAAATATGTTCAATATCAGGGCGCTTCAAAGCTCCGAGAGCATCTATCTTTAGCACCGCGGTTATTATTTTGTGGTCGCATATACCTTCATCTGCATCAATACTGTTCACTAGGTGCGGATGGCTAGTGGCAAGAGCATCTAGAATATTACCTTTTCCGACAGTAGTTACTCGAGTCGCTTCTGTATTTATCTATTAGAGTGCGAAAGCTGATAATAAATCGATCTATTTCTGCGATGAAATTCTATCTCGGCTATTGCTACTGATGGAACTGTTTGTCCAATTTATATCTGGTAAATTAAAATCCCCTCCTACAAATCGGTTTATCTTTTTCTACTCTCTGTAAATGATTTCTAAACTGATATTTCTTTGTGTGGCAGGACACGTGGAAACGCAATTTTGAGAGATTTCTCACGGAATTCTACGAAGTCCACTGATAACTCCTTCGACATATTTCTCCTGATATCATCTGACAATTTGAATGCTTTTCTTTAATAGTTAGTAGTTCGCAATTTTTAACCCACACGGAAATCTGATATGTTTTCCGCCATTGCTCTTCTTCTTGCTTGAGCGGACTAGTAGCTCATTCCGATCAGTTGATGCTTGAAGTGTCATTTATTATTTACGTCTAGCCTTCTTAACAAGGGGTTAAATGTCGAGATATTCATCGCTCGATTACTTCTCGAGCATTGGCTTAAACGTGCAATTCAACATACATTTTCAGCTTTCTTTAGATCGGGAGGGCAATTCTAGAGCTACCAATGATCTTATATCGAGTAAAAGAATTGGTAATAATATGCCTTCTGCGATTTTATCTGCGAATCATGATTTTAACAGGAAAGATATTCAAAAGAAGAATTTATCGCTTAAAATATTTATATATTTTAATTGAGAATATTCGGAAAACAGCGAGTTCGTTTTCATCAGGAAAACTATACTTACACAGTTATCGCGTCGATTATGCATTATTATCCTTCAAATAACGACGGCCTAAACGCTGAAGAAAGACTAAACCAAGCAACGAATTTTCCAGTAAAACGGAGGGAATTTCAAAGTGAAATTCATAATCGCTGATAAATGATAATTTTACTGTATATTTTTCGTAGGATTACAATTTAGTTGGTAAAATAGAGAGCAGACAAATTTGGTATTAATTGTTGAAAGGAAGAGACGGAGGTGAGAGACGTTTGTAAAAAGATGAATGCGACCTGCTTCTCACGGCTTTCTTCCTGTGACCTCGAAACCAGAAACTATTGCCACTGCCCATCTTTGTTTTAAATAGCTGAGAAATCGCATTTATTCTCATCAAACTGCTTCTGAGCTTTTAATTTTGCCATTTCCGGGAAATTTCTCGCCAAATATTATCATTTAGTTTTTAATAGTTTTTCCGACCTCCACAAGTCATATTTTACCGTAATTGATATAAAATAAAATAGAAAGATAATGGGGGTAGAATTGTCATCATTCTTATCTGTAATTCTTGATTGCCGTTTTAATATCTTCCATCTTTGTTTTCCTGCTAAAGTTACCGCACTATCTTTTCACTCCAACTATATAACGGGAGACTATTTGGGCAAAGGATTCTTCATTGGGATTGTCCCTGGGCGCACGCCATCTCGTACTAAATGAACTTTACCCGTTTTCCTTGTTTACCCTGCTTAGGTAATGTTACGCTCTTTTAAGGAATATTCCTTTCCTTCACTATGTGTGGCTGGTGCTACTATGAAGCTATGACTGCAAAAGATGCCGCCATGCAGTCAAACTCGCTAAGTCCTTTGCCCACATAGTCTCCCGAATAGCTTAAGAAATCGTTCTGGTGGGATAGCTGAACGGGCAGATCACCTGACTGGCAATCGGAAGTCTATTCTTCTTTGGGATTTTCGCTACGTCATCTCCTGCAAAAACACCTTCACCCATTTTCCTTATCTTTCGCTTACTTTCATGACAGTCTTGATCATGGTTGTGATGAAATAAAAGCTACTGAAGTATGAGTGAGTAATTGCGCTGATCAATGTCTCTCCTGGCAATGAATGGGTTAGTCTTAAAGTCATTGTGTTTCACTTGCATGGACATGTACCTCTTTAGCTTAGCTAGGTAGGCCTCAATTAAAACAAGTAGGGAGCAAAAGGATCTGCGTTGGATGAATGCTAAGTTGCGAGCATTGCATAGGAAGCGAAGGATTTTACAAGCACGGATGAAGAAGCTAGAGAAAATCGGAGTAGACTTTGATCTTGAGCGGAAAAAATATGCGGAGGTGCGAAGATTGGTTAAGGACGAATCGCAAAATGAGTTTCAGGAATATAGATCTACAACCCTTTTAGAGTCTTAAGGAGGCGACCAGAAGGAATTTTGGTCGTATGTCCGAGAATCTCGAGGAGGTTAGACTTCAGGGTTATGACAAGGGATTAACGATTACTTAATCGGTCAGGTAAAGTGAATCTAATTAATCGACACTACCAGGAAAGCTTTACTTTAGACAATGGACGCACAAACAAAATTTTCTATGCGTCTTGATTCAAAGATGGAACCTATCGGGGATTAACGGAAAAGTTGTTGAATGGATAAAGTCATTTCTTGGAAACGTCGTCGCTGCTGCTACGTACATCACGGTGGAATCCCGGAAGAGAGACCATGGAATCAGCCGATCGCTGCGGAAACCTTTGATCTTACATGGATCACTACTAATTTTACTCTGTCAGAGTGACATTTTTTACTGGTAATTCAATAAATATTCACAAGGATATCCTATATTCATAATGTATGATTAAATGTTTTTAATACAAAACTTGTACAAGTCCACAAATCAAATTTTGGCATGAAACTATGCCATCATCAGAACAACTACAGAAGCTGAGGAGGGGATGAAGGTAAAGGCAAAGGGTTAACCTATAAAGAGAGGGGAGGAGGAAGGGAGAGGAGTTGTTGCGGATGGAGGTTGTGAGCAGTCTTTGCATTGAGCAGGGGGGGGAGATAAATGTGGAAGGAGTGTTGTTAGGAGCTGTTGTTGGAAAAAGGAACTCATTGGCTAAATGAAAACTACGTAGCTGGTGGAGGTTAATTTGTAACTCCACTAAGAGGTTCAGCCTAGAGCCTTTAACTTCCTTGTTTAAAATGACAGGGGAGAAAGTGGAAAAATCCGTTGTCCAAGAGGTGATCAGCGAAGTGTGAATGTCCTGTGTTGTTGAAAAAACTTTTATATGTTCCGAAACTCTTTTATCTGTACATCGTCCCGTTTGACGGACATATGATGCATGATATGACATGTGCTGCAGCTGTTGCAGTCAAGTCTATATATTCCGTTTTTTTTAATGGGTCGCAGCGATCTTTTAAGTTGCAAGGGAGGGATTGTAAATTGTTTTTAGTGTAAAAAGCAGGGCGTTTCGAGTCAGAAGTTAAAACTTTTGCTCATTTATGGCTGCAGTCGTCGAAAAAATTTAATTGGATTGGATGTAATGGGCACCCCAAAATTTTGCATTGGCAATTGAGGAATCATTTGCCCACTATTCGAAAGCGTACCTTTAGACATATAGCGCCGCTATTTACAGTACCCAATGCATTTACTCTATGCATGAATATGCAGCTATATATTTGTATGCCTATACACAGTATATGAAATGCTAAAGTTGTCTATGCCAAAGCCCTGTGTAAGTGTTAACCAATTCAAAATTGGTCATTTAAAGAGTTTGATGGGGTAGTCAATTCCTTTTTGATTAAAAACTATTGGCTAACAGTTTAGTTATAATCTTTGGAGGCTCTTACAGTGAAAACATCGATATTGCACTGGTTTAACGTTTGAAAAGTTACATAGAACGGAAGATCTGGCGGTCCCGGCCGTTCGGGGCATGTGCACGAGTAGTATTGTGTCTGAATACAGTGCACCTTCATTTCAAATGTGCACCTAGAGTTTTGAGCTGAAGAAAGACCCAAAAAGAAGCGGATTATTTTCGAGTAAATATGTTATATATGTGAACGTTAATTGCTCAAAATTTGATCGCATACTTCGCTGACTCTTATAGTGTATACTGTCTACATTGAATTCAGAATATTTTCCTGTTCAACTTTACATGCACCATTCTTTAAGGTATTGGTCACTAGAAATAAATAATTGTAGTCTTTATTTAGTAGAGTTAATAACTAAAACATCAACTCTTTCATTTAACCAATACTTAGATACTTAAGCGAAAATTATTCACAGCAGAAAAAACCCTGAAAAACTATAGAAAACCTACTGATAGTAGTAATGAAAACATATGAATTTAATGCAGCAATATATTGTCATGTAATTTAAATCCATAAAAATAGATATATTTCAGAGTAACCCGGAAGTGTTATATTTTTGGGAAGAGATAATTGAAAATATCTCTAATAAATTAACTTGTGTCATTACAGCCATCAGATGCATGGATAAGCGTGAAAGCACTTCGGTCTCAGTCTGGAGGAGGAATATTAGATCCAGATGACCTCCTCAGTGATGTTGCTGATGATCGAGAGACGATTGTGGCAGCATACCATGAGGAAGACGGTGGTGCAGGAGATGGCGCAGAAGCAGATGGGGAAGAGGAAGGTAGAAGGCCACCTCATGCTCATCATGGGGGAGGTGATGGTGCCAGTGGATCCTCTTCGGTTGGAACTAGCAGTCCAGATATGTTTACTGTAAGGATTCATCTTAAATAGTAATTCATAGTTAGAAGAAACTGCCTATATTATCATTTGACTTAAACGTAAACCAGAAAATATCATATAATTATTATTGATAGAATTTTATTTTGCAGTATTTTGGTAGATTTGTTAATACACAAAAAAATGAATTTTTCTAATTTGTGTCTAGGGTCAGCTCTGATGCTAATAAAATATCAGGATTAATCTATGAGCTGTTAATCACCATTTTGTCGACCCTGAGTGTGTAATTATCTAATTATCACAACATATCCAATATTTGGCTAAAATAATATTCCTGTGCAAAACTGGAACACCCTGGAAAATTGAAAATATTACCCTGGACAATTTTGGGAATTTCTTAATCGCTGGACACCCTCTATTATACTTTAATTTTTGTCTAACCACTCTTGAAGATTTAATGTACTGCAAAGTTCTTGAGGAGTCTGTTGTCATGTTAATCGGACACCTGACTAGGGAATAAAAAAGTACCTTTTATGTGATGTTGCATTGCCATACATCACTGTTCATTACCTGAACACACAGATTTAATGGAATGCATATTCTAAATGTGGAATTAACACCTTTGGAAATTAACTTGCTTATAAAGATATTAATTCACAGGAAATATTTCCATAGGTAACTTTCCACCTTTTCTACTGTTGTTTCTCTTGCAATATGAAACCATGGTTTTTTCACTCCCACTAAGCCCATCTTGTTTGTTGTATTTATTCCTTCTACAGTTTCATGATTATGCTTAGTTACTTTGTCTTCTTTGTGAAATTATGATGGTCAGAAGAGAGATCTTCACTATTAATGTAGTGGTTATTCCTTCCCTAAATTTCTTACACTCTCTTCTCCCTTTTTTGTGGTTTACCAGCATTTGCAATGCCTATCCGTTTAGTATTCATACCTTTGGTATTCTCACTAAAATTAACATTATCCTATCGAAAGGTTTCTTCACTGTTTTAGGGAGAATTGACCATCAGTGGATGCATTTGCGGCTGATCATGTGCACTTTTAGGCTTACCTTACATTGTTCCTTCAATAATTGATTATTCTTATTTATTTATTTACTAGTAGAAGTGCCTGTTGATTCTCAACAGGGAAATCCAAATTGATGGATTGGTACAGTCTTGATCTTAACACTTGCCTCATAATTTTTGGTAGATAGCTAATTCCAGGCTATAATTTTAAGTAAATAAAATTATAATTAAGTCTACAAAGCCCCCTAAAGATTCAATCTCATATCCTTTGAATGAACTCTTTCTTCGATGAAGACAAAAATTATTTAAAGATTATAAAAAATATATTCGATGATCACTTTTGGATAAGCAGCACCACCTTTTAGGAGACGTTTTCCGAAAGGGAGAAATGGTTCTCCGAAACGATGATTAAACACAAATAACAGAATACTATTTATATCACTCAAAACCAATGAAGAATATTCTTTGCAGAAAGTAAGTGCATTATGGAGCTGACTTGTACCCCAATACTAAACTGCGTAACATAAAGATGGAGCTCATCAAATAACACAAATGCAATCACAGTGCCAAAAGAGAAACAAAGATTAAACAACAATAGCAGAAAGATAATGTGTAAGAATTGGAAGCACTTGAAAAAGCCACAATGCATAACTTTTTTATTCTGCGTATAACAAAACATGAACTTGCTTTACCTTTTCAATGAAGGGATACGATGCTGGAGATTTTCTACAGCTTTACAATTATCCGTTTAACTTCAACACTGAAACTCTCACGAGGTCCTCGCCTCCTATTTATACTCCCAATTCGCCAATATGGCTGTGCGGGAGCACAAAAAGAAGCAAGGGCATCTCGTGAGGGGCCGTCAGCCGGATTGGCCTCGGAGGGGACGTGGCTCCAGACCACCATATGGTCCCGATTCTTTATTAAAAGATACACGTACAATTGTCGTAAAAGAACATTGTTAAATCCAATCCTCTTTCCTTAGGGAGTAAATGGCACACTTTGAGTCAGTATAAAAGTTTAACACCGTTGGACTTTCCCAGTCCATATCAGACAACGTCTGTATTACATATATCAAGGCGATTACCGCTGCTAAAGATTCCATTAGATTTATTTAGTATCTTTGCGTATCTTATTCTTATTCTTATTGAGTATCTTTTTGAAATCTTTACGTTATTCACTATATCTATTTTCGTCAATCGCTAAATATTTATCTATGTGAATTGATAAGTTGTAATGCGTAATGCAGAAGATTATATTAAAAACATCCAAAACTTACCAGGTTTTTTAAACACATTCAGTTGTATTGATCGAGAGAAAGCAATTTCATCTAACTAACTACTATAAACCCATTTATCCCACAAAATAGTCAGTAAACAATTAAGTTGATATAAATGAAACTTGGATGCTACAGACGCTTCCATAAAATTTAATATCTTTTTTAAATACTGGTATTCGTATGTTTGTACACTGGATTCTTCACAGTATATCATTCATAGCTGCAGTTACTAATATCTCCTTAAATTTCTTCCTCTTCATGTAATCTATCACTTATTTTTAACATTAATTTGAAGTAGGCATATTTTCTCAATGTATTCTTACGGATAAATACATGAGCTGGGGACTCAACAATCGCCTTAATTGTCAAGGGTCAATGGGTTGTTTAAAACCTCAAAATTTCGATGAAATACTCACGTACTTTATCAAAATGTGCTCAATTTCAGATCGAAAACGATATTCCACGACCAAATTAAGAATCTATATGCTATTCTCCTTCTTTTGGTGCTTTATTCGACTTTCTAGGACCATTATTTCTAATTTAATTTTGTGAAAGAAATGAACCATGCAACGAAAAAATGACCTCTATGTGTATTTCTTATGGAAACGTTTTGGGTCTGAACCCGTCTGGGTTCGAAATGTGGACCTTAGGGAAATAAAAAGTAGCCTCTGTGCGGGGTCTACTTTTAATAATGTAGAAAATTTCAAAGTGTTGCGACTCTCGGTTCTGGAGTTTTTTCTGGAGTTCTTTGTTTACAGTAAGTGTTCAATAATACATTTGAAATTTATATCTAACATTAAAGGGGACTTACATTTTTAATACAGATGCTCCCTGACTTACGAACGTCCAACTTATGTCTGTCGAAAGTTACGACCAAAATTTTTTGGAAAGTGTAATTTCAAACTACCATAAAAATTAAGCAAAATATTGGTTTGGAATGGCTGTTAATACAGCTGTGTACTTTTATAGAAAGGTAAAAGTTAACCATTCGGGAATACAGAACTGCACAATTCTTTACAATAAAGGAAGGGAATTAACATTTTGACAAGATGCTGTAAAGATCCAGTCAACTCCTCTCCAAAGTCATCATCAGCCTTCAATTGGTGTACTCATATTAAAATAAATATCCAGGCCACTGAAAACCCAAACCAGTTTCATTGAAGTACAAATGTAATATTTTTACTTTCTCCCTATACGTAGTGTAGAGAAAGTATTGTATTTGCAAAAAAATTCGACCTCCAGATTTTAACGGAAATAGATGTTTTGGGGCCCATAGAGTTCGTTTTCGCTATTTTCCTGAACATGCCTGTCTGTGTGTGGTAAAAGAGTTTGTAGGCGCTCTATCTTAAAAAGTAATTATCTGATCATTTCCATAATTCATGTTTAGTATTTTCCTAACAATGCCAAGAGTTGATTAGTTTTTGGAGAATATCGCTTAACCGGAAGTTGCGGTTTATCCGGAACAAAATTTAGTTTCTTAAATATCTCTGTCAGAATGCAATATAGGTATATACAAAAGTTATAGATAATGTAATTTACTACAAATTTTGTTTGAAACATTTTTCTGTAATACTCATTGTTTTGGTGTTATTTATATATATCCGGCATAGCCTTCTGTTTTCAATAAATATGGAGAAAGTCCTATGTTGGCCATATCAGTTTTTTTTTTAATATTAGGTTTGCGTGGTATGCAGCAAAGCTGGGAGTTAATGTGAAAATTTTAAAAGCTATAAATGATCGGTTGGTAAGACAGAAATTCATTCCTTGCAAGCTGAATTTCAAGATAAATAAATAAATTTTATTTTACACTCTGGAAGATTGAATCATTTTATGGCTAATGTGTGAAAGGTAGGGTAATGCTTGATATTAATTAAATACTATGCTTTCTAACTTGTAAAAGAGGCAGTACAATTGTGGTTGATAAGGAATAAATTCACCAACCACTTAAACTTTAGTTTTATCCATCAGACAGCTTTGTTTACTTTAAACTGATCGGTTTAGGGTATAGTTGCTGATGATTAGAAAACAAATGCTCCCTCATGAATTTTTAACATGTCTTTGAATTCTCTCTCTAGGATGGAGATCATAAGTATATGGTCACACCTTCCAAACCTCGGCCTCTTTCTGCCCCTCGCACATCAGGGACAACCACGGACATTGAAGTCACCGGAAGTGACTTGGCCAATACCCCTCAGCTGCAGGTGAGAAGAGGTTCTGAGCCAACCCTTAACCAGCTGCTCCTTGATGAGGGTGTCTCAGGTGAATCCATGGACAATGGGCCATCAGTCTCCATTTCCCATCACCTCCACTCTCAGTCCAAGAGGTGGTCAGCTGCAGCCCCTGTGGGCCTTGGAGATGGCCCCATGAAAGAGGTACCTGAGGAACTAAATCTTCCTGATCAAGTATGTTTGCCAAATGTTTCCATCTTTGTATAAATACGCTTCTTCTTTGATGATTATAATCCTTAAAGAGGCTGGATTCTTCTTAAAAATCCTATGGCTTATAGTTTCCCATTTTAATTGAAAGATGTCAAGCTAGGGAAGGAGAGAATCGAGTGGAGGGTGAGCACAACAAAGACCAAAATAGTTTTAATGCAGGTTTCCAACCAAAAGACTACATTGGGGTTTTCGTCCGATTCTTACAGATTTTTCCATGCTGAATATAAGAGGAAGATTTAGAATTGTCCGGTCTCTTGCAAATCGAGTATTCAAAGCTTAAGCATCTTCTATTGAATGAACAGTTAATTCTTGTAAATTCCTATAATCAATGCTGAATTCTATCTCACATGTGACTCTTTGATCTTGCATATGTTAGCTAAAAATTTTTTTATCTTACCAAATTACTCATTATTTGTAGTTGAATTCTATAATCAAATATAATCTGTCCCTGAGCTGTGAATGATTTTGTTTCTCAGTTCCTTTATCGTGAAAAAGAAATATTTAGCTGTTCATTAATGAGGAAGTGTAGCTAGGGTCAAAGTAGAATGGTCTTAGAATCCAATAAATCTTCTTTTCAATAATGATAACAGATCATTCCTTGAAGTCCTGAACCCTTGGGTGCTGAGTTGAGAAGTATCGAATAATCCAATGAGTTGCTGCGAGAGGGTGCATGGCGCTTGAGTGTCATACACTCAGTTCAGAGCCTGTATCATGAGGTGTGGCTAAAATTTCCATTTGTGAATATTTCTTAACATCAATTCTGCCAAGCATATTTTCTATCAATACAGAGGATGAAAACATCTCCATGATTTTTTCATGCTTAAATTAAAATGCTGATATATTACAGTAAAATTTTAATTTTTCTTAATTTACATCTACATGCTTAATTTTGTGTATTATATTAATCAAATTCTTATCTTAAACTGTCTTTACATGAGTTTTTAATAAGATTGGTGAGATCTTAGCATGAAAGAGGCTGACTAAACAGTTTTTCTTGAAAGTCGTTGTAAATCAACGAACTTGAATGTTTCAGCGAATAATCCGAGGCTCTCATTTTCGCCTAAAATTATTAAAAACTGACAAACAGAAATTTGAAATTCTATATTATTTCAATTTCCAAGTTATGTGAAGTTTCAAGTGCAAATCAACCATTTTTGTCCCAATGTTTGACTTTTTTTGATTTCAGCTCACTGTGCGGCGGCGCACAGTTGCGCTCCTCAGTTCTGCCTATTGCCGCCAAAGTTACACCTCATTTCCAAGCGTCAGAAAAATAAAAACATACTTTTGCCAAGTTTACTGGTCATTGCGAGCAATTGCGCAATCCTATGGTGACACCCGGCAAATTTTAAATCACAGAATTTTAAAATTTGCCCATTTTTTTTTTAATTAGTATTTCTTCAGAACCGACTTTAATTAGTATTTCTTCAAAACCAACCCATACCCAAGAGGAATGGTTAGCATTACTATTTTGTGGTATCTTCACTTTCACCTTTGCTATCACTATCTTGGTGGATATCCTCTAAAAAATCAACTTCTTTCTCACATAAACTCACTCTTCCAGATCTAATGCTCACTTCACTGTCTTCATCTACATTTTTGACTAAATATTTTGTTTCTTATTCACTCAAAAATAACTTTTTCCCTTTGCATTCCATTGGAAGTTTTACACGAGGTTTCTTCTCCTTTTCACAAAAGGAATCTTGCAACTTGGATAGTAGGGCCTCTAAGCCTTTTGCTCACCCATCTCATAAGACTAAACAAATGGAAGATAAGTGAATGTTGTGAGAGGAGTGATTCTCATTCATGATGAGGATTCCTCTCTTGCAATTAAGATGGACAGAAACTAGATGATGAAGCATATACACTCTCAGAGAGGTATTGAATTTTTCTCATGCAGTTGAGAAAATCTGAAACCAGATGATTATTTTGCTCAGAGAGTGCCTTTCTTTGTTGTCCATGGACATAATTACTAAGAATCATCTTCCAAAAGGCGAAGCATAGCCATAAATATGAGGGAATCAGGCTCACTGGGTAGAAAAAAATCTCAATCATAGGAGTGTAGCACAATGTGCAGTGTAGTGACAACCGTGCGAGGGGTTAACTGTGAAAAAGTGCATTACTATGAAATAAGAATGAGGTTTGCATGATATATCTTGGTAAATAGTGTCAATATTTTTCATGAGTGCATCAATTTCACCATAGATTGTTTTAAATAGTTGAAATTGTCATTTAATTGGTGTATGTTGACATTATTTGTTAGTGATGTTTTAGTTTGTTACAGTTAGATGTACCATGCTGTAATTTTGGTACAAATAAACTGAAACCAAAATGTATTTTTAAAATATGATTTCATCGATAAAAGTGACGTTTTTCATGGAAATTCCCACTAGAGGTAGTATTGCCAAACATGTTCAGCTAATGATTTTCTCACCTGACCACTAAGGGTATGCTGAAATAGTTTGGGATAAGGGGCTATCCTAATAGTTGTACCAATTAATTAATTTTTGCAGTAATAGATAGGCTACCCTTTCAGAACTATTCATCATCACCAAATTTACTTGCCAGATGACTGATGAATTCACCCATTGTAGGCATATAGCAATGAAGAAATGATAGAAAATGGATGATATTCAAATAAAGATCTAAGGAGTAAAGTATTGGGTGATTCTTAGAAGATTTTTTTTAATGTAGTAATGGGTATACTTGCTTTGATGAATTGTCATATGCAATATTTATAAAGCATTTCATATAAATTCAGCTAATATTTTAACTAATTCCTTCTTTTCATGGAAATCAACCATGTTGATATTGTCGTCGATACTTTCATTTTATATCCAATTATCAGAAACTTAATTATAAAGTAGTTAACTATGTTTTATTTGTGTGAGATATTTTAAAGAGTATTTTATCAAGGGAAGGCTGTAGTTAACATTTATGTTTTGTTGTTATAAACAGGCCTCTGGATCAAGTGGAAATATGTATAAAAACTGGGATCCGAGAAGAAACGCCATGCAGGAAGGAGGGGACGAAGAGAATAGAACAAAAGCAGGCCAGAGATCAGGCATGGGTGGCAGCCAGAGGTCATCTGCTTTCACTCGCTTTGTTAGGGACAGCAACAGGCTTTCGGTACAATTTCTAGGTAAGTCTTCCTACTCTGCTGAGTTGAAGATTTCTGGGTGTATTATGAAGTGTTGAATTTTGGCATTAATGGAATCTCCAGAAGTGGAATTTACTTGCAATGCAAGTGAGAGTGACTATATTATCATTTAAATGGCACACAGCACTTGAAACAATAAATTTAATATGGAAATTGTTGTCCTGCTTTTAAAAATCCTCCTAAATAAAAAATAGCTCAAGTTATCACAAAGTAATAGCTTTGAATCTGGTCCTCGAAACCAGTCGTGTTTACTTCCGTGAATTAAGTCAGTAGAATAACATGCATTTTATGTTCTTTGTGTCTAAACATGTCAGCATGCAGAACTAAATAATTTATTTATTAATAATTTAAACAGTTTTCAACAGCTTGCAGTAAGTTATTCAGCAGTATTTTATTATATAAAAAATATTCTTTGTTGAATTTTGTTTATGAAGAGTTCATTACAAATTTTTGTTTTGGTGAGCTTCTGGCATCTAGAATATTTGATATTTATTCTGTTGCTGATAATGAAAATTTAACAATAAAATAATAAAACAATCTAGTTATTAAGTAAAATAAAACTATCCAGCTAATTAATACAAAGATGAAAAATATTGAAAAATTTTTATTCTTGAAAGAGAAAATGTTGATTTTCAGAGAAAAACCCTCCTTGCCTCAGTAATGAAATACATTTATATTTATGTTCAATGGTGATTATATAACACGACCAAAACAAGAAGCTCTATTTTATTTCTTTTCTCCTGATACTTGTCTCGACTTTTTAGGATCACTATTTCGTATTTAATTTTGCGAATGGAATGGAGTCTGCTAACGGTATAAACGAACTTAACGTGCATTTCTTACGTAGCATATTTGTCCTGACCTAGCGTCGAACGGAGGATAATCTTCAAAGATATCTTTGAAGTGTTCGTTGGATAAACACGGCTTCCACCGATTCCCCGAGTTTCAATGCTCTAATTTGTCGGGAATTGCCTCTAAAATTCTGAAAATCCCCACAAAACATTTTTATGGAAAAAAAATCGGGATTTCAGGGCCTTCTAGCATCGAACCCATGATAGTGAGGGTCAAAGTCTGTGTTTTTCTTGCGGTCACACGCTATGGGCACTACGTCGTAAAAATTTCAAGTCAATGATACTAGTGGAACATGGTTAGAATTTGTATCCCCCATAGCCGGGAAACTCAACCTGGTGCCCGAAGAGACCTTGCACAGTGCCCGCCAAGCTTCGGTAAAAAGATTTTTTTATTTGCTACAGCAGTATTTCTTTGGATTGGATACAGCGGAGGTTCGGAGGGGAAGGGGGTCAGGAATTCGGTTGTCCAATGTGCAGATTAACAAGACGCGTATCTATGTCACATTTTGTTCATAATGGGAATGTGTAGATTCAGCTCGGCTCAGCTTATCAGGGTATCAAATTCCTCGTAATCAATGACTAAATGCTGCTTTTCGGAACGCAGCGGTGCACATGCAGCGAAAACCTTCGTGCCAGATGTATTCCCCGTTATCAAATCCTCTTCGGAGATAGACTTTCCCACGATATGAGGTTGTGATGAAATATGATTTTCTCGATCTTATTTACCAAGGAGCGATTTCAAACGACCTAGAGTTAATTAGTAAAGTGATAATATTGCCAAGGGATGGCCACAATATCACCCTTGACGGAAATGGTATGTGGTGCCCTCTTCGCTTTCGGAAGCGCTCTTGGGTGCACCAAAAAGGTTGAGTACCCCGTCCCTAATGGTATATCCGAAGAAGCGTCTATATATTATAGATATTTATTGATTTTTACACTCCTTTTATTCATTCATTTAGTTTGTTTTTTGCTTGTTATTTTGTGATACCACTCATTAAACGTTCCTAAAAATGTGGCGTAATTTAAATTAGCATGATTTAGTGAAAATAAGAAAATTAACGTAGTCTTTTAAAATATTTATTTTCAAACTAACCCCTTAATGCCGTACAGCGAGCTATAATCGAAAAATCTGGCTAAAAATAAGAAAATAGTTTTTTTGAGTACGGACTTTGCATGGCCATACTTCTATAAATTCTGCATTCCCAGACAGCGACTTATGTGAGCTCGTTTTCCTTTCAACTGAGGGTCAAGAGAAAGAAATACAACTTAAAAGACATGTTGCATGAAGTGAATATTTCACCAAAGATAGCTATATCCAAAGATCTGATGTAAGTGATGCATGACTACAAAATTTACTAAGTCTGCACTAAAAAAAGAGTTAATTTTTTTATTTTGGCCAGATTTTTTCAATCTAGTCCTCTGTACGTCGTAGTATACAAGATAGCCCTACATTGTCTTCATGGTTAAATAAAATTATAATTAAACAAGTAAAATGATGCTTGCATACTGCAAGCATATCGATAAGACTAATTTCAAGTCGGGATCATATCGAGAGGGTCGTCGATAGAATAAAATCTGATGTGGCCAGCACATGACTTTCTCCATATATATAAGATGTAAATATTTATCTACGGCAGTAATTTCGAACTCTATATTCCATCTGAACTTGGAAGATGAGTGATTAATATATATATACGAGTAAAATGTAGCTTGCATACTGCAAGCAGATCGACAACACTTATTTCATATCGGCATCATATCGGGATGGTCCTAAAATGAAAAAAAAAAAGATTGAAAATATTCTTAAAATTCGCTGCAATTTAATCGTCTGGCTTCGAACCCGGGTCTTTCTGGTGATACGTCCTATGCAGTACAACAGATAATCACCACCTCTAACTATGTGTGAAAATTCAAGCAGAAATGTTTGCTTCAACTGCCCCAAAGGACGTCCTACTTTTCCCATATATTCCTTATGAGAGAAATTTTAATGTGCTCTGGCATCGAACCCAGGAACAGTATGGTCATATCTCATTTTTTTCTTAAACCGAGTCTTAATATACATCTTCTAGCAAAGCAAGATTTTCCTATTATTTCGATTAATACATCAAAATAAATAATGAAAACTAACTCAATGCATTTTAAATGGGGGATATATTTACCATCTGGCTTCGAACCCGGGTTTTTCTGGTAATACTTTCTATGCAGCACTAAAGAAGATCACATTCTTTAACCATGTGAAAAAATTCAAGCAGAAATATTAGGTGCAACTGCCTCAAATGACGTCCTACATTTCCCTTATATTCCTTATGAGAGAAACTTCTATGTGCTCTGGCATTGAACCCAGGAACAGTAAGGTCCAAGAAACAGAGTTTCAACGCTCTAATTTGTCGGGAATTGCCTCTAAAATTCTGAAAATCCCCACAAAACATATTTATGGAAAAAAAATCGGGATTTCAGGGCCTTTCGGCATCAAACCCATGATAGTGAGGGTCAAAGTCTGTGTTTTTCTTGCGGTCACACGCTATGGGCACTACGTCGTAAAAATTTCAAGTCAATGATACTAGTGGAACATGGTTAGAATTTGTATCCCCCATAGCCGGGAAACTCAACCTGGTGCCCGAAGAGACCTTGCACAGTGCCCACCAAGCTTCGGTAAAAAGATTTTTTTATTTGCTACAGCAGTATTTCTTTGGATTGCTCTAGCGGGGATACAGTGGAAGTTCGCGGGGAAGGGGTGGAGGTCAGGAATTTGGTTGTCCTGGTCTTGGGTTTCATAAAAATACAGGGTGATGGCAGGAACTTTATCCCTCTTATCGCCTATGTCCAGATTAACAAGACGCGTATCTATGTCATATTTGGTTCATTATGCGAATGCGAAGATTCAGCTCGGCTCAGCTTATCAATGCATCAAACTCCTCGTGATCAAGGACTGCTGCTTTTCGGAACGCAGCGGTGCACACGAAAACCTTCCTTCCAGATGTATTCCCTGTAATCAAATCTTCTTCGGAGATTAAGACTTTCCCACGATATGAGGTTTTCATGAAATATAATATTCTCGATCTTATTTCCCGAGGAGCGTTTTTTCAAACGGCCTACAGTTAATGAATAGAGCAATAATATTGCCAAGGGATGGCCAGAATATCACCCTTGACGGAAATGGTATGTGGTGCCCTCTTCGCTTTCGGAAGCGCTCTTGGGTGCACCAAAAAGGTTGAGTACCCCGTCCCTAATGGTATATCCGAAGAAGCGTCTATACATTATAGATATTTATTGATTTTTACACTCCTCCTATTCATTAATTTGTTAGTTTAAACAAACATTTTTGGCTTTGCGTTCATCATTTATACATTTTTTCATAACCTGAAACGTCTTTAGCTGGATTCCATACTTGAAAAATGTGCTGCAAACATGATGTTAAAACTAATTTGCAATAATAATTCTTCCACTGATCAACATTCTCCTACCTGTATGTGCCATATTTGTGATACCACTCTTAAAACGTTCTTAAAAAATGTGACTCCTACCTTATTATTGTTCATTTTCGCAGTTTATCTCTGCTTTTATCGATGCATTGCTTTATTTTATCATTTTTGTGTATTATTGTGATTGTTCAAACATGGTTTTAACAAAAAATTATGTATTTTTTATTAATATTAATTTTATAATTTATACCCGCTAAGTCTAGAGTATTTTCAAACGAGTGGATAGGCTGTCCTCGAATACATGTTCTTGAGGTATATTTATGTGCCATTTGGTCTACGACATCTATTCTGTATTTAGTTTTATTCTTAAACTTCACTGTTTCAGGAGTTTTTTTAGCGGGTCTGAGAGAGGTCAAGAGAAATAAATACAACTTAAAAGACATGTTGCTTGAAGTGAATATTTCACCAATGATAGATATATCCAAAGATCTGATGGAAGTGATGCATTACTGCAAAATTTACTTTTGTATACCCGATAAAGTGTGGCTTCTTTTCATTCATCTTATCATCTCTTTATTTTTAGTTACTAAAATATTTCTTTTGAGCTACTAATACCCGAAACCTAATCATTCAGAAGCATGTTCGTCCGTAGAACCTTTTAAAAATAAGGTCGTCACGGAAGTGGCCATTCACCATCAGGATAAGGCTCTGCATCGCCAACGAAAAGTTGGTTTATTTATCGGAGACGCAAATTGTCGCTGGTTTATATTTCTATTACTCTTCATAGAGCTTTGATGAATATAGTTTTATAAGTTACATCTTGCTATATCATGGCTATTTTTCTCTCTTTATGTGAAAATTGGCTGTAAAACGAGGATTTGCCATTCTGTTGAATTAATAATTCAAATATTCAACTGTAATCTATTGAATAAACAATTATGAAGATTAAAGATTAGTTTTATAACTCTGCATTGATTGTGCTCTGTGCTCATTTGGGTTCAGTATTGGCTTGAAGCTGAAGAAGTTTGCAAAAAATCAAAAACACATTTTTCGTGAATTTTGGTCAATTTTGACTCTCTGTAGAATTTTAATGCATTGACATCAGCATAAATAATTTGGTGGTAATAGGCGGAATTTATTTTTAAAATGGCCATGTGAAGTTTTAATTCTGCAGTAAAAAAAGGATTAATTTTTTTTGCCAGCTTTTTTTGATTCTAGCCCTCTGTATGACGTAGTATTTAAGATAGCCCTACATTGTCTTCATGGTTAAGATAAAATTATAATTAAACACTCTGAGATATTCAAGTTATTTGCCTTTTTTTCTGCCGTATACGAACAAAATTTTACACGCCATGCCGTTTATGCTGCGCCGCTGCCGATTAAGTAGTCAGCGTTCACGCCATTACGCCGCCAGCTCCATTTTCCTCAAAGGCTGCCGCTGACAAAAATCCTGACGGCGCCCACGTCTATATTGAGCTGTTCAGTACTTTAGATAGTGAAACTGAAGAACTCGTTGGCTTTTTGTGTATCTCACACTAATTTCCCTCAAAAATATATATAAAATAGATTACCAGAAATCATTGGTTAATTTTTTACCAGAGGCTCAGGCAGTGAAACATATATTTCAACTGTTTGGGAAAAATTGTTGCATTGGTTCCATGAATGTTAGCTTTGGATTGCATTCTGTTAATATTATTTCTTTATTACCTTAACATATGAAGGGTTTATGTTTTCTAAGCTGTAAAGATCTAGAAAGCATATATTTACTTTATGTATCATTAGGGAAAATTTTTGATTATATTCTCTGTTCTCTCACTTTGGGTGCCTATTCATAATAAATTGGCTGTAGGTTATTTAATATTTCACATGTTGAGCTGACATTATAGCAGATCAATCTCAGTATGCCCTACTACTGCTGAAATCATGGAAATGTTTGATTTTTACTTTATAAAACAGACTCATCCTAATTTTATTACTTTTTGCATGTTATTTGAGAACTCATTTAACTAAAATCAATATTATTGGAGCAGGAGACAGTCCAGGAGGTTGGAAGTGGGCAGAGGCTGCAGAAAGGGCTGTATCTGGCATTTCTCCAGCTGCAGGTGTTGGTAGGAGAGAACCACTTGGTGCACCACATTATCCTAGTCCTACTCCATCTCCTAAACTACCAGTGGTCAGTGGAATTCCATCCTCAGACCTGGAGGATGATTTGGCCTATTCTGATGAGTGAGTCCATTTTGTCTTGCTTTGAAATGTTGCTTTCCTGTAGTGTATACACTAGGTAATGTATTTCATGTAGTGTATACATAGGCAAGAACACATCACCCTTTTCTGTAGTGTATAGACAGGCAAAGGTCAAAGCTGACCTTTGCCTGTGATACATACCTGTGAAAAATTTCTTTCTCTAGGCATCTCACACACACTTTCCATCGTCTTAGTATCATTGGATCTGTCTTAATTTATCCTTGAAATTTCTGTTTTTGTATCATTTCCTGTATATGTGTTATTTCATATAGCAAAAATCAGACTCCTTCTAATTTCTATTCATCAACAGTCTTTTGAATCTTGGTGCACTTTTAGAGGGACATTTTGTTTGAAGGGCAGTAGACTTACCAAGATATAGTTGTCTTAGGTTTTGTTTTTCCTTTCCAGTAAAAGTTTGAAATGATCATAGGTTTTTTCATCTAGTAAAATATATTGTGATCATAGCTTTGATGGCTGACTCCTCCATTAATATGTCTGCCATAATATATTCAACATAGTTGAAATCTTGCAAATATTTCATCCAGACAATGGACATAACTCACTAGCGATACTCAGTAATGGATATTCAGTTAGATTAAACTTCAATATAAAAATATTAACTCATCATGGCTTAAGAGAATATGAAGTACATAAAGACTTTGCTCAGCCATGTGTGAAATGATTTTGTAATTTGTCGACAGGAGTTATCGATCGAGAAGTCGGCCATCTTTAGAAATTAGTCGACCGAAATCTAGTTTTGCGATTTTGTAAATGTTGCTCTCACTGTCGAGTGAGAACTTAGATGATAACTGTCGCCATATTTGTCGATTTTCATTTAGTAGGCGAGAACTGGCTTGACAAGTGAGAAGTGGACGTAGAATTAATTAAAGAATCTTAACATTGACGTTAAGTACACCTCTTGAATCGAAATTACGAAAACTATGACAAAATAAACGATTATTTTCGCCGTAGTGACAATGACAAGAAGTGGTAGTAGACGTGTGAAATTTCGTATCTCCCTATTCCAATACATAGTTTTTTCTTGATTTTGCCCCTTTGATACAGATTTATCAAGGTTTGATCGAGTAAGTCTCACGTTTTGGAACACAAAATGCAGTTTGAGCAATGTATAACACGAAGCAATTTTGTTATTTTCGCGTTTATAAACATTCTATACGTAAATAAGCAGTGCCTGTTTCAATGGTCAATTGCTGTGCATTTTGCTGTCAGAACAGTTGCCCCCACAACATGTTCCGAAACTATATAGAATCTATGTATCTTCGTCATTTTTATTATTTCATTCAGTATCTCAACTCTATGAATCAGAACGAACGTCGGTATTAAGCCACGGCGTTTTAATCAACAATTCATTGTGCTCTCGGTTGTTCATGGTATAAAAGTTCTCGTATTCGTCAATTTGATAACTTCCACCGCATTGAGCCCCTCTTATGAATTAGAATAAACATTTGCACAAACATAAAGTCTCTAATTACCCTGGAAAGCCATTATAATGTATTGATCCTTGAATGATACGAAGAAGAGGTAAGTGATGCAAAAAGCAAATTATCATTTAAACACTATAAATTGTAAGATAGGCCTTGTATTTAGTGTGACAAACAGTTTTTAATCTCAAGATAATTAGGACATATAAATTGCAGATGAGACAGCACTGTTTTACAATTTACTGCCGGAAAAAACTTTGGCTGTTAAGTGCGACCGCTGCTAAGGTGGAAAAAGGAGAGGCTTACAATTCTCCTCTACACGAACATGACTGGATGTGATAAACTAAAACCATTAATTATTGGAAAATCCATGCGTCTCCCAGCTTTTTGTGGCCAGCAAAATATTCCCTGTACTTACGAGTCCAACGCCAAAGCTTGGATGACAGGACAAATTTTAATGCAAGGGCTAAAGTCTTTCGATGCCAAAGTTGGATGGAGAAATAGAAAAATTGTGCTGTTCGTGGATCGCTGTCCGGCCCACCCCGTCATTAAATCGACTAACATAGAGCTTGTGTTCTTTCCCCCTAACTGCACAAGTGTGTTGCAGCCATTAGATCAGGGCATTATTCGAGCTATAAGGCACCAATTTAGATCACACCTCGTTAATATGTTAATGAGGAAGTTAATTTCAAAAGAAACCCGCATCAAATGGAATGTCCTGGAGGCAATCCATGGGTTTGCATTGGCCTGGGGGAAAATAAATTTAAATTAAAAAAAATGCAGAAAATGATTCTGTGGATGGATCTGCTGAGCTGAATTCGGAGTTAGTGCCCTAAAGCTGGAGAACTGTGTCCAGCATATTGGACATAAACTGCTACTTTGATGATTTCAAAGTGGTAGATGCGGAAACTCCTGTTTTTGGTTTGCTGATAGACGATCAACTAGTAGAGCAGCAAATAATGACAGCAGCAAATCGTCAGATATCGAGAGTATGGAAGAAGATTCGTTTAAAATACATAATAGCGAGTCCCTCTTGCAAGCATTTGGGGTTCTTAAATCTTTGTGTTTAGCTAAAAACATAGCATCGGTGGACGATTGAATGAATTTAAAGCGTGTAGAAGATTTCGTCACCAAACACTGTATTAATAACTTTAAACAGATAAGAATAGATTCATTTTTTAAGTAAATGCTTTTTTACAAAGAGTGAGACGGAGAAACCAGGTTTTTACACCAATAGATGTTTATTAATGATTGTAAAGTTCTTCTAACTTCTGTTAAGGTTAATTTATTTAGCGTTAAGTACAGCATTTCGGGAAACAATTAATGCGAATTGACTGGAACGACGATATCTTTGGACTAAAAATAAACTAATGGATGTAAGTACGTACCTGCAAGTGGCCATCAATTGTGATATTGCTTTGTTACAATGTTTCAAATAAAATCCTTTTCGTTCTTACATAGTTTATCCGATTATTTTTTCCTAAAAATTAGCACCATTACAAGAAAAACATTTTTTCTTGGTTCACTCAATTAACGTATCGGAAGTGAGATGTGCATGGCTTTGAAGGTTGGGAGTTGAATGGGGAGGTTTCTGTTTGTGCCTGGAGTACAAGAGAGGAAAGATGGGAGCTGCTTTGGGGTATATGAGAGTAGAGGAGAAGGAATTCTGCTCTCACCAGCAGCGTTGAAGAATTGCCGGCACAGGAGAAAAACTCATGTCTAACGAGTATGACTCTCGTAACTACTTACACTACACCAAATCCTAACTAATATGATTATCTTATGATATAGTATTACTTTCGACGATTATGTAGCGATAATGATCCACATTTTATGTTAGAGGATATAATAATATTTTTGATGCAAACGTACTCTTTTACGCATTCTGAGGCATTTGCGTAGGAATTAAAAACCCTACAGTTCCATTCGGACACATTCGCTGCCCTTGGATTCAAGAAGACGGGCTTAGTTAGACTTATTGTTAGAAATCTGCTATAATGAGTATCGCGTTATAACAAGTACTTTTCCGATTTTTGTCAGGTCTCGTTATAATGGACTTCTACTGTATTTATATATAATATTATTTACAAACTCACAAATGTAAATTTACTAATGTTTGCAAGTGATTGAAAGATCTTTTAAGAAATGAAAGATAAACATGACTTTGTAGCCTTATAAAAAAGGCTGCTTGAATTGCAGCATGGAGCTCTAATAATGAGATGAACTTAAATACAAATAAATGTAAAATTGTGACCTTTACAAAATCAAGAAACTTTCTAGGGAATCTGAAATTCAGGATCTAGGTGTGCTATTTGATTCTTCTCAATATTATTGTGCACATTTTAACTTGATTACCAACAAAGTTGGTTTCATCACCAGACATACTAAAAGTATGAACAATATAATAGCTTCCGTAAAATAAATGAGTTTTATAGTTATAGAATACCGATAATAATTTTTTTTCTATCAATTCAACCGGCTGCGTACTAATATCCTGGTAAGTTGCTGATGTATTGAATTCGTTCTTCTGAATTGAGTATTAAATCTAATCTATATGCAATGATGTATATTTAGCGATTAACGGAAATGGAATTAGCGAAGAACGTAAAGATTTCCCAGATTCGTTGTTTGTAATCTTTAAGGAGTCGAACGGCGAGTTGTAAAGTTGTAGCAAACATCCAACATCGTATGATAGACCAAAAAGGTAAAGAAATTTTATTTTGTTATATGCAGAATGTAAAAATTGATTTATTCGTTGCTTTTAAGTGCTTCCACTCCATATTCATTTGCTATTCTTCTGTTTTTGGTGTTTAATTTTTGCTCCTATTTTGGCATTTTGATTGCTTTTGTGGTTTGTGTTTATGTTACACATTTTAAGATTGAGATACGAGTCAGCTCCATACTAAATTTACTTTCTGTATAGAATATTCATCTTTGTTTATTTGAGTGAAATGTAATTTATTTCTGTCATTTACGTTTGATGCTTGATTCATTTGTCCTCTTGTACCTGTCTGAAAATGTGACTTTAAACGTGGTCCTGCTTATCCTAATGTGATCTTAGAATATATATTTATATCGTCTCAGTTGAAGATATTTTTCATTCAGAGTATATGAGATTGAAAATTGAGTTGGTGCGGTTTTTTAGACTTCATTGTTACTTATATTTCTTGGTATATTGAATTAGAATGTCTGGTATTTCCTATGTATCAACAATTATGAAGTATTTGTTACGATCAAGGTTGTTACACTGCTATTTATGAAATTTAACATTCCCGTTGAGAATCAACGGACACTTCTGCTAGTAATCTATAAAAGAAAATAATCAGGAAAATCTGTAAATATATAATAGAAAGAACACACATAAATTTATAAATTACAATAGAAAGAAAACACACAAATATTAATATAATCATAATAACACTCAACAAAACCCTCCATAAATTCCTGTTACAGTAGTTACAGCATTAAGATATAATAGATTTTATGGATTTTTTAAAAGAGGCTTTGTTTAGGACAAAAATATCTATATCATCAGGAAGTTCATTGCAGCTCAGAATCTCTTAGGTTTTTAACATCCACAATTCTTCTAATTATTTCTACTTCTTATTTTATAATTAATGACGATGGGTTAGATGGAAGAAGTGACTTTTAAGTCTCAATCTCGCCCAAATAAAGACGATTTATTATTATTGTTATTATTAACTTAGATTTCACTTGTTATCTAGGTATATTTGATAGCCCTAGCTCATTGTCAGATATATTATTTTCTTTTAAATGAAAAAAAAAAGAAATTCTAGACTTCTTAAGGGTGCTCTTTACTTTGAGAAAATTTCGTCACCAGCACTTGGGCTCCGTTAGTTCACGCTTTTTCTGCCACTGGTTTCATACCCCTCCGATGGAATGGGTGGACAGAGAACAGGGGAGGGCTTGGTTGTTGCAAACACATGCTGTCAACCGAGACAAAGAAGCAACTGAGGAAAGACGAGTTACTTTAAATTTCTCGAGTCGGGTCATTTTCAGGAAGAGGATAAGAAAGCAAACAAGTGCCTGAAAGACTTGGCTATTCTGAATGAAAATAATTTCTAATAACTTCTTAAATCCAGAATAACGAGCTAATTTCAATTCTATACGTTAATTGCTTTCTATTAGCCTTCATAAAAAGTAGCATTTTCCAAAATTTAGAAAAAAAAATTTAAGATGCAAATGTCGCTCTGTACCTTTGGAAACAAAGTAATTAGGTAGCAGCTAATTCGCAAGCTATAATTAATCTCTCTATATTTCCAGCATCTCCATCTTTTACAGCATATTCATGAACATCTAATCACAGCATATAGGTTCTACATTCACAAATTTTCGAATATTCACAATTCACAAATAATTTATTCACAATATTAACAGCTAGCTAATTCGTATAAATTGAAACAAAAATAAATAGCAGGGTGTAGGGAAATATCATTGCAACTGAAGGTTACAAAGAAAAAACCCACGCTGTGGGAAAACACCCACATAGAGGGGGGTGTAAAGAAATCCACGAAAACAAAGTAATAAAAAAATTAAAACAATAGAACATAGATTTGTAAACAATTATCAGGAAGAAAAATCTGATATGGCCAGCACATGACTTTCTCCATATATAAGATGTAAATATTTTTCTTCGACAGTATTTTCGAACTCTTTATTCGATCTAAATTTAGAAGATAAGTGTTTAATTTATATCATACTAGCTGTAGCGCCCGTTGATTCTCAACGGGGAGAATAGAAGTAGGATTAAATACAGTAATCCTTTTATAAAAAAGAAGATAATCTAACATGTATCATTTTAGCTTCGTTCGATGGGACAGATTACCGTTGCATTGCTGTAAATGAAACT